>CM061151.1:2302393-2754893 GCA_030710495.1 Labroides dimidiatus | reverse complement strand
GATGGATGGATGGATGGATGGATGGATGATTGATGGATGAATGGATGGATGGATGGATGGATGGATGGACGGGTGGATGATGGATAGATGATGGATGGATGGATGGATGGATGGATGGATGGATGGATGGATGGATGGGTGGATGGATGGATGATTGATGGATGGATGATGGATGATGAATGGGTGGATAGATGGATGGATGAATGGATGGATGGGTGGATAGATGGATGGATGAATATGGATGGATGGATAGATGGATAGATGGATAGATGATGGATGGATGGATGGATGAGTAAATATACGGATTGGGGATGGATGGATGGATGATGGATGGATGATGGATGGATGGGTGGATGGATGAGTAAATATACAGATGGATGGATGGATGGATGGATGGATGGATGGGTGGATGATGGATGGATGGATGGATGATGGTTGGATGGATGGATGGATGGATGATTGATAGATGGATGAATGATGGATGGATGGATGGATGGATGGATGGATGGATGCAAGGATGGATGGATGGATGGATTGATGGATGGATGATTGATGGATGAATGGATGGATGAATGGATGGATGGATGGATGATGGATGGATGGATGGATGGATGATGGATAGATGGATAGATGGATGGATGGATGGATGGATGGATGGATATACCGACAGCTGGACTGACAGATCAATAGATTTATGAATGGATAGACAGAGAGATGGATGAGATAGAAAGACAGAAAGATAGATAATTCCTGTTGCCTCCCCCCATCTCTCTCTCTCCCTCTCTCTCGCTCTCTCTCTCTCTCTCTCTCTCGTTCAGTAAACGTGTGGCTGTTTGTCCGGGGACCACAGAGGGGTCTGAGGTCTCTGCTCTCTCCACAGGGCTGATGTTCCCCACCTGCTGCCTGAGTCAAACAAACAAAGCCTTCAAACAGTGAATTATCCTTTCACAGAGATCAGACCTGAAGATAATGATGCATTATTCAACAGGAGCAGAATAATTACAACACAAACCTGGAATTTACTAATTAGCACACCTGTGCTCGCCGGAGACCGAAGAGATGATCCAAAATAATTTGACTTTTTATTTTGTAACGTGATCCACTTTTTGAATCTGCTGGTTTTATTATGTTATATGAATGGAGCATTGTGGGTAGCACTCTGTTTACATGTGGGCCTAAGGAGACCTGCTGATGGGGTTAAAACTGTCCCTGAAACTGGACTCAAAGGCTTATGCTAGCTTTAAAGAGGGGCATCGTGCTTTTTTTAGTCTTTATTCTGTCCCTCAAGGGCCCCCGTAGTATCTTTACATGATCCACAGCTCAAAATACATTTCTAATGTTTTAGAAAACCTTCATTTCAACCTCTGTCACTCTGAGCTTCTGTCTCTTTAAGGCTCCCCGCTCCACAAACTCCCTTCCCTCTGATTGGCCAGCTCTCTTTAGCAACCGACAGACCTTTGTGTTTGAGGCCCACTCCTCCAATGTGTGAAGGTCTTTTAGCACGGACAGTTTTAAACCTTTTCTTGTGTTTTGCTCACAGATCGTGAGTCAGAATGTTTACTCTGATGATGTTTTACAGATCGCTTATTTAAGCAACAGTTACAGGATGATTTAATGTAACATTTCGTGTCCTCATGTGAAAAGAGATTCGGCAAAAAACGGCAAAATGAGTCACAACATGATGTCACCCCGTTAACCGGTTGTATCTGTGGTTGAAAATGATCAAGTTCTACGGAGGCAGTGAGAAAACATACCTGCAGCTCACTTCTTACAGGTAAGAGACCAACACACTGCCCAGATCCACCACTGACGTTTTAATCTCCTCGCATGTCATTAAAAAAAAACTAAAACTTGCATTCGTCAGACAGCAGTGATGGATTTCAGCTTGGCGTCGTCTCGTCTTTGTCATGGAAGAGACGACTGATGACGGATGTTTACACAACAACACAACAAGACCAGACACGTAATCAGAGAGGCAGAGAGAGAAGCATTAAAAGACAATCACTTAGTGGACATTCTCCTATTGATACTGTCCAGTACAAGCAGAGAGAGAGAGAGAGAGAGAGAAAGAGAGAGAGAGAGAAAGAGAAAGAGAGGGGGGGGATGTGGGATCATTTTAATCCCATTATAACGTTTATATTAAGAGCAGTAATTAGTCAAACCGTCATTAGAAGTTTCTTTGCTCTGCAGGCGGAAACTAAAGAGCAGAGACACCGCAGACGTCCTCACCCACAAACACACACACACACACACACACAAACACACACACACACAAACACACACACACTCTGTTTACACTCTGTTTACACTCTGTTTACATGTCTGAGCCCCGAAGCCCCTGACCCCCACTGACCCCCCCCACAGACACTTGTCATTTATTTATTATGCACACCACGTTGCTCATTTGCATTTCCATACTCAACTTCAACTTCAACAAACAGTTATTCTGGACATATTTTAACCTCATCTTCTCTTAGTGTATATTTTTCACTTTTTCATGCAAACACTTTTGTTTTTATATTATTTTATACTTTATTTTTATGCTATTTTCTTTTTTTTTTTTTTTGTTTATTTTTAACTATTGCACCGAAAGACCGAGACAAATTCCTCATAACATCGAAACTGCTTGGCAATAAAAACTGATTCTGATCAGGATTAAAGAAGATTGATTGATTGAAGAATAATTTAAACAAGAAGGAAAAACCTTTGTAAGTGCAAAGTTTGGGAGTTGTTGAACAAAGTCTCTGGACATCAGAAGAGTTCCAGCCTCCAGGAAGGGACGTCTTCAGGGGTAAACCACTGAAGCCCCAAGAACTAAATATCTAACCCAGGTTTAAAGGTTGAAATGCACCTAGTTCCTGTGGATAGTTCCTGTGGATAGTTCCTCGTGGATAGTTCCTTGTAGATAGTTCCTTGTGGATAGTTCCTGTGGTTAGTTCCTGTGGTTAGTTCCTGTGGATAGTTCCTGTGGATAGTTCCTTGTGGATAGTTCCTTGTGGATAGTTCCTTGTGGATAGTTCCTGTAGATAGTTCCTGTGATTAGTTCCTGTGGATAGTTCTTGTGGATAGTTCCTGTGAATAGTTCCTGTGGATAGTTCCTGTTGATAGTTCTTGTGAATAGTTCCTTGTGGATATTTCCTGTGAATAGTTCCTTTGGTTAGTTCTTGTGGATAGTTCCTGTGGATAGTTCCTGTGGATAGTTCCTGTGGATAGTTCCTTGTGGATAGTTCCTGTGGTTAGTTCCTGTGGTTAGTTCCTGTGATTAGTTCCTTGTGGATAGTTCCTGTGGATAGTTCCTGTTGATAGTTCCTGTTGATAGTTCCTGTGGATAGTTCCTGTGGATAGTTCCTGTTGATAGTTCCTGTGGATAGTTCCTGTGGATAGTTCCTTGTGGATAGTTCCTGTGGATAGTTCCTTGTGGATAGTTCCTGTGGATAGTTCCTGTGGATAGTTCCTCGTGGATAGTTCCTTGTGGATAGTTCCTGTGGTTAGTTCCTGTGGTTAGTTCCTGTGGATAGTTCCTGTGGACAGTTCCTGTGGACAGTTCCTTTGGATAGTTCCTGTGGATAGTTCCTTGTGGATAGTTCCTTGTGGATAGTTCCTTGTGGATAGTTCCTTGTGGATAGTTCCTGTGGATAGTTCCTGTGATTAGTTCCTGTGTACAGTTCTTGTGGACAGTTCCCGTGGTTAGGTCTTGTGGATAGTTCCTGTGAATAGTTCCTGTGGATAGTTCCTTGTTGATAGTTCCTGTGGATAGTTCTTGTGGATAGTTCCTTGTGGATAGTTCCTGTGGATAGTTCCTGTAGATAGTTCCTGTGGATAGTTCCTTTGGTTAGTTCTTGTGGATAGTTCCTGTGGATAGTTCCTGTGGATAGTTCCTTGTGGATAGTTCCTGTGGTTAGTTCATGTGGTTAGTTCCTGTGATTAGTTCCTTGTGGATAGTTCCTGTGGATAGTTCCTGTGGATAGTTCCTTGTGGATAGTTCCTGTGGTTAGTTCCTGTGATTAGTTCCTTGTGGATAGTTCCTGTGGATAGTTCCTGTGGATAGTTCCTGTGGATAGTTCCTGTTGATAGTTCCTGTGGATAGTTCCTGTGGATAGGTCCTTGTGGATAGTTCCTTGTGGATAGTTCCTGTGGATAGTCCCTTGTGGATAGTTCCTGTGGATAGTTCCTCGTGGATAGTTCCTTGTGGATAGTTCCTCGTGGATAGTTCCTTGTGGATAGTTCCTGTGGTTAGTTCCTGTGGTTAGTTCCTGTGGATAGTCCCTGTGGACAGTTCCTGTGGACAGTTCCTTTGGATAGTTCCTGTGGATAGTTCCTTGTGGATAGTTCCTTGTGGATAGTTCCTGTGGATAGTTCCTGTGGATAGTTCCTGTTGATAGTTCCTGTGGATAGTTCTTGTGAATAGTTCCTTGTGGATAGTTCCTGTGGATAGTTCCTGTAGATAGTTCCTGTGGATAGTTCCTTTGGTTAGTTCTTGTGGATAGTTCCTGTGATTAGTTCCTTGTGGATAGTTCCTGTGGATAGTTCCTGTGGATAGTTCCTGTTGATAGTTCCTGTGGATAGTTCCTGTGGATAGTTCCTGTGGATAGTTCCTGTGGATAGTTCCTGTGATTAGTTCCTTGTGGATAGTTCCTGTGGATAGTTCCTGTGGATAGTTCCTGTGGATAGTTCCTTGTGGATAGTTCCTGTTGATAGTTCCTGTGGCTGCAGCTTTTGTTTCAGTCTGGAACCAAACCTGATCCTGCACACTGCGCTTTGTGTTCCACGCTAACACACTGGATTCTGGCAGCCGTTCAGAGCTGAGCTGAACGGGTGTTTGATAACGCACATGTCCTGCCAAAATCTGTCTAACTTAATGAGTGTGGGTGGAGATGAACAACAGTGATGTAGAAAAGAGAAAGAGCATCCATCTGTGAGTTCATGAAGAGCCTTAAAGAGAAGAATCCAGGGAGGGTTGAGTCAGTGATGGAGGTCAAATCAGCGGATCCAGAGTCCGAACCTCCAGGTAAGCTGAAGACCTTGAACTCCTGTTGCTGTTGTCTCCTTAGAGAGCAGCTTCCACAGCTGAATGAGACGAGTATGAACAGATCCGGGTGGAAATGTGGATAAATGGTTTTCTGGCACCCAAACCTCATTAAGGTCTCCGAACACTCGCAGTCGAACAATCCCTCTGAGGTGGAAAAGAGAAGATTCAGGTTTATTCTTCTCTACTTTTGTCAAAGCGCTCGATAAATCTGGGCCTGGTTTGTGTGTCTAAACAGTGGAAACTCTCGGTAAATCCATCACTCACTGTCTGAGGCCTGATTGATGCTTCCACTGGGAGACTCGGTGATTGAGAGCCACTGCTGGCTCACAGCACTGATCCCATATTAAACTCCACGGACTGCTGTATAAATAATTTAAGCCCCGCTCTTTTAACAACAGCACTTCATGCACTCCGTAAAATGAAATAAGATGTGAGAAAGGACGGGCAGAGATGAGACGAGCGGGGATACAAAACTGTCCTATCGAAACGTAACAGAGGCCTCACGGATCAGGGGGGGCTGAAGCCACCCTGAGCCATCCTCGAGACCATTTCTTAGCTTCAGTAACAGAGGCAGCAGAGTCTGAGAGCCTGCACTTTATCACAGGTTTCTCCTGAAGCTGCTCAGTCTGATTAATGCCCGAGTCCTCCGACAGCATGATGAACAGAGCCACTGTTCAGGAGGAGAGGAAGCTTCTTGGTTTCAGATTGATCTGATCTATTATCCGGTGTCCCGAGCAGCTGCTCGTTCTACAGACTGACCGAGGCTTTCTTTGAAAGAGTTTTAAAGCATCCTCCTTCCTCTGTGGAGCTTTCCTCTCCATTCCAGCAATGCATGCCAACACCCGACAGATTCAAGCAGTGAAAAGTCATTTTCTCCTAAATGTAATGGTTTCTGTTTTTCAGACATGAATCCGAACATTCACAGAAACAGGTCTGTCCTCCAGAGAAATGAAGTCAAAGAAAGTCGAGGTGAGCTCAGTGAGGAGAGTTTCCTTCAGCATCCAAAGACACTCAAAAACCGGGACTGGAAACTCTGACAGGAAGAGGTCAAACCGGAACCAGAAGACCAGTTTCTGAGAGTCCACAGCTTCAAGCTTCAAAGAGGTGGTAGAGTCCCAGTTCCTGTGAAGACTTTGAGATGCAGCTTTGAGGGTCAGACTGCAGGAAGAAAGACCTCCATCACTAAGACAGAGTCAGAAGAAGAAGAAGAGGCTGGACTGGACCATCAGACACCACCAAGGGACTACTGAAGACCCCGACATGGAGCTGTGGACTCATGAACCAGAATCTTTGCTTCAGTATCAGGATTTTTCTACCCCATCTGTTGAGTTGACGAAGGAAAGAACGGTTCCTCGGTGGGCTGGGCTGGTTTGCTGGATCCAGGGTTTTCTGCTGCACACTGTAAAAAAGCCAACTCGAACTTTTTGGTCCAAAACAGTATTTTCAGTTGTAAGGACTTGAAAACATAAATTATTGACATCTGAAGTAAAATTGTGAGTTAGCCCAGCAAACTGAGCTTTAAATGACTTTACTGAGTTACTGAAACGTAATGTTTTAAGTTGGAGTTCATTACAACGAGCACTGGTTCTGTAAACTCACGTTTCTTTGTTGGAAAATGTGGGAAAGCTAACTTTCTGGGTTGGCATTTGTCACATAGTAGGTTCAAACTCACAGTCCTGCCTCCTGCCAGTGTTCCAGCTTGGTGGTTATTAGTGAAAGCTAGCAGCTAATCCGATGCTAACGTCTGGGGAAAGTAGCCTGTGAAGAGTGGGGGAGTGAAGACTGCTGGGAAATTGTTAGTTTTGTTGCACCACGACTCAGACTGAGTGTTCTTCTGTACGTGTTGACTTCTGTTTCCAGATGTTGGTGAGTTAATAAAGTAGCACCGCCTGGGGAATTCTCCAGTTACTCCAACTTTCAGTTAGTTGATACAAATAAAAAAATAAATTGACTACGAAGTGAAATTACAAGTAACAGCAACTAACAATCACTTGATAGAAGTTAAGATTTTAAGTTATTCCAATGTGAAAACATGAGCTAAATGTTTGAGTAAACACAAATTTAAGTTTTAAGTTAAGCTAACTCAAAAGCAAAACTCAAAAGGTTAAGTTTATGAGCTTAACTCAAAATTTTGCGGAAGTTTGTTGCCTTACAATTTTGAGTTTTCTCAACCTTTCTTTTTTTACAGTGTGTCCCCCCCATGCAGTACCCTCTGGAATAGGCCTCTTGGTTCGGGGTTCATCGTACAACAAGATAATGAGCCTAAAACATGAGTCCAAGTTCTGCAAAAACCACTTTAAGACCGTTAGCTCGAAAACATGGAGGGCGAGAGTCTTACGCGGTTACACAGCGGACTAAAAACGTCACCCCAAGGTGGAAACACAAGCACCACGACGCTGAACCATCACCCACCTACCCCGAGTGAACGGCTCCTGAATGACGGGATGAGATCACCGTTCACTGGAATGACCACAAGTCACCTGTCACCTGATTCGGAGGATGCACTGGTTGAGCTGTCAGGTGACCACATCCGAGTGGAGAGAAAATATCCACAGCGGTCCAACGATGGACGTACTGACGCCATTTGGCTCTACGCACCTCTGCGACACTGATTACAGGTCGGGTTTGAACATAGAGGAGGATCTGTGAGTGAATGATCTCGAATGCACTCTCCACTAACCAATCAAATGTCTCCATGTTCATGTAAACACTAAAACATCCCCCTGAGTCTTCTGGCATGGAGCTCTCATCAGGACCAGTTTCCTCTTTTGGTATCAGACCTATCAGACTGTGACCGTCCTGAACCACCACATCTCTCCTCTCTTAACCCAGTAACTCCACATCTGAAGCCTGAACACCGGCCCCGGCCTCCTTCCCAAAACTCCCTCGTCCCTTCAATTATTCAGCTTTGGCAATGAGGATGAATTACTCCTCCAATCTCAGGCTCCAAAAACGGCAACAGTCTCATTATGATTTTAATGGGTCTGCTACAAGAAGGATGAGGAGAGGAGGAAGATGATGGAGGGCTGGGAGGCTATTTTTACTCTCTTCATTCTATTATTGGTGACGTGAACTTCTCCACCCTGGAATGTAACTTCACTTCTGCTCCAACCTGATGAAGCCCGGTCACACAGTCAGACAGGATGACGTGCTGAACATCTCAGCTCTGGTTAATATGGAAGAAGCTGCGGAACCACAGACGGTCTCTGCGGCTCGTGATGGAGTCGGTCAGAAGTGCTGCTCAGACAGAGTTCATCTAAAAACTCCTGACGACGTGTTTCCCTCTGCCAACGCGCTCCTCGATACTTTAATATCACTTACAGTTGTTTATTTATGACCCCCATCCCCCGCCTGTGTTCTTAGCTTAATTACTTCAGGGTCATGCGTAAAGCGCTGATGGAGGGGCTGAGACGGAGGAAGGAGAGGAGAGGAGGGAACCTGACTTCATGGGAGAGGAAAGGATGGAGAGAAAAGACGACCGGAGGGAGAAGTGAAGAGGAGTTAGAGGCCTCTGTGGATGTAATCAAACAGTGAGAGGATGATGATCATAATCACAGAATCATAATCAACTCAAACATCGTCGCTTTGAGAGGCCACAGCTGGTTGAATTACAAGACACCAAATTAAAAGACTGTTTCTAAAGTTTGGTTCGGTTTTGTCTCATATTAACATCGTGTCAACTGTTGATCTGCTTTTTTCTAATGTTTAATTCATTATTAAACACTCAGAGTAACACGAGTTAAACTTTAATCCTCCCAAAGAAAAAAAAACATCTTACAGTGGGAAGAATCATGAAATATAAACATGAAAACCTGTTGAGAAACAGATGTTAAATTTGTTTCTCTCACGCTGTAAATAAATATCTGGGGCTAATGTGAGCTTACGACCAGATGCGTCTCCGCTCCTTCACGGCACCTGATCAGATGGTTTCCATTCAAGTTGGGTCAAATGAAGCCAACCATTGGACGGGGCCATCTTGGACTTTGAGCTTCCTCTCTAACATCTATAGGGCGCCTGTCAGTCACGTGAGCTGAGCTCAGCCTCTGATTGGACAAACTCGTGATCCTAATATCTTCTAAACCGCTGAGTGAGAAAAAAATTCACTCACCGTACAGTGTGTGCTGATAGCAAAATTAGCGTTTCAGACCCAAGCTGTTTTTTGAACCAGGCTGTAAATATGTGTATTAATGCTGTGAATGTCTGTTTTTTATCGGCTTGGTGTGTTTGTGACTTCTGGTCATTCTGCAGCAAACCTCTAGAGGATTCTCTATGCCAGGGGGTCGGCAACCCGAAATGTTCAAAGAGCCATATTGGCCCAAAAAAAACAAAAATCAAACCTGTCTGGAGCCGCAAAAAATTAAAAGCCTTATATAAGCCTAATATTAAAATGACTAAGTAGGCTACAATTAAAAAATGAGCATTCAAATGTTTACTTTCCCGGCAGCACATCCTGGAGAGAATGACGCACCACGTGACGACTCTGCTGTACCATATTTGGTGCTTCAAGTTTAACTTCCATTACAATATTAATGTTTTATGTTTTGTTGCATTGATTAAATTATAGAAATACAAGTGTGGCGCCCTGAGGTATCACTGGGTTGAGCACCGCGGAATAGCAGAATATCATCGGTGAATGGTTTCCCACGCTTTATTATCTCCCGGGCTGCTACAAAACTTGCAGCAGTCGTAGAGTTTGGAGATGCAATCCACTTCTTGAAACTATTTTTGCGGTCCTCTAATTTTTCCACAAGTTCTGCAATTGTACTTTTCCTCTCAGTCCCAACTGGGAGCTCGGCTGCAGATTTAGCATGTTTTACCTGGAAATGCGGCTCCAAATTGCTCTTCTTGTTATTTGACAACTTCTCATTGCAAATCAAACATGCAGGCGATCCGTTAGCATTAGCAATGAAAGCAAACGATTCTGTCCATTCTTCCTTAAATCCTCTGTTCTCAACAGCAATCGTTCTCTTTTTCCCTTCCCATGGCCCGTGACACACCCTCGTTTGTTTACAACAGCCACCTGCACCGTGTGTCGCAGGCTATGACGCAATTCTGCTATTTGGCATAATTCTGAAATTCAGTATTTATTACATTAATTTTTACAGCATAAGGATATTTGTGTCAGCTTTTCCCCCATAGAGAAACCATATTAAAACAACAACAACAATAAAAATCATTCTTTTTTCCATTTTCACACATTTTTGAAAAAGCTCCAGGGAGCCACTAGGGGAGCTGTGGGTTGCCGACCCCTGTTCTATGCAGACTCGGGCTTATTGTCGATAAATATGAGGGGATTTTAAATCTGACCAAACGCTTCTGTTTTGTGTTTACAGTTTTGGTAGAGCAGTGCTGGAAACGTACGGCTCATTTTTATACATTATTTTTTATATATAAATAAAGAAAAAGATAAATTTTATACATAAATTTTTATACATTATGATGTTCCAGACTTTTGATTCAAGACATTCTCTCTGACTGGAGCTTTTTGATTTTTAACTGAATGACCCTGCTTTAGCACGTAACGCAGGCAACTCAACCTGCAGCATTTTACCTTTCAGCCCCCCCACCTCCTCCTCCGTACACATCAGACCAGAGCTAAAACATTTCTGAGATGTAGAGACTTTCTACAGTTTGGATGAACACCACCTGTTTTTTTTTTTGTTTTTTTTTTTTTTTTATCTTTTTCTTTGTTTTAGTTTTGGTAACTTAAAAAAATGGATATAATGCTTCCTGAAAACATCCGTGGCTGTTTCTCTTCTGGCTGTTTTTGGTCAGTTTCTATGCGAACACACCTCTGTGTCTTTACCTGCTTGTGTCATATGACAGGAGAATTCACATGTTACAGCAGCTAGAAAAGAGACACAGACTCCACAGAGGACTGTTGGGTTTAACACCTTTAAAGGCTCTCCACTGTCTGCATTGAGTGTTTCAGGTTAACCAGCCTGGTCTTCCTGTAACTATACAGATGTCTGTCAGTGTTCACTTCTGCTGAACCAGCTGACTCCTCCTCCAGACTCCAGCAATAAGCCAGCGCTGCTTCATCCCGCCAAAGCAATAAGCTAAACGCGTCTCCCCCGGAGCCTCGTGCCTTAAAACCAATAAAGCGAGAGCAAAGCATAATGAAATGGGCGATTGAGGCCGTGCATAAGCCTGAGTTCACAATCAATAAAGAGGAGAGACGCTCCTTCCCCTCACTTTAGTACAACCCCAATTCCACCCAAACTGGGACGTTGTGTAAAACGCAAATAAAATCAGAATACAATGATTTACAAATCCTGTTCCACCAAAATTCATCTGAATACAAAACAGAGACGAGATATTTATTCTTCAAACTGATAAACCTTATCGTTTTTCTACAAATATTCACTCATTTTGAATTTGATGTCTGCAACACGTTCCTAAAAAGTTGGGACAGGGTCAACAACAGACTGGGAAAGTTGAGGAATGCTCCAAAAGCACCTGTTTGGAACATTCCACAGGTGAACAGGTTCATTGAAACAGGTGAGTGTCATGATTGAGTATAAAGGGAGCATCCCTGAAAGGCTCAGAGGACGAGGTTCACCACTTTGTGAACAACTGCGTGAGCAAACAGTCCAACAGTTCAAGAACAATGTTTCTCAACGTACAATGTCAAAGAATTGATGGATTTGATCATCTACAGTCCATAATATCATCAAAAGATTCAGAGAATCTGGAGAAATCTCTGCACGTAAGCAGCAAGGCTGAAAACCAACACTGAATGCCCGTGACCTTTGACCCCTCAGGCAGCACTGCATTAAAAACCAACATCATTGTGTAAAGTATATTACCACGTGGGCTCAGGAAGACTTCAGAAAACCATTGTCAGTTAACACAGTTCATCACTCCATCTACAAGTGACAGTTCAAACTCTACCATGCAAAGACAAAGACATATATCAACAACACCCAGAAACACCGCCGGCTTCTCTGGACCCGAGCTCATCTGAGATGGACTGACGCAAAGTGGAAAAGTCTGCTGTGGTCTGACGAGTCCACATTTCAAATTGTTTTTGGAAATCATGGACGTGGTGTCCTCCAGGCCAAAGAGGAAAAGGACAATCTGGATTGTTCTCAGGTCAAAGTCTCAAAGCCAGCATCTGTGATGGTATGGGGGTGTGTTAGTGCCCATGGCATGGCTAACTGGACCATCTGTGAAGGCTCCATTAATGCTGAAAGGTACATACAGGTTTTGGAGCAATATATGCTGCCATCCAAGCCACGTCTTTTTCAGGGACGTCCCTGCTTATTTCAGCAAGACAATGACAAGACACATTCTGCACCTGTTACAACAGAGTGGCTCCGTAGTAAAAGAGTGCGGGTACTAGACTGGCCTGCCTGTAGTCCAGACCTGTCTCCCATTGAAAAGTTTATCAGTTTGAAGAATAAATATCTCGTCTTTGTTGTGTATTCAGTTGAATTTAGGTTAAACAGGATTTGAGAATCGTTGTATTCTGTTTTTATTTGACATTTTACGTCCAAACTTTAAAGTGGATGAGTTCCTTTCAGACGTCACTGCTGCACCTTCACATTTATTCGTACTGACTGTTTGTGCCTCTTTAAATTCTCCTGACTTTACACACTTTCTCCCTCAAAGTCACTCTGAGCGTTCAGGTGAGACAGCTGCGGCGTGGAAGAATCTATGTGCACGGGTTTCTATCAGTGAGCACGCTCACTTCAGGGAAACAGCTCACAGACGTTTGCTATTTTTCACTCCTGTGTGTGAGCCGCTTTCACCGAGGGATGGACGAGCGGAACGACGAGGAGGATGGAGAGAGTGAAGAGAAGAAGAGGTGAGATGGGAGAGGGAATAAATACGACACAGAGCGAGAGGAGGAGAGAGACGGCGTCAGGGAGGGGGGGGGGGGTGCTGACATCACAGCAGATGGGTGAGGTAATGTCTGTGACACAGAAGATGAGCAGATAGAGCAGACAGACACGCTCCAGGTGCTGTTAGAGAGCCTGATGCTGCAGCTTCCTGAACCACAGAATACAAAAACCTGCAGGAGAGACTCTGAGACCTCAGACTGTTTCATCCTGCAGCTCGTGGTGCTGATGTCGTCACTCTCTCTCTCTCTCTGCGCTGAGCAGCAGCTTCACCTGTTTACACCAAGTAAGGAGAGTATCTCCACTCACTGTGTGAACGAGTGCTAAAAGTTATGACACATGCTGAATGTCTGAGCTGAATCCTACGCCTTAAATTTCAAAATAAAAGTCTAAACTTCAACTCATGTGACATGCAAACACAGAGAGCCGATCAGCTGATTCAGAGCTGATCCTGAGGGTCACCAGATTCTGCTCTGTTAGCATCCAGCTCTCGTGGTTGGAGTTTAATATTTAAATCATACATGTTCTTTGTACTGACTCCATCAGACAACGTTTTAATGTCACATCAACCAACATTAGTTTGATTCTGCAGATAATTTTATCCAAAGTGACGCACGTCTGATCCAGAAAAGACAAAAACACAAGCAGGCGCCACTTAAAGTCCAACCAGAATCCCCCTAGTTTTTAGTTTCGGGGGGGGGGGGGGGGGGGGGGGGGGGTACAGTGGCTGGTTGGTGCCAGATGATTTGCAAATTAAAAACACTTTGCAAAAGAAAAAAAACAAACACAATAACGAAAACCACGAAGGCAAAAGATACAAAATAAAGGTAAATATAGTTTCATAGATGTCTCACCTTGTGGTTTTTATATTTCTCTAATATTTAGCAGTAACGTGTTATTTTACATTTAGCTTTAAGAACCAGTCATGACATAACGTTAGCATTAAAGCTACATTTATCATGGCTGAGGTTAAAAATGTAAATAATGTCTTTCTTACCATTTTTGATCAACACTAAATACGGATACGGACGGAGCGTTCCGTCCGTGCTCTGCGCTCATTTCGTTTTCGTCATCCCCCCGTATTGGTTAACAGCAGGGCTGAACGCTTTTGGAAAAATAAGTGAGTACACCCCTTAAATGTCAAAATTGAGCACTGCTTGCATTTTCCCACCAAATTGTCATGGTCTGGGGCTGCATGAGTGCAGCAGGTGTTGGGGAGTTACATTTCACTGAGGGAAACATGAACTCCAACATGTGCTGTGAGATACTGCAGCAGAGTATGATCCCCTCCCTCCAGAAACTGCGTCGCAGGGCAGCGTTCCAGCATGATAATGACCCCAAACACACCTCTAAGACGACCACAGCTTTACTAAAGAGGCTGAGGCTAAAGGTGATGGACTGGCCAAGCATGTCTCCAGACCTTAACCCAATAGAACATCTTTGAGGCATCCTCAAGCTGAAGGTGGAGGTGCGCAAAGTCTTGAATATCCGCCAGCTACGTTTTTTTTTTATTATTGAATACAGTCAAAACGGTACATTATCAAACCATCAAGAACTTCAAAGAAGTTACACATACTAAATACAATCAAACAAACAGGAATAAATAAACAAAAAGTAGAACCTAGGGGCCATGTCCATGTAACAATTACAAAATAAACCAAAAGTAAGGGCAGTTAAAAAAAAATAAAAAAAATAAAGACATTCATTTCAAAGTTTTTCCATAAATGAGGCCATTTTTGTAGTGTTCTTGGTGTTCACCAATAATAACGAATTATAATAAGATTTCAATTCTTTTTCCCAGTGAGCTATGTTTGGTTTGGATTTTAAAAAATCTGCATTTGTGAAAATATTGATTGCCTAACAAAATCATGTTATTGATGTAAAAGTCAAAGGTGTTATTACGTAAAAATCCATATTTTATGTCATTGATAGTAAGATTACTTATGAGTGTTCCTTTAGAACAAATCCATTGTTGAAAATCAAACCAAAACCTTTGGACATAGTCACATAAAAAGAAAAGATGATTCAAATCTTCAGTATCACTTTCACAGAAAACACAGTTACCTACTTCCATTTACCTGCCAGCTCCGTGATGTCATCATGGAGGAGTGGAAGAGCATTCCAGTGGTAACCTGTGAAGCTCTGATAAAATCCACGCCCAGGAGAGTAAAGGCAGTTCTGGAAAATAATGGTGGCCACACAAAATATTGACACTTCAGAAACTCTCACTAAGGGGTGTACTCACTTTTGATGCGAGGGGTTTAGCTATTAATGGCTATATTTTGAGTTATTTTGAGGGAAGAATAAATTTACACTGTTATTTAAGCTGCACACAGACGACTTTTCATTGTGTCAACGTGTCGTTTTGTCAGTGTTGACCCATGAAAAGAGTTACTGAAATATCTGCAGAAATGTGAGGGGGGGTACTCACTTTTGTGATACACTGTAGCATGAGATTTTTGCATTCCTACTAAACACAATCAATAAATCATTCTAGAGTCTGACCAACAGGACAAAGGATCCTGTCAACAGATAAACACTTCTTTCCTTGGTGGTCGGGGTTTTAGCCGTGCAGTTGTCAAATGCTGGAACAGGTTTGTCGTGTTGCTTCTTGTTGTAGCTATGGTAACCAGGCATGTTTTGCCCAACACCTTACACTGTGCCGCATCTTCTTTCCTAAATCCAGAATAAATCCAGACAACCAACATGGTAACCTCTTAGACACCAAAGTCTCCTCTTCTGTGTCCTCTCTGGTTCTTCTGCTGAGGCCATTTTTAAAGGGGCCATATTATGCAAAATTCACTTTTGAATGGTTTCCTCATAATAATATGCACCCCCAGCCTGTTAACAACACCCCTCAACATGAGGAAATTCTATCCTCTCCCTCTCCTGCAAGCTGCACTTTTCAGAAAATCTCTGCTCCTGGGAGCAGTAATGAGCCGTTTTAGAAATCGCCCTTTGTGACGTCACAAAGGGCGCGAATACTCCGCCCAGCTCCCTGATTGGCTCCCTACTAAAGGTAGTTCTGCCTCCAAAAGCTTTTCCCCCACCATTTTCCCGGTCCTCAGTCATTAGTCAACACTAGTCTAACATGGCAAAGGTACGAACAAAGCATGGCAAATGCACTGTTGTTGGCTGCATGGAGCAGCACAAAAGTCTTTTTTTCCCTCCATCTTCACCTGAAACTTTGAGGGAAGAGTGGATTAATTTTATTTATGCCGGCGAAATACCTACAACAACCCCGAAAATGTTGTATGTTTGTGCTCACCACTTCATGGAGGACTGCTTTCTGAACGAGGGACAGCTCAAAGCAGGATTTGCAAAGACTTTAAAGCTGAAACCTGGATCACTTCCAACTATCCGTAACCCAACTAAGGTACGAGCTGAAAGTTTCAGTATTTTATGCTGCTTTACTGTAGTGGCCTACCCAGCCTCGTAGCCTGTTGACTTGTTAGCATGGCAGCTAACATGAGTCGGTGTTGGTAATATACACGTCACACAATAAATAAATAATTGAAGAGAAGTTTTGTGACCATATATGTCATATAGAGCTATCTTTACGCAATATCTCTTTAGTTTATGCTTGTAACTTTTTTTCGCGGTGCTTTATAAGCAGCTGTTGTGAGCTGTTGTTGTGGACGCAAGTATGGGGGTTGTTTGTGTCTTAAAAAATCAAGCTGATAAGGCTGCATTCAGATAAAAAGCTATACCGACAGAATTCGGTGTTTTGTTCATGCATGTAACTTTTTTTCGCGGTGCTTTTTAAGCAGCTGCTGTGAGCTGTTGTTGTTGTGGACGCTAGTATTGGGGTTGTTTGTGTCTAAAAAATCAAGCTGATAAAGCTTCATTCAGATAAAAAGCTATAGGGACATAGAATTCGGTGTTTTGTTTATGCATGTAACTTTTTTTTCGTGGTGCTTTATAAGCAACTGTTGTTGTTGTGGACGCTAGTATTGGGGTTGTTTTTGTCTAAAAAATCAAGCTGATAAGGCTTCATTCAGATAAGAAGCTATACAGACAGAATTCGGTGTTTTGTTTATGCATGTAACATTTTTTCGCGATGCTTTTTAAGCAGCTGTTGTGAGCTGTTGTTGTTGTTGTTGTGGACGCTAGTATTGGGGTTGTTTGTGTCTAGCCATCATACCGGCGAACTGTGTTTGTAAACATCAGAGCACGCGCCTGAACGCAGGCCACGCCCCTCACCAACTCTATAAAAAGAGGGGCAGGTAGGGGCGTGGCCTGCGCTGAAGAAGGGACAGCCCACAAAAACAGCTTGTTCTCGGTAGAGCTCTCTAGAGAGAGTTTTCAGGCTGGCTAAAGTCCAGTAAAAAACAGTTTTTTGAGATAAAAAACTTCGTATTGACTATTCTGGGACCTCTAAGAGCTATATGAACCTGCAGAAAAAGAGCATAATATGGGACCTTTAAAGACGTCAACAACAACACAGCAAATCAAAACTTAGCGTGGCTGAAGTTGTTTTCTTCATCCCTCGCTCGTGGCGTCTCGATCTACTTCGGATATTTTGGGCTGTCGACAAACCAGCTGAAAAGGTGCATTTCTGCCACTTAAGGTTGCGCCTGTGTAAATGAAACTTCTTTTTTTTTTATCGTAGCCTTTGCGATTTGAAAATTTGTGGATTGTTATTTGTGTAAATATTTTTAAAAAATTGGAAAAGGGCTCTGGATAAGAATCGTCTATTTGTATATCAAAGTAAAAGCCTTTTTCAATAATAAATAAAGAATTATAAAAAAAAAGTGCTACCTGAGGGGTCAAAGGTCACGGGCATTCAATGTTGGTTTTCAGCCTTGCTGCTTACGTGCAGAGATTTCTCCAGATTCTCTGAATCTTTTGATGATATTATGGACTGTAGATGATCAAATCCATCAATTCTTTGACATTGTACGTTGAGAAACATTGTTCTTAAACTGTTGGACTATTTGCTCACGCAGTTGTTCACAAAGTGGTGAACCTCGCCCCATCCTTGCTTATGAACGACTGAGCCTTTCAGGGATGCTCCTTTTAGACCCAATCATGACACTCACCTGTTTCCAAACTTAAAGGAGGATAAATGAGCCTTAAGTTGACTTCCTTTAAATTCTGTTGTGTCGTTTGTCTTTGTATTTTTCTTCCTTGTGGTTGTGTTCTTTCTTTTTGCAAAGTGTTTTTAATTTAGAATTCTTCTGACATCTACCGGCCACCGTAGGCTAGGAGTAGGGCTTTCCAAGATTAGTCGACTAGTCACGATGACGTCGGTGACTTATTTGATAATCGACGTCGTCGTTTTAATATTCTTTTAAACTTTATTTTTCCCTCAAAACTGCCGCTGTACTTTCACCTGTCTCGTCTGCCGTTCTGTCCTTGGCGCACATGCGCAGAAGTGGTAACTGTGGTAACCCGTGATGTCACCGGAAAAGTTATGCCCAACAGTATCATGGCTAGCTGGCAACAGAGCTCGAAAGTTTGGGAGCATTTTTCCAAAATAAAGGAGAAAAGTGAGCAATGCAAAGTTCTGCAAAGCAGAAATGTCCTTCCATGACAGTACGACGGCGACGCACGAGCATCTGAAAAGACAGCACGCCGTGGCTGATTTATTTTCTGATGAAGAATGACAATCTCGCTAAGCTAATTGGCTAGTTGGCTGCTAACATTAACGTCAACAGGGAGCTACCTACTTAATAGCGATGTCATGTTTGAATAGAAAATTGGTACATTAAAAAAATGTCAGAAATGCTGCTACAAGCTGCAAAGTTCATTAAAAGCTGAATGAACTATGATATTAACTGTCTTCATTTTTAGTTAGCACATACCTTAAACACTTGAAGCTGGAAGCTAATGATGTTAGCTGTATGCTGGTGCAATAAGATGCAATTTATGTATGATCCGAACAGTCGACTAATCACAAAAAATAATCGGTGACTAGTCGATTATCAAAATAATCGGATGTGGCAGCCCTAGCTAGGACTCAGACTTGGACTCTGACGCTGAAGATGGAGGAAATCTCTGACTGATTTAACTGACGTCCTGTTTTATTGAATCCATCATTGTTATCCACCTGTTTGGGCGTTCTGGTGCCATGTTGGTTAAAGATGCCTAAAGAAGCGTTTTGAGATCTTTGATTTTAACATCCATAAAATCAGGACGAATAGATTTAGATGCACAAGTTTTTCAGACTGGATCCGGGCGAGTCGATTACGACGCTGACTGGCCCGGGGCGGCTGTGACTTTAAATGTTGTGGGTCTCTGGACTCAGGATCTTTTCTTTGGATCACAGAGCGACGGATCACAGACTGAGAGTCAGTATTTACTCCACACAGGTCAGTGATTTCCTTTGTTCCTCGTCTCTGATCCGAGTTTCACGCCCGTCATGCTCATCGGAGTCACCCAGTGGTGCAGAGGCCGTTTGCACCCATCGTCTGTCTGCAGAGACGATGATGTCATCTGAACTCAGGTGACTCCAACGCACGCAGAGAGCGTACCTCAGTCCTATGAGAGGAAAACTCTGCTGCCTTTACTTTAACCAGACAAAATCAGAGGGGATTGTGGGTAAAAGAAGAGGGGAGACCGGGACAAAGGCCGATTCAGGACAGTTTGACATTTCAGCTGCGCCGTGTTGAGTCTTTTCTATTCTTCCCACTTCTGTTTGAGACTGTCAGAGCATGCTGAGTGTGAGAGTGTGTGTGTATGTGTGTGTGTGTGAGAGAGAAAGAGAGAGAGAGAGAGAGAGAGAGAGAGAGAGAGAGACGCTCTCCTGCTGCCACCTGCTGGTAACAGCCCGTCACTACACTCCACAGAAATGAAAGCAGAAGAAACTCAAACAGAACGGAGCGTTTGGATCAAAATGTGGTTTTTAAATCAGATTATCGAAGCTAAAAGGAGACGATGCTTTTTTTTGTGGTGGCCGTGAACTCACTCCAGATGCTCCAAGTGTTTTGTTTTCAGAGTTCAGGTGCAAAAACTTCAGTCAGAAAATGTTTAAAAAGTCTTTAATTTGTTTTAATTTCATGTTTATCACAGGTAAGATTTTGTGAAAGTCTTTTGGACAAACTCAGCATCAGTAAAGTTTGACGCTCAGGGACAGAAAGTGTTTTCTGTTCACCTACAATTAACTGGATTTTGATCGTGGTTTCGATTTTTGGATTCTCATGATCATAAAACAACAGAAACAAAAACTCTTCTGTCCAGTTTCAGTCCTCGGCCTCTCACTGACGTCTCATGTTCTGGGTTTTAGTCTCGCGTAACGTTCTGCTCCTAACAACCGAACTCCTGCCAGCTCTCCAGGTCACACTCTGTGGTCTGCTGATCTCTTGGCTTTACTAAAGTAGCAATAAAAACCTTTCTAGAAGCTCCTCTGGCCTCTCAGCCCGAGCGTTAAGACGGGACCAAACCTGAGAAAAATACTATTTAAAGTCCCTCCAAACTCTCAGACTTTATACTTAAACTGTGATTAGGTCTGGAGGAGGGAGAGGAGCTGAAGGTGGGACTGGAAGCATCTGACCCACTGAGGAGAGTCTGCACCGTAAACAAAGGCTGGAGCTTCTTCAGACGAACCTCCTCCTCCTTCGGTTCTTTTGTTTTCCTCCTCAACATAAAGTTTGATGACTTTCATTTGCTCTTTTTATTTCTTCTCGATGGAGGAGGCGTCTGCTGCCGACTCTCAGACCTGTGGGCTCGAGCCGCAGAACCTGGACGGGAGTCAGGCCCCGACGTACGCGATGACTCACTAAATGCTGGATGTTGTAGTTTATGATATATATTTACTAACTATGATTTACGAGTCCAGACGTACAGTGTGCGCAAAACGATGTCCTCGCTGTCTCTGAGTGTGTGTTTGAGGGACACCTTGACCTCACCCACGACTCCACTTTTTATCTGGCTGTAAATCACCCATCAGCCGCGTGTCACTGCTGATTATTACGACTTCCTCCTGCTGTACGTGTGTGTGTGTGTGTGTGTGTGTGTTCGTGTGTGCGACTGTAAGGGGACGGCACAGCTGAGGGGAAAAACAGGAAATTACAACATCTACAGGACACACTTGCACGAATCAACAGAAACGACTTCAAACAGGTTTCACTTCCTGCTGCGTGTTTTGAAAAAAATGTTCAGCAGCTTCTGCAAAAAAATGCTGCGCAGCAGTACACAGTGATGTCATCGACATAAAGACGTAATGTCGCATTTGATTATTTATGGTGAACAAAAGTGGCCCAAACACAGAGCCCTGCGGCACACCCTTGTGGACAGATATCTGAGCATTCACCATCATGTCTCGTACGCTGCGAGCGACTGCTGAGACAGAAAGAGAACCAAGAAGCAGCTTCCTCTGAGAGTCCAGAGCTCAGAGTTTTAAAACATCATGTCATCAGTCAATAAAAAGTGACGCACAGTTCTGCTTCTTGTCAAGTGTGACAGAAAAGTTATTTATGACTTTCAGCGCAGCTGTGACAGTGCTAGCGCTTTTCTTAAAGCTTGATGGTGATAAAATATCGTTAGTGTATATTAGTGATAGACCGATATGCTTTTTCCAGGGCTGATACCGATTATTGGCCGTGAAGGAGGCCGATAACCGATATTTGCAGCCGATATTCATTTGCAGTAAAAGTGAATATATTGGCATCAAAATTTTGAATAATACAAACTCTGATCCTTAACTTTGTTTAAATGCCTTTCAGCACATGTTTATTTAACATTTTCCAGGCTCAGCAGCATGTCTTCTGAAGGTAAATAAAAATTTAAACAAATAAATAGCTCCCTTAAGTTTTCTACAGTATATAAACTGTTTCAAAATTTCAATACAACTAAAATGTTTATCTCTTTTTTTCAACTTCAAACAATAACAATATCATTTTCAAGAGCCAAGCAAACTGTGAAAGTTATAATAAGTTCATAGACTGTGAGATAGTCACAATGCTAATTGCGTTAGCCGGTCAATGGGATTTTCCATTCATGTTAGCATTAAGCTAGCAGACTTTCGCTAACCGAAGCAAAGTAGTTTAGAATAGCTTTCCTTAGCCAAGTTTTGAAGTGACCGTCGTATAAAAAAAAAGGCCGATGCCAATATGGGTCAAAATGACAAATATATGCGCCGATAATCGGCGCATATATTTGTGTATATAAACCAGGGCCAGACTGATATGGATTTTTGAGGTCGATTCCGTTTCTGATATTTGTCAGGAAAAAGAGTCTGATAACAGATTAATCGTCCGATTCATTTTAAAAATACATAATGAATAAAATAACTTCTTTTATGGTTCCTTAACGCTGACAAAAACAAAGATATGAATACAGGCACAACATTTTACTGTTTTACAATACTTCGTTCCTTAGTATTTGTTTAACTTTATACCAGAGAGAAATGGCGGTTATCATCTGGCCGATTTATCGGTCGGGCCTGAATATAAACTCTTTAAGCTGGTCGCTCACAAGAGATTCAAGGATTTGAACCGGTGCCCACCTCCTTTCAGTAAAGGGAGGACTTCAGATCCTCGGGATTTCCTTGGTAACCAGTGTAAGGTTAGAGAGATACACCAGCAGCTCTGCTATAAAGTCCAACTTGAAGAAAACAGGATCCAGCAAATCAGGTCCAGAAGGTTTTCTAGGATCTAAGTTTTTTAAGGTCTGCACGGAAAAGGACACAAAACTGAAAGACTGGCTGGTATACACCGACACATCACTGACACATCGTCAGTACATGTCAGAAACTCCTCCACACAGATCGAGGAAAACAAAACCCAAACCATTTAAACTTTTTCTCACACACGGAGAGGAGCAGCCTCTTACTCAAAAACAACAAATATTTGGACGAGTCCGTCCGAACGCGATCAGTGAAAGATGTCGACGTGAACAAATCAGTACAGTCTACACATCCTACGAGGTTAGAAGGAAGACAGAAAACCGACTGACTGATTACGACACATCAGTGCTGGGTCCGACTGAGTCAAAAAGTCAGCCAGAGGGCTGAAGGCGGGGAAAGTCTCTGCGGAGTTTACATGATCAGTTTATATCCTGGACCAACCGCTGCGGGGGTTACACGCAGTGAAAAGTAGAGCACGTGCTCCCATGCGCACAATCCTGCGGACAAAACACATGATAGATGTACTCACCAAGAGCGAACCTGCTCAGAAGTCCCAAACAGACGGGAAAACGACCGGCTTAGTCAGAGGAAACTGGCGGGAGATGGCGGGTCAGGGGGGCCAGGTGGTAAAGCTGCACCGGCAGGTGAGAGCAGGAAGCCAGGTAGCTTCCGCGATCACGTTGGGAGAGGGGTGGAGAGGCACGGCAGGTGAAGGTTGCGCGCAGGAGGATCCACCACAGAGCAGGACCCGTATCAGAGGCTTAGAGAATTTTACGGTCCCACTTTAAGTTCATCCAAAGAGATACTCCTCGAGTATTATAAAGACCGTGATGTTCTACGGAAGAGGATGAGGGCCACTGAAAATAAATAAATAAAAAATGAAGTCCAACATTTTTCTAATTATTATTATTCTGAGATTAAAGTCAAAACTCAGAATTATGCTGTTTTTTTGGTTTTTTTTTTTTTTTCCGCAGAATAATAATAATTAAAATTATTGGACGTTATTTTTTTTTTCAGTGGCCCTAATCCTCTTCCATAATGTGTGCAAGGTGCACAATAATAATAATAATAATAATAATAATAATAATAATAATAATAATAATATAAATACATAAAAGCTCCTCTTAATTATAAATGGAAACGTTAAAGAACACTTTACTCATTAAAAAGACAAACAACACTCAACTGATTGACACGCTGCCATCTTGGAATTATGACTTAATGTTTTGTTGCTCATGCTCACAGAGCTCTTTACTGCTGCTCTCCCTGCCTCAGGCTTTGACATTCCACATCTGCACATAGAAGGGGATTTAACTGATGGCAGGCAGATAAATTCTTTTGATGAGAATCCTGAAAGTTTTTTCTAGAAGGAATGACCACGAAAATCTGTGGAAGAGGATTAAGACCACTGGAAAAATAAAGAATAATGTACATTTATTAATAGTATTATTATTATTCTGAGAAAAAAGTCTCATAATAATAAAAATAATTTAAAAAAAAAAATTGGGATTTTTTTTTCAGTGGCCCTGATCCTCTTCTGTAAAAATCTCAGAGGAATGGACAAGAAAAAAGAAAAGAAAAAGAAAATTAAAAAAGAAAAATAAAGCTTAACAAGGCGACGATGAGAAATAAAAACACCAGCTGCTGTGGAACTGACCGGAAACCAAAGTATCAGTGAAAACTGCACAACCTGAACAGAATCTGTTTTTTCTAGAGGACAGAAGCAGAGGGAAAATTCTCAGAGAGCACGAGAGCTTCTTACACATGTGGTTACTTTATGAATTGACCTGACGCTCTGGTTTCTCCTGTACGTGCTGCAGGAATCGAACCTGTGATAAAATCCTCTCCGCCCAGAAACCTGGAAGCCGGTCTGAGCCGGTCTCCAGGGAGTCTCTGTGATTGCAGGACGTTGAGCCGGTGGTTCTCCTGGACTCAGACGTGACCATTAGGAGGTTCAGACTGAGGGTTTGAGGGTTTAGGACGCTCTGTGGAGGTTCTTGTTTGAAAGTTGCTGGTTTGAATCCCTGTGACGGAGCTGCTGATGACTCATCAGGTGTTAAAGATAAATCTTAATAAGTGTAGAGGAAGGTGGTTTAAAAGTGAGCCGGACAAACTCCTCCTGCTGTGAAAACGTCTTTTTCAATACTGCGTCAAAATCGTGGAGAGGAAGGGCTGAAACGTGAAGTGAATATCAGAAAAGAGGGTAAAACACTCCCCGATAGAGGAACAGCACTCAGATCCTGATGATGTCACTGAATCTGATAGATTTATACGAGAAAAACTCAAGACGAAGAAACTGAGAGAGAGCGAGAGCCACAGAGAGACAAAGAGACAGAGCGAGGGCGAGCGAGGTGCCCCAGTGTCCCTGGTCACACCAGTGGGTAACCACACACTCCATCACATGGCTCCAGACACACTCACACTCACACACACACACTGAGGTCAATGAAATGTTGAGAAACACAGTGAGGGGGAAACCTGAGAAGGGAAAAACCTAACGAAGGAGAAAAACAATAACAAGGGAGACCAAAAAAAGATGGACGCCCTGTCTCAGCGTCTCTGTGTCACCGTTTGTTTCCCCCTCTCCATCTCTGGCTTCTGTCTCTCTGTCACCAGCTCTTTAAGAATTAAGGAAATATGTCATTACGTTCAGAAGAAACTGCAGTACAAGATGAAACGTCGTCAGACAAACCCGCTCGTTACGGCGTGTAGCCGTCACGCAGCTCTGACAGAAACAAGCTCCTCAGACGGAGCTCAACCAATGACTGACTCCGACTTTAACAAGCATCCATCAGTAGATCTGCGCTACGTCTTACAAAATGTTCAGAGCTTCCTGAACAAGCGAATAATTTCCCCTCTGGTTTGGACAGATATTTAAATTCCAACAATCCAACAACACAGAGTGTGGCTACAGTTAGCAGAGCTAGCACCCCTAGATTAACTCTTTGAGCTCAGTCTGTAAAAAAAGCGTCTCACTTGTTTTGAGAACCAAAAATAATTGTACAAAAAAAATCCTCAGTTTTATATTTTTGCCTTTCTAAAAACTGACAAGAAATTGTGTTAGCTAGCTAGCTGGCTCAGTGTCAAAACAAAGGGGCGCCACAGTGTTGCACAAAGGGTTAACGTTAAGTTGAGTGGTTTAACCAGACACAGCCTTCGAGGACAAAACACTGACAAACCACACCCACTTTCACCTGTGTTTGATTACATCCAGGTAGTACATCCAGGTTGTGCTTTAATGATTGATTTTAAGATTCTTTTAATCTCATTTAGGGCCCAACACGGATTGATGAACCTGCACGCAGTCTGAGATCCTCTAGCAGGACTCTGCTGGCTGTTCCAACGTCTAGATTTAAGACCGAGGGCGATAGATAGTCTCAGTAAGAGCCTCTAGACTTTGGAACAGCCAGCCAGAGGAAATCAGACTTGCAAAGTCAGTCCCCTGTTTTATCTCACTACTGAAGACCTATTTTTAAAGAAATGCTTTTAATTTGTGATTTTATTTCATTTTTCTTTTTTTTATATCTTGATTTTATTGGTTTTGTTTTTATTGATCTATTTCTTTGTTTTGTTTTGGTTTTTTTTTTTATCTGTTTTTACTGTTTGCTGTTAATTTTTACTGATTATTGTGTGCATTTTGTTACTTGTATTGAAAAGTGCTATATGAAAAAAGGAACTTTATGATTATTATTATTATTAGTAGTAATATAGATTTTAAAGTGTTGTGAAAGTAGCCCTCATACAGAGCTACAGCCTCAGCCAGTTGAAGGTGACTGCGTTACAGCTTAGACTCAACATATGACGGTCGTTCAAGGCCAACAATAAAAAAACAAAATAAAAAAATAAATAAATAAAAAATAAAAAAAATAACTGGCTGCAGAAAGACGGAAGTCACAAACACCAATAAAAATAAATACATAAATAAATAAATAAATAAATAAATAAAACATCAACAACAACAGCAACAACAAAACAAACAAACAAACGAACTAACAGACTTTTACAGCATTCAAAAACATATTTACAGCCTGGTTCAAAAAGCAGCACACTGTACATGGGTGAATTTTTTTCTCACTCGGCGGTTTAGAAGATATTAGGATCACAGGTTTGAAGAAGATCAATCAAAACAAGGACGAGATTCATTCTAACAGCAACATTTCTACGTACCGTGCTGCTCTTCTCTCATGATGTGAGGCAAGCCCTTAACGTTATATAAATCACTGGGCACACAGGTTAGGTCACACATGTATAAATCACAGTCCAGGGGGCGCTCTTCTGTATTCAGCCCCTTCACTCTGACGTCTTTTCATCCTGTTTGTGTTTAACTCTGTGTTTTGTGAGTGAATCTCCCTTCAGAGATTGAAAACCAGGCTTCCTCTTCTTTTCACCTTCAAGGTGTTTTAAAAACTACTCTGACAGAAACACGTTGCGTCTTATTTGTGCTCTTATAATCTTCTTGTTCAGTGAACGATCTTGTATCCCGCTGGGACCTTTCTGCTTAAAAGCTGATGAATAAAAAAAACAAGTTTAGTGATAAAATCTCCGTCTGCTGTTCTCTGAGCTGCAGGATCGTTTAGAGTGAACCTTAAGATGAGAAAAACAGTCAGAAAAACTCTTCCAGGTTCTGCCGCCTGGGGACGTTTGGGATGCAGATTATTTCTACGTCTATCTCTGATGACTTCACTTTTATCACTCGCCAAATCCTGTTTTTCCAAACTCCCACTCTTTAATCTTTCCGTCTACTTTTTTAAATTTTTCTGCCACAAATAAATTCTTTCTTTCTTTCTTTCTTTCTTTCCCCTCCTCTCCATCACTCTCCCTCCCTCCCTCCCTTGATTTCCCACACTCCCTTTCTCTCTCTCTCTGTCTGCTTACGACGGCGTCATGCTGGGTCACCACGCTGCACAGACACAGACACACACACACACACACACATACACGCACACACACACTCCCACACGGCGTCAGTGTCTGTTATAGTGACAGCGTTGCGGACAAACCGACCAGAGACAAATATATAAAAATGGTCTGAATTTCTGTTTAATTTTAGGAGATTTCCACATCAGCGCCGCTCTCATAAACCCGTGTTTAGACATGCATGTAGGTTTGGGAAAACCAGGAGCCAGAAAGATAAATAGAGTGAATTATAACAGAAAGTTTTGGAGCCACTCTTCCCCAAATAGCCTGGGTACTTTTGTATTTGGGTTTAAAAATAGAGGATGAAGACCACAGAGAGCCTGAAGTCTCTAAAAATGTCCTGAACTCTTCTCACACAGGCCGCTGTCTTTCATTTCTCTCTCTCTCTCTCTCTCTTTCTCTCTCGTTTGCTCTGCTTTTCCCACGTTTCTGACATCCTGAACCGAACATCATCTCCAGGGGAATTCCAGTCTTTTAAAACACGGTTTCTGTTCTGAATGTTTTGGTTTTTAGATGAAGAATAAGACACAAAGAGCCTCTGAGGAGCTCCGTATGTGGCGTAAACGTGCAGCTGTGAAACGGACAGTGATGTAACTGTGATGTAAGAACCGATGCCACCTCATCAAGCTGGGTCCGCTCTCAGAGCCTGGAGGCCGTTTTTCCAGAAATGATGATTCTGAAACCACAAAGAGCTGTTGGATTACTCTCTTCAACGACTGCGTCGGCAGAAAACAGTTTTTGACCTCACGTAACCCCGTCTTACGTCGGTTTGTCTGTTTTCTTGTGTTACACAATCAGTGTGATGCAACATGAGACTTTATATTGAACAGGACACCGTGAGTGTTCACCGACCACGAAGCTACGAGAATCAGAGCTCCCCCTGCTGACTGGCTGCAGTATAGGTCATAAGCCCCGCCTCCTCTGCTCTGATAGATGGAAGCTGTGACATCATTTCTTTCTGTTTCGCTATTATTTGGCTTCCTTAAACTTCCATTATGTTTTATATTATGTAATGCAAACAAATTGTTAATAGTTATTAGGAAGTCTTGAATTATTTGCACATTTTAAATAAATTAATAATAATAATAATAATAATAATAATAATAATAATAATAATAATAATAATAAATGATTGACAGCTCTGTTGACCAATGAAGCCCCTGCAGTTGTCTGTGAACACCAGAATAAACACCAGAGTTACTGAGCTGTCTGTAATCATGATAAGACTCTTTCATTCCTTGTCACTAAATTTGATGTTTAGGTTAGAGACGAGGGCTGCTACCAGGGGGCGAGGTCCAAACAAGAGGAATGAAGCCGATGAAGCACTTAAAACTGTAACCTATACTGCAGCCGGCCACCAGGGGGAGCTCTTAGAGTTTAGGCTTCCCTAACAGAGAGCTATCATTGCCTATGAGCAGAGGTTAACATGCTGTAGCTATACAGCAGAGGGCGCTCTAAACATTTTGAGGACGCCAGAACCTCCAGTCTTCAGAAATGGAGCTGATACAGTCGTGTTAAAAACTGCAGTTTTCTGAGGGTCCAGCTTAAGGCTGGCTGCAGAAAGACCGGTAACCACAAACACACCAAGCCAGAAAAACTGATCTTTAAAGCGTTAAAAAATATATTTACAGCCTGATGCAGGAAATGGGTCTGAATGCCTCAATTCTCTAACAGTGCACACTTTACGAGGGGTGAATTTTTGTTTAAGCAGCAGTTTAAGAGATACTAAAGGGTCTGTTATTTGGAAATGAATGGAGATCAGATCTTCTTTTTAACACTACTTTTCTTTGTTCAAGACGACTTTTTACTGGATACAACGTGATGAGGTAAGGTATTCATCAACAGTTACACAGCTCTGCTGTTTGACACAGACGGCTGTTTTAGTATCACTGGCAGCCCGGTGAATCCTTATGTCCTGCTCATCGACCAATCAGAGCTAACGTAACCTCAGACTCTCAAATTTGATCAGATCACTGCAGAATAACTGCTGCACGTGGGTTGGAATGTACATTATAACAAACAGATTAGCCTTTAGCTCATGGCTTAGCTTATGTTTTAGCCTTTAGCTCATGATTTAGCCTTTAGCTTGTGTCTTAGCCTTTAGCTTGTGATTTAGCCTTTAGTTTGTGTTTTAGCCTTTAGCTCATGGTTCAGCTTGTTTTTTAGCCTTTAGCTCATGATTAAGCCTTTAGCTTGTGATTTAGCCTTTAGCTCATGGTTCAGCTTGTGTTTTAGCTTTTAGCCTGTGATTTAGCCTTTAGCTTGTGTCTTAGCCTTTAGCTTGTGTTTTAGCCTTTAGCTTCTGGTTTCGCTCTCCTGTTTATCTTTCTGTCCTTCTTCTGTCTGTCAGTTCAGCTCCAGTCTCCACCACCACTACTAAATTAATCACAGGAATCGTTTTCAGCAGAGAAAAACACAGATCTCTCTTCTCTCTGCTAAACTTCGCCAGCCGGCGTGGTGTTGTCATAGCGACTTCAACTAAATCAACTCAGTCCTGTCTGACCTGATCGGGAAGCTAAGAAATTAGCATTTAGAAATAACCCATGTTGGTGCTGATAATCTTTTTTTAGGTTGTGGATTAGGATCAGGCAGATATCTAAAAGTGAGACAAGATCACTGAGAAAGTCCTCACAGTCCCTTCAAAGTCACAAGTTTAACCAATCAGAGACATCAGCTGTTAGCGAGGAGGGTCAAAGCCCGCCTTGAGTCTCCACATCACAAACAGAGGGGTGGCGCCACGCTAGCAACCAGGTTGCTTCCTCGCATACCTGGGCTGCGCCAACTCAATATTTGGCTTTATATTTAAAAATGAGTGCACATGAAGATAAAGTCTCAGTTTTTAGTACAGTCAAAAGACAAAAGACAAAACTAAAGAAAGAATTTACACTGACCCTCACGAAATACTAAAACATACTCACTGTTAATAGAAGCAGAAGACGAGAAACTTCCGTTTTCCTCGTTAAGACCTCTAATTTTGTCTGAGATGTCTGGAAGCTTTTTCACATCCAGTGACTGTTTCTATGTATATAATGTGGAAGTCTTGGTTCAAAGTGTGATGATATCAGTTTAACCTTTAAATATCGGGATCTTTTCAGAAATGACAGAATATTGGGGTAAAGTCAATTTTGGAAAATTTGAAGCAAAGCATTTTTTTTGATAAAATCAAATGAAAAAAGGATTTAAAAAAATCCAAATACCGCCTGATAATCATTATAAACACTGTAACTGGGTTCAAACTGTCTCTAAAAAAGACATGTTTTGACCGTTAAAAGCTTTAAAATTCAAACAAAAGCCAAATCTAACTAAAAACTTCTCTCATATTTTCTTTCTCTGTCTTTTTTTTCTCTTTCCTCGGCTTACCTTGTTCCCCAAAGAGCCATTCGAATCCAGAGCCGATTTATTGCTTTGCCACACATTTCTTTCATTATTTGTCTTTATTTTTTATGTTTATTATTCATCACATTCCTTTAAACCTCTGTCATGTTAGAATTTCACAAGAGCTGATTGACTGAAAAGAAAACGAGTCGGACACAGATTGAGACAAACGGCTGGAAAAGAAAAACTGAACTCTGTCTCTGGATTCCTGCTGACTCAGAATCTGGCTCCCTGATTGGCTGGTTTCACTGTTTCCACGGTGATAGATGGGTTCCACCAGTGAGGGTTTGGCGGTCAGGTCTTCCCGGGATCTGAACCCGCAACCCACAAGGCTTTCAAAGCCAAGGCCACCAAACCAGCAGACCTCAGAGGTTTAACACCCACACCTTGGCTCCCACTGATGGGGAGGAGGAGGAGGAGGAGGAAGAAACCCTCCTCTGTATCTGTAAGCAGAATCCAGAGTAACAGAGATCTTTGACTTTTTGTCTCAGTCCGAACACTCAGTTTGTGTCTCTCTGTTTGGATTCAAGCTAATTTTAAAGTGTCACCATCTTCATGGCAGCCATCCGTCTTTCCTCCTCCTCCTCCTTCCTGTGTTCTGGGTTAAAGGTTATGACCTGACTGAAATAAAGAAGCAGTCCACCACTTCCACCTGCTTCCACCTCGAATGGACTCAGTATAACCGAGTCAAGTCACTGGGAAAACAGAGACTAAAGAGAGATTTACTACAAATAGAATCATCGGCAGGAGGTCATCTCAGAGGAGGAGAAAGCCACGAGAGCTATAAATATAATCTCCTCTCCTACATGGAGGTTTGACATCTTTGGAAAGAGCCCTGTTTGACCTCTGCATCATCAAAACGAGACGTCAGGACCTCACATTTCACATCGCCTGCTCTCCTGCCAGGATGCCTCAAAGCTCTGCTGGTGCTACTGCTTTCCAGTAACGCCATTTAGGTGCTGATGTTTCCTATACTGGGCAGCTGTGGATCAGTGGTAGAGTCGTTGTTGTCTCTCAACTGGAAGGTCAAGGGTTTGACATGTCGGAGTGTCCTTGAGCAAGACACTGAACCCCAAACTGCTCCCACTGTTGGTCAGTGGTGTGTGGACAGGTATGAATGTGATGGATAAAACTGATGGTCCCTACCATAGAACTTTCTACCATCAGTGTGTGAATGTGGTGTGGATGAGTGGAGCCCCGTCTCACTCATCAATGTTACTTCTTAATCACAGACCAATCAGAATCAAGAAGGGGCGGGACTTCTGATATCACTTCTGTTAACAGAAATTTATTTTACTCAGATTTCCTTGTTTATGCTTTTCTTTTCTTTTCTTTTCTTATTTTTTTGGTTACAGAAGACGAGACGAGGGCAGGGATTTTCTTATTTTTACGCACTGTTATTCGTGATAACGATATTACCTCGATATAACAAAGATCATTTTCTCATGATAACAAATTAATTAATGACGTGTTTGTCTTGATTTCAACCAACAAGAGCTGCCAGGAACAGCTTCCAGCCACTGGGTGGAGCTGTAGCCTACCGATAAGTTACGCTTTAGTTTGTTTATTTTAGCAGCTAATGGTTAGCAGCTGAGAGGCTAACAAACTCCTATCTATCCGGCTGCTTCAGCTAAACTAAGTTAACGTAAATGTAGGCTAACCTTAACTTGCAACGTTATGTGGGGCATAATTAAACGTTTATTAATTAATTTAATAGTGCTTTGGGCCAGCCTATCAGCTGCTAACTGTTAGCCGCTAAAGTAAACAAACTAAAGTGTAACTTCTCAGTGGACTACAGCTCCACCCAGTGGCTGGAAGCCATTCATCGCAGCTCTTGTAGGTTGAAATCAGGAAAAACATTAATTAATTCATTATCATGAGAAAATGAACTTTGTTTTATGGTGATAACCAGATAAAAAGTCGTTATCACGAGATAACAGTGCATAAAAAAAGAAAAATCTGTTCTTATCTTCCGTAATTTGGGGCATAAACGAGTCAGAAATCAAGCTCGGAAAGCTCATCGTCTCTTCTTTCAGGAACTGCTTGATTTTTTTCTCTTGCCCAAATAGTTGAAGACTTACGGTAATGAGATCAGTTTGCATCAATTGTTGCCTGTGATTGGAACGTTATTGCAGGTGGATTCCTATGCAGCACCATGATACCCCTGATATCGACGTAAACTTGTCCTTTATTCTTCAAGGAGCCGTTTGAAGTTTCTTGCAGGCCCAAACAGTCGAGGAGTTACGGTAATTTAAAGAGCACTTGTAAAATGGGAGCAGGGACACTGATAAAAAACAAGGACAGAAGGAGCAAGGAAGTGGAAAACAAAAAAAGGAGAAGAAAAAATAGAAATGTAAAGTAGCATTAAAACAGGGCGAAAAAGTCAAGTGGAAAAAAGGAGTAACAGAAAAACTGTGACAGATAATGAGAGAATGAAAGAAAAGGAAAATAAAAGGGCAGTGAAGAGAAATAAAAAAGGGCAGTAAGAGGAAAGAAGAGACGTCCATGATGTATTCAGATATATTCGTCAGGGCTGAGTGTCTATTAAAAGTAAAGACAGCTACACTCAGGGTCAGAGGTCACGCTCTCTTTCCTGTGAGATGTGGAATTAGACCAAGTGTCGCCAGGTTGATGTCGGCAGAAACACAATTCAGCTTCCTCCCAGATGGAAATTTCTGGATCCCACCAATTGAATCCAGCACAGCGACGGGAATCATTCTTAAGTTGTTGTCCTTGACCTCAGCTTTGATGGTTTCCTTTCATCTCCAGAGGCTGTTTTACTGTTTTAAGTGCTTTAACTACGAGGAGCTGCTTTTGTGCTTCACTGTGCCAAACAATGAGCCCACAGAAGCAGTTTTTCTCCGACTTCAGAAATTCTTGTGAACTTGTTACAAGCTGTGACCACGATGAATTTCTTCGTTCCTGTTCTGCAACAGCCCTTCTGGCAGGAAGTGAACCATGAAGTGAGCCACTTCCTGCTGGGACAGGAAACAGGAAGAAGTGGGGGTATGGAGGGGAGCCCAGCATCCTGCAGCAAAGGGAGGGAGGGAGGGAGGGAGGGAGGGAGGGAGGAACAGCCATGACATCATCTAGTCCATCCAAAGAGGTGTGACAGGAGGACTCCAGACAGAAGATGAGGTTTGAGGCCTGATGAGGCCTGAAGCAGACAAACAGGCGGGAGAGTTAAATCAACGCGCTGAAAGACCATTCATAGCGACAGGTATCTGGATGCTAAGCTACATGAAAAACTCTGTCTCTGCTCTAACAACCTAAAATTATACCACTTCCATGTTAAGTTTAAATATTCTACAGCCTCTTATGGAAGGTTTGAACATTCTAGAACTTAATGTGAACAGTTTAACATTTGTAGCTAAAGATTTCAAAACTTCAAACTCTAGTTTCTCATGTGCAGTTTAAATATTCTAGAATCCCACATTCTAGAGTCTCACATGTGAAGTAAAAAAAATCTAGAACTTTATATTCTAGAATCTGACATATGCAGTTGAAATCTTCCAGAGCTTAACATACTAGAGTCTCTCGTGTTCATTTCAAATATTCTAGAACTTCACATTCCAGAGTCTCATGTTTAGTTTAAATGTTCTAGAACATCACATTCTAAAGTCTCTCATGTTCAGTTCAAACATTCTAGAACTTAAGCTAGAGTCTCTCATGATCAGATGAAATTTCCAGAGCTTCAAATTCTAAAGTTCTTGTGTTCAATTCAAATACTCTAGAACATCAAATTCTAGAATCTTTTGTGTTCAGTTAAAATATTCTATAACTTCACATTCTAGAGTCTCACGTGTTCAGCTCAAATATTCTAGAACTTCAAATTCTAGAGTCTCACATGTTCAGTTGAAATGTTCTAGATCTTCAAATTCTAAAGTTCTCATGTTCAATTCAAATATTCTAGAACATCAAATTCTAGAGTCTCTTGTGTTTAGTTAAAATATTCTAGGACTTCACATTCTAGAGTCTCACATTTTCAGCTCAAATATTCTAGAACTTCACATTCTAGAATCTCTCGTGCTCAGCTGAAATAATCTAGAACTCAAAATGCCGGGGTGTCTCATGTTCACTTCAAATATTCTAGAAGTTTCCATTCGAGAGTCTCTCACGTTCAGCTCAAATATTCTAGAACTTCACATTCTAGAGTCGCTCATGTTCAGTTTAAATATTATGGAACATCACATTCTAGAGTCTCACATGTTAATCTCAAATATTCTAGGACTTCACATTCTAGAGTTGCTCATGTTCAGTTGAAATGTTCTAGATCTTCAAATTCAAAAGTTCTCGTGTTCAATTCAAATATTCTAGAACATCAAATTTTAGAGTCTCTCGTGTTCAGCTGAAATAATCTAGAACTCAAAATGCCAGGGTGTCTCATGTTCAGTTCAAATATTCTAGAAGTTTCCATTCGAGAGTCTCTCATGTTCAGCTCAAACATTCTAGAACTTAAGCTAGAGTCTCTCATGATCAGATGAAATTTCCAGAACTTCAAATTCTAAAGTTTTTGTGTTCAATTCAAATACTCTAGAACATCAAATTCTAGTATCTCTCGTGTTCAGTGAAAATATTCTATAACTTCACATTTTAGAGTCTCACGTGTTCAGCTCAAATATTCTAGAACTTCAAATTCTAGAGTCTCACATGTTCAGTTGAAATGATCTAGATCTTCAAATTCTAAAGTTCTTATGTTCAATTCAAATATTCTAGAACATCAAATTCTAGAGTCTCTCGTGTTTAGTTAAAATATTCTAGGACTTCACATTCTAGAGTCTCACATTTTCAGCTCAAATATTCTAGAACTTCACATTCTAGAATCTCTCGTGTTCAGCTGAAATAATCTAGAACTCAAAATGCCGGGGTGTCTCATGTTCAGTTCAAATATTCTAGAAGTTTCCATTCGAGAGTCTCTCATGTTCAGCTCAAACACTCTAGACCATGGCCCACTGAGCTGAGATCAAACATATTTTGTCTACAAGGACTTTGATCAAACATTGATCTGATTGTTACAGTCAGTGAACTCTAAACTCTCAAACATCCAGAGAAGAAGAAGAGGAGCGGAGCTCCTCACATTTGTTTTCTGTCGTCACCGTCAGATTTTCATTTATGTTTGGTGCTGCTTCAGTTTCTGTGTTTTCTGTGGAGCTGCTCACACAGATGTGAGCGAGGAGCTGTGAGTCTGAATTAAAAAGAGGCCAACGAGTAAAAAGTGATCAACAGATGTGGAACAGATGCAGCTGACGGTTTATTAGACCGCAGAATATGAAACGACATGAACAGATACAAGAGAGAGAGAGAGAGAGAGAGAGAGAGAGAAGACTCTGAGTCTACACTGTATTCCTCATTAGATCCTGTTTAATATGCAACACACACACACACACACACACACACACACACACACACACACACACACACACGCACACACAGTATTTCATGTTCAGTGGTTTGAGTCTGAGTGGAAATTTAAAACCACAGTAACATGAAATAGAAAGTTTGGTTCCTTACACACACACACACACACACACACACACACACACGAAGCACAGTGACACACAGGCATGCACATACTGGACACACACACACACACACACACACACACACACACACACACACACACACACACAAGTAAATGATATGTATACAAACTCTTACGTAATATCATGAATGTACAGAAGGCAGAGAGGTTGCACAAACTCACTAACACACAGTGTAAACCACCCGTCATCACACATCAGAGACTGAGCAAACACACACACACACACACACACACACACACACACACACACACACACACACTCAGAGAGGGTGCGTCAGTGTGTAGTTGTGGCGACTGATCTGACATCCTAACCACATGTTGCCAATAAAACACCACAGACAGAGACGGGAAAATCCCTCTCTCTCTCCCTCTCTCTCTTGAACTGTCTCACATTGTCTCTCTCTCTCTCTTAATCAGCCTCTCTCTCTTTGTCGATCTCAAACACACTGATGTATAAATTCCATTCTCTCTGCCTCTCCCTTCATTTCTTCTCTTTCCCTCTGGAGTCCCCCCCCCTTCTCCATATGCATCTTTAGACTCCGCTTGTGTCTCTCTCTGCTTCCCTCTCAACCAATCAGAGGACAGAATCCCCACCAGCGTCCTACAGAGACGTCTCATAGGTCAGTGTCGGGACATCAAAGCTGTTTCAGGACTTTACCTCCACCATCACAGACTGAAGGTGGTGTGAAAGTCCTCCTGTGTTTGCAAACAGGACCCACATAGTTTAAAGTTTTACACACTTGGACACACACACACACACACACACACACACCCTGCGTGCTCGCATGTGCTCATTTCCAGCTGTGAGCCGGGGAATCCAGCTCTGTGTTATCTTTTCCAGTCAGGGTAACAAGCAACGGGTGAGGTGTTCCCATAAAAATATACACCTCTTCCTCTCTCTCTCCTTAAACACACACACACACACACACACACACACACACACACACACACACACACACACACACACACACACACACACACACACGCCCTTTCCGAACATCCCAAACTTCCACAGGAGTTTCCTCTTCGTTGCTCACATTCCTATCAGTTACCTCAGCAACACACACACACACACACACACACGCCCTTTCCGAACATCCCAAACTTCCACAGGAGTTTCCTCTTCGTTGCTCACATTCCTATCAGTTACCTCAGCAACACACACACACACACACACACACACAAACCCTTCCAGTAACACACACACACACACACACACACACACACACACTAAGCATCGTACATGACCTGGTGTATGAAAACACACACACTCTCCACGGCCCCAGGTTTGGTTTGAAAAACTTTGTGTTAGTCCAACCTGAAGACAATCAAATAAGAGTCACAACTCAACACAGAGGGCGAGAGAGAGAGAGAGAGAGAGAGAGAGAGAGAGAGAGAGAGAGAGAGAGAGAGAGAGAGAGAGAGGATAAGAGAAATAAGGCTGCAAGAGGAGTGGAGGGTACATGAGGTTAAAGAGAGCCAGTTTGAGGATTATAAAAGGTTAGAGAGAGAGAGAGAGAGAGAGAGAGCGAGAGAGAGAGAGAGAGAGAGAGAGAGAGAGAGGAAAATAAGATTAAAAACAAAGATGACAAAGAATGGAAGAGACAGAAGAAAGAATGAGGTTAATAAAGGTGAAAGGTTGAAATAAAGTGATGAAAGCAAACAAAGAAAATTCAAGAGCTGAGAGATTAAAGTTTAAAAAAAGGACAAAACAAGACGACGGACAGAAATCAGCCTGACGGGGAGGAACAGAAGGACTAAAACAAAAGGTGAATCGGGACATAAATTCAAAGACGAAAGACGGGGCGAAAGACGGTGCGAAAGACGGGGCGAAAGACGAGGCGAAAGACGAGGCGAAAGACGGGGCGAAAGACGGGGCGAAAGACGAGGCGAAAGACGAGGCGAAAGACGGGGCGAAAGACGGGGCAAAAGACGAGGCGAAAGACGAGGCGAAAGACGAGGCGAAAGACGGGGCGAAAGACGAGGCGAAAGACGGGGCGAAAGACGTGGCGAAAGACGAGTCGAAAGACGAGGCGAAAGACGAGTCGAAAGACGTGGCGAAAGACGAGTCGAAAGACGAGTCGAAAGACGAGGCGAAAGACGGGGCGAAAGACGAGGCGAAAGACGAGGCCTACACTGCGTCGAATCAGCGCCGTAGATCCGCGTATGTCATGAACTGATGCACAGAAAGGCTGATGAGGTATCAGGCCGACATGACGCAAAAAGCAAGGTTGATTAAGGCAAACAAGTTCAAACATGGCTATGGCTATAAAACAAGGCTGGGACGAAGACGGTGAGGTACGACGAACCGGTGACGAGACGCTGAGACACGAGGTTAAATACAAGAGGTAACGAGGGTGACGGGAAACAGGTGGGGAGGAACAATCAGGAAGCAAGTGAGAGAGACGGAGGCAGGGCAGACAGGAACAGATCTGAAACAGGGACGGAGAGAATCCAGAGTGAAACAGGGAAGAACACATGAAACATGGACGAATAGAATAAAGAAACTCGACGGATATGACAGCGTGGCCATAAACCGTGTAAAGAATGGATGTAGTCTCTGTGTTGTCACATATTTCTTTTTTAGAATTTTATTTCGGGGGCATTTTAAGCCTTTAATTGGAGAAGACAGGGCTGCACAGTGGTGCCACGGTGGAGCCTCAAAGCAAGAAGGTTGCCGGTTCGAACCCCAGTTCTGTATATGGTAAAATGGTAAATGGTACTTATATGGCGCTTTTTCTAGTCTTTCTGACCAATCAAAGCGCTTTACACTGCTGGTCTCATTCACCCATCCACACCACATTCACACACTGATGGGAGGAAGTTCTATTATAGGGTCCATCAGTTTATTTAACCCATTCACACACCACTGACCAACAGTGGGAGCAATCTGGGGTTCAGTGTCTTGCTCAAGGACACTTCAACATGTGACTGCAGGAGCTGGGAATCGAACCCTCGACCTTTTGATTGAGAGACGACCACTCTACCACTGAACCACAGCCGCTTTCTGTATGTAGTCTGCATGTTCTCCCTGTGCGTGCGTGGGTTTGGCTGGAGACCAGTCCAGGGTGGACCCCGCCTCTTACCCTAAGACAGCTGGGATAGGCTCCAGACACGCTGAGCAGGATAAGAGGGATAGAAGATGAATGAATGAATGAATGAACTGGTAGAAACGGGGTGAAAGTGGGGAGTGACACAGGAAAAAGGCCACAGGTTGGATTTGAACCATGGCTGCCTTCTTGGGGGCTTGGGTGTGCAACCTAGATGGTTAGGTTATACCGGTGCATCATCCATCTGTTTCTGACTCAGACTTTTGAAGCCCACTGCCGGTGGACGCCATATTGGAAAAGCTGAACTCTCAACCTAGCTTTGTTTCATTTAGGATCAGGGAAAGAGGCGGGCCTTCAACCTCTTTACAGGAAGCTGCAGGGTGCCCACCTGTCCGTTAAGTCAGCCATGCCCTTATATGGGCAAAACTTGAAAGTTAAACAGTCTTGCGCAGTGTTTGCTGATAGAGAAATCAGATATTCAGAGACAAACTCTTTTAAGAACCAGGCTGTAAAGATGTTTTTGTTAATGCTGTAAAAGTCTGACTTTTTGAATGTGTGTGTATGTGGTTTCTGGTGTTTCTGCTGCCAGCCTCAAGTGGACACTCGAGGAACTGCAGGTTTTTTTTTTTTTTACACTTCTTCACAGGTTTCATGTATTTGGACCAAAAGGTGCTGCTTGGTAGAGGTCCATGTGCGTGGACTGATGTGGACCCCCTCCTTAATGTAACCGATAATCTGTAATCTAAGCCTGAAGTAACAACGACCTGAAATGAGATTAAAATAAATAAATAAATAAAACTTGAAATGTAATAACTCATCCAAAATGTTACGAGACGCTGAGCCCAAAACGTAACGACTTTTTGGGTTGTAAAATTCCGTTTTGTTTTTTTTTTACAAATCAGGCTGTAACAAGCCCTGTGATTGGTCCATTGTGCAGCATAGAATTTCCTGTCTTTACAGTTTTTTTTTTAGAATCATCTAATGTTCCATCTCCTCTTTATATTTACTTGCAGTTTTAGCTATACGATCAACGCCGGCTATTTTTAGCTTCAATTTAGCGTAACATATCTCGTCGGTCACTCGTAGCGACAGTGAGAAAGCAAGCAGGCTTTAGAGTGAGCTTTTAATCAATAAAAAAAAAATAGCTCACTGTGCCTTTATGAAGAACAATGACCAGAAACACTTAGGAGATAGAGACAGAAGAAAACCAGAGGATCTAAAGTTTCAGGGAAGGAGGTTAATGAGATTTAAAATGATGAAGACAAGAAGACAAGTTTCCATCCATGAGGGTAAATCAAGCAAAATGTGAGACAGTGGAAGAAGGGGAGACAGTGAAAGTGGGGAGATGTGTCTAAAGGTTACGTGATTGGAAATGTAGGGCAAAGGAAAAAGAGAAAGGTGGAACGGTGACTCGAAAAGAGGCTGAGAGAAGGAGATGAGGAGGTTAGTGAAATGTCAAGGAGAAACAAACATGAGGCAGGAATCAAAGTTGTGGGTAAGAGAATAAAAATGAAAATTACAGTGACTGGGGGACAGAGAGGGGATTAGACTGAAGAAGAGGAGGAGAGAACAGTTTTTCCTTGTTCCAAATGTTTTCTTTGAGTCCGTCAGCGGTTTGTTCGGGGGGAAACTGTCCTGCCGAGCCAAATTTGGTTTAATGTCGGATCTGAACCCGGAGAGGACAGAATCAGAGCAGATCACAGAGGATTACAGCGCCGCACAAACACTGAGCTGATTGTCTTTCTTTCCTTTTCCCACCCCTCCTTTTTTCTCTCATCTTCATCATTTCCATCCAGAGTCAGAGAGACAGGAGGACTGAGATCTAAAACCTCCAATCTGGATGCTGAGAGTTACAAAAGAATTCACTGGAACAGCTGTTTGTCTCTGGAGGTCCGGTTAGATTTACATTTTTAAATAATACGGGGAAAGTTTTTTTTCCATCCACTTTTATTTTGAAACAGGCTCCGTGTCTTAAAGTCACCAATAAATAATCTTTATACAACAATAATAAATGCTTGTTGATATGTTTACGATTAAAACAGGATTAAAAACATGGATGTTTCCTCCTTCCTTGCTGTATTTTTGTAATCTTCTTTCTTTAAGCACCACAGTGGCTTTTGATGTTGCAAAAATGATCAGGTAGAGACTCACAGACTTTGTGTTCACCGTAAAACCAGCTGAAAAACTAGAAACATGAAAGTCCAGTTCAAACACGGTGAACAAATCCAGACAGAGCAGCAAAATCAGGAAACAGGGCAGGGTCCACACTAGGGATGAGCAAGTACACCATTATCTGTATCTGTATCTGTTTACCCATCCATATTATCTGTATCCGTATCTGTACTCGTAGGGGGCGGGGCCTAAACCAGAAGTGGGCGTGTTTTGTCCGAAAATGGGCGGGACTTAAGTCCGAACATTATGTACAACTGGTAAAATGTGTATGTAGTGGTGTGAAAGACTGTCTCTTTATTTATGATCTGTGTAAATTTAATAGGTGATCTGTGCAAACATTCAGTGGCAAAAAAATAAAAAATATGCCTTGTTGTTCACTGTATTTTCAAAAACACTGTGCTCAGAATGGGCAAAGCTTTTCAACTAACTTTCTCACCAGCCAAACTAAAATCACGCAGCCAGTTAAAAAAAAAAAGACCGGCGTGGAGAAACTAGAGGGGCACGCGACACAAGGAGTTCACAGCTTTAAGTCTTCAAATGCGTTGCGTGTACGTTCCAAAACAGTTAATCAAGTAACTTTAAATATAAAAAAAGAGATGAGAGACAACGAAAACCTTAAAAAAACGGTCCTGAATTGAAGCAAGAGGCACTGACCAGCGCGACACGAGACGTTTTCAGCCCCGTCTTGTCACGTGCTTCGCGTATGACAGGAAATAAGTTGAAGAAGTAACTTTAAATACCAAACAAACCTCAATAGAGACGAGCAGAAGAAAACTGAGTGAGTAGTACAGAGATTAGAGCAACGTAAACTACAGTCAACTCAAGCAAGCAAGAGAAGTAGTCGCTGTCACTCGCTGCCTGTATGTGTGTGTGTGAAAGAGGAGAGCAGGCACCTCCTCGCTGCAGCATGTGGGTGCAGGGAGGGGGGTGTGCTGTGTGTGACTGGCCAATCAAAGAGCATGAAGAGTGAAGACAGTAGTTGTTGCTACCCAATGAGGATTCTTTTAGCACGGATACGAATAATCTTAAAAAAAACTTGTGTTGTGCTCGGACTCGTCAAAAATGCATTATCCGTAAGGAGGACTCGTTAGAAACGAATATCTGGCTCATCTGTAGTCCACACACTCACAGCAGGGACCTAACGGAGTTTATGAGTAGGATCAACCAATCACTAAACCACAGGTGAGGATTTTCAAGAATTCAAGAGGAAATCGAGCGTAAATGAAACATCAACTACGAAGAACCTCCGTTCCTGTTTCCTTCACTGTAAAAAAAAACTTAAAACTGTTGGCCTGAAAAATGATTTTCTGGTTAAGTGAACAAAAATTGTTCTGTTGGGTTGCAAACTACTTCTCTTAACTAGCTTTATTAAGTCTGTTGTGTAAAGTTGGTCTCATTTCATAATTTAAGTTGGCAAAACTTCAGATTATAGGTTTGAGGCTAGAACAAATTTTGGAGTATTCTTCAGCAAAGAACGGGGTTTCCAACTCAAATCTCCAGGGGTCTTCATCTACACGTCAGTTTTCCACGTGTGCCATGTGTCCGTGTGTGGATTTTGTCGCCATAAAGGTGAATATTTTTGTTTGATTGTTGTATTTAAACTACAGTTGGTAGCTCTTAATTATTTAAGAGAGCTGAGTGTAGCTTACTTTGTGTGTTATAGAAACGTGGGGCACATTTATCTCAGTCAAAGAGTCAAAGAGTCACCGTCTGCCAATCAGAAGGACAAGGTTCGTATCCCACCACCTACAATTGCAAGAGTGTACTCCAACATCATCATGACAGTCAAAGCTAACGGTCCCGTGGAATAAAAATGTGTGGGTGGGTGAAAGAGGCTAAAAATGAAAAGTACGTATTCTGTTCCAACTGTAAGTTAGCATTAGCTTTACATTCAGAATTCTTAGCGTGTACAACTCAAAATTTTAAGTTATCTCAACAAAAACTTATTAGTTGGATCAAATGTAAAATTTTTAGTTGGCCTCGAGACTCAAAAATCCAGTGCAGACAGCTGCCTTGAAATTTTGAGTTCACACAACTTTTTTTGTTTTTACAGTGTTGAGCTCTGCTCCAGCTCAGCTCCGGCAATCCCAAGTCCTCCACAGCAGATACGCAAAACTTCCACTTTGGCAGGTGCTGGAGCCTCATGCATCAATTAGCACAGAGCAGACGGAGCTGGAACAGGAAGTCAGACCCTGGACCAAGATTTGAACATCCGGTTTTCAGAATAAAAGTCTCTTTTGTTTAAAAAAAAACATTATATTGAGAGGAGCAAGGCCTGGGGTGAAGAGTACAGAGGTTTTCAGAGACCAGTGACGACATCCTGGATAAGGAGGGGAATATCATGGAGGTGGAAACCAAAGAGTACTGAAGAATTAACTGTCACAATTACTTATGTTTTTTTAATGAAACTTTGAGTATTACCAATGATTTTCTTTATTTCTTATAATCGTTAGAAAACTTTAAAGTAGCGTAACTAAAATGAACCCATCACTAAATTACTGGGGCTAAATAGAGGTGGCTTTATATGAAACATAATGAGACCAGCTCATAGAAATACCACAAACCTAATTTCAGTGATTTTCAGCCAAAAACTATGAGAAAAGTTTCCGTCTCAAGAATCAACTCAGTGATCAGAATATCTTTACAGATGAATCAAACATTTTTTGGATCCCAATCTGAGCAAGCGTTTCATTTTTCCTTCTGCTTTAAGTTATTCACTGGTGTCGCCTCAGACTCAGGAACCAACGTGTGTTCTCAGAAGTGTTTATTTTGTGAAATATATATTTTTTAAAACAGAACAGATCCATTTACAGCCAGCTCACATTCCTAAAAAAAAAAAAAAATAAACACAAACAAAACCATTTACTACGGAAAATACAATTATAATCCCTGACAGACAGATTTAGAAGCACCGCAGTGACACTTCTCGGAAAACATGTTTTTAATTTGACATTATATGACTGCTGAGAAAATATCCTTTGATTTTATCCCAATCTTTTTTTTATCCTCTGGATAATTATTACCAAAAGCCCGAGAGTTATTGCACGACTGAAAAAAAAAAATGGCTGCCTCTCTGATGTTCTTTGTGTGTCACAGTAAATTAAAATGGAAACAAGGCTCTGTTTGGTGTCAACACAGAAGAATGTCGAATGCAGATGTAAAAGTATTTTTTTTTTAATACTTTCCGTGAACTGCTGCTTCTCCGAGGCTCCGTCCTCCAGAGGACATGCGAGGAAAAATCGACTGTTTCTCTGCTTTTACCACAAAGAGGAGTGCGGTGAATAAAACTTGGTTTCACTATACGAGATGCTCGATTTTGTTCTCCTGTTTCTCTGAGAAAAAAAAAAAAAAAAAAAAAGTATTGTCTGTCGGAGTAATGAGCAACAGATGCAGAGTGAACCCTTCAAGCAAAACTTCTGTTTTCAGCTTCTTCTGTAGACACAAATATTACCAGAGCGATGCTACATAAACACATCCAGAGAGGCCTCTACAGTGGCTACAACTGTTGGTCTTTTATTTTCTCAACACAAACAAAAACACAAGTTCTCATCTGAATTTCCAGTCATTTATGTAGAACAAAAATTAATGTGGCCAGGACGGTTTCTCCAATCCCCAGAGAGATCTAGAAGAGATCTTGACGTGAGATTTCCTTCTGAAGGTGAGATTACAACACAAAACACAAGTGGAACAAATAAGTTTCAACAGAATAGTTTAACATTGGGGAAATTAGCTCATTCACTTCACCGCTGAGTGTCATTTTAATGAAAAAGATGGAGTCAGGAAGCAGTTAGCCTAGCTTAGCGCAAAGACTGCAAACAAAGGGGAACAGCTAGCATGGAAAAAGTGAAACTTCTACCCCAAGTCATTTAAAATTCTTATTGTAATACCTTTAATTTTTTTTATTTAAAGTAGTAAAACACAAGAATATGAAAAAACAACAAAAAAAAAAGAGGTTTAAAGGGACAGAGCAACAACTTTCTGTTTCCGTATTGGTTCAAGGAGCTGGTTCACGGTTTTTGAACTTGAAAAAAGGTTAAAGCTACTGTGAAGAAAGTCAATTTAAAGCTCCTGTGGTCACCATCTAGGTGGTTATAAAATTGACCCAAATTAATTGCAATGTTCTCCAAATCCTATAAAAGAAGATATGACCAAAAAATTTACTCGACTTATTGTTACTATTGGGTAATTTTTAAAGCTACAAAAATTCGGTGCTTATTTTTTAAACAAAGAATCACATGAAAATAAGTTTGGATATTTAAAAAATTAGGATGTTTTTTTTTTTTTTTTTAATTTTGCTTTCACAAGCACAGAATTATGTTTGCCAACAGGGGGCGCCAGTGTCAACTCTGACCAAACTTGAACACAGGAGCTTTTAAAGCTGATCCCTAATCACTGTCTTACGCTAGGCAATGCTAATTCATCCTGTCTCCAGTTTGAAAACTCGGTTCACGTCTCATTTCTTGCCTAAATCTCAGCGAGTGAGTGAATAAGCGTGTTTCACAAAAACACAAAAAACAAACAACTTTCTGTACAACAACAAACTTAAAATTACGAAAATTAAAATTTTATTAGTAGTGTTCCTTCTATACAGCTAAGACGTTGAACCCAGTGCAAAGAGAACATTTCATAGTCTTATTTTCTCCTTCACATCCTGCCAAGAGGCATCGCATCTATATATATATATACTGTATATATATATATACACAGTAAACAGCTACAACAAAACAGGCTTTCTAAATAAAAATAGAGAGAAGGGGATAAACAAACGATGAACCAATTCTCTTAGATGTTGTACATCAGTTTGAAATCACACTGATCAGATACCTGAACCATGCTCTGATGTTTAATCCGATCACGTATGTTGAATTTAAAGTCTGGATGAAGTGATTAATTTTACATTTTCTTGAATTTCCACACAAGAGTTCATTCCAATATTCTTGAACTTGTACAACCCAGTGTTCTCTTATTAAAAGAAGGAAATTACTCTAATAAGTCTGGAAAAAGACACTTTGTTTTCACAAGTGATGTGCATGTGATACCAGAGAGGCTCACTGGTCGAGAAGAACGATCTTTGAGTCTTCATAAAAGCCAAAAAGCAACTTTAAACTCGTAGACTTTGGCACAGACGCTCTGACAGAGGACGGAGAGCGAGCGCTAAAGGCAAACATCAGGGTCAGGAAGAACCCGACCCGGCTTGTAAAACGTCCTGATAGTTTGTGGGAGACGTCAGTGGTCGTCTCTGGGTCTGTGGCCAAGGCTTTCCCGAAACACAGCTAAAGGGTTTGGAGGCTGGATCAAGTCCTTCATGGAGATTCTTCGTCTCTTTGTCCTTCTTTAAAGTATTTTGAGATGAATTAATCTAGAAGTCCTGAAGCTCATTGAGATGAATGTTTATCCAGCTCTGTTTGAGATTCCAGAACTGATATGAGATGATCCTGAAATCAGGAACCAGAAAACTGCAGGGTGTCACCAGAGGGGTCAGAGCGCTGAAAACAAAACCAGGCACTTCCTCCCAAAGGTTGTTTAGTCCCTGAATCCCTCAGACTTTGTGGCACTGGGAAACAAAACTGAGATCATAAATGTGTCCAACTACTGACGAATACTCCCTGTCTGTTAGCATGACACACGCTAACACAGAGACCTAGCACCCTTGGAAAGAAAAACCAAAATGCTATGCACATGTCAAGCGTTCTGTAGCACATTTCTTGTTTCCTCTCTTGTTGTAGAGACAAACTGTAGGGACTCTGCACACCAAACGTAACGAGATGCATCTAAAATAAGTTTTTCCTCCTTAATTTTGCTAATGCTACCAGCTAATGCTGTGCTAGCTCAGCGGCTGACAGATTTTGTAAATGTTTAACCAAAAAGAGGAAAAAAAGGAATCTAGGCTCCGTTGTAACTCAAGTTAACTCAAGCTAGCACACATCCCTTAGCCAAAACAAGCCTTAGTAGCATGTAGCTAGTCACTGCACATAGTTAGCTAGCAAAGCAACGCCTCAATGACTGAATAAAGCAACCTAGGGAATGTTAAAATTTCTGAATGTTTAATTTATTTTTACAGATTGCTTTGTTTACCACTAAGTTCGAACATTTGTCAAAACCTGTGGGTTGTGGTGCTACACATCTCTGGCTCAAATTAGCATTGTTCGAACAAAACCGCTTGTTTTCAGACAAAATTTCTCAAGTTCTAAAAGTCTTTTATTGGAATCTATTGGATAAAAACAAGATGTGAGAATGACTTGATTAAAACTATGGGCCAAACTGAACTTCCCTGCATATTTCCTTCCTAGTGTGTAACGAAACGCTATGCTAGCTGAACCAGACTGTGCATAAAGAGGGAGGCAAGTGTGATGGATGGAGGGTGTTTATCCAGTTATGCAGGCGCTGTAATAGACGGCACTGCTGGCATCAGAAAGAGCAGATATAAGAGGGCTGCTCGATTCATCACAACCACCATTGCTGTTCAAAATACTACTAAGACTCGTATTCATGCCCCCGCTTCCAATACTACCACTGCGCCCATTCACAACTTTGGACCCGCCCCCACAGCGTCCATAAGCCTCGTCTCGATTCCGTCCGACGTTCACATACTGGTCAAATTCATGCCTATCCACCTCAGACCAAAACTCAGCCGTAGAGGATCCCAAATGCCCCGAGGACTCTGGGTTTGAAGGCTCTAAGTGCAGAGAAGGAGGGAAGGTTGATGGAGGGATGGAGGAGGAAGAGCAAGAGGAAGGAGAGGTTTCAGGAGGGGGTGAGAGCTGCCCTAGCTGAGACGGCATGTAGTAGGCTGCGCTGGGTGTACCGCTGCCATACATTTGGCCGAAGTAGCCGACAGTTGCAGTGGTTTGATGTTGTTGGGATTTAATTGGCTCAGGGATGCTAACGGAGGGCTGGGGGTAAGAGACGGGGGCGGAGGACTCAGACTGGGGCTTTACAGGGCTTCTCAAGGCGATGTGGTGGCTTGGAGCATGGGAAGGGTTCAACCTGGAGGTCATATTGGACTCAAGAGAACTCATCCTGGAGTCAACTCTGGAACTTCTACCTGGACTCAAACTAGAGTTGCCTAAACCTGCGCCGACACTCATCCCTGACCCCTGACTGTACGATCCTGCACCGTGTATGGAGTTGTGGTGACTGTGGTTGTTGTAGCTGTGGCTGTAATGCTGGTTATGATGGTGAAGCTGGTGGTGGTGGTATCCACTCCAGCCTCCCATCCCTGCCTCCTCCTGCATGTGCTGTGGGAAAAACACAGATTCTCCTTCTTCCAGAATATCCAAAGGGGACATCTCCGGAGTGGGCAGGCCGTAGCTCTCCAGCTCTACGTGTCCCGGGGCCTGAAGGTCCCTGAAGTGTCCAAGAGGAGGCATGAGGTGGTGGGAGTGATGGTGATGTGAAGGGTGGGCACCTGGGTGTCCATAAGCAGAACCACCAGAGATATTCTCTGCGCCCAAGGGGCTCATGCCAGGTCCTAATCCAAGGCCAGAGGTACCGCCTTGGGCTAAGCTGTGGAGCAGAAGCCCCGGTTCAACACGCTTGAGTTTCTTGGTGGTCTTCTTACGACGAGGCCGGTACTTGTAGTTTGGGTGATCCTGGAGGTGCTGGACGCGGAGACGTTCGGCTTCTTCAACAAAAGGTCGCCGGTCTGTGGCGCTCAGGGCTTTCCAAGACTGACCTGGAAGAATCATGAAAAAAGAAAAATGAGTTTCATCATCTTTGATCCAGAAAGTCCAGAAAATCTCCATATTAAGGAAACTGACCAGCGAGAGTCCCTATCACTCTCTAGAAAAAACTCACTGATGATTTAGTTTAACCAATCAACAGTTGGCGTTGCTGGATGCCACAGAAGTCTGTTTAATGTTGAAGTTCTGTTTTACTTCCAGGACACTCTCTTGGTCCTCCAAGAAGTATGTTTTCTCTTGTTTAATCAAAAATCACTGGAGAAAGAAAAAAACTACAACAAACAGCTGCTTCAACGTTAAAGTTCTCAACCTCGAATCCCCCAAACAACTCAAAGATCACCGCCGAGAGCTGCTGAAGCTTATTCAAAACAGATACAGCGAGGACACACGTTGCAACATGTCTGTATGTTATTCATTGCGCAATATAAAAACAATAAAAGAAATGTTTATAGATCATCCAGTGAGATCTCTCCTGCTAGCTTGTTTTATGCTCTCATTCATTGCTTAGCAAAGGTTGTAGCTGAAAGTCTCTGGTTTTTCACTCGGGGCAGCACAGACGTTGTTTTCACTTTGGATTTATTTCATCTTCTCTAAAGTTTGAAACTGATTTATGCTGCAGGACGGATTCTCAGCAGCGGAGGAAACTACAAATCTGTCGTTTCGTGCTCAAAGGTTGAAAAGTTTCATGTGGAGAAGCAGACGTGATCGATCACTTCAGCTTAAATCAAAGCATCAGCTTTACATTCTGAGTAAATTCATCGACTCTGAAACTTGTGTGTCTTCTTCTTCTGAGAGTGCTTTCTGTTCAGTGTGTGTGTGTGTGTGTGTGTGTGTGTGGGCGCTTTTTGGCGCGCCTTCTCTAACTCTGTGTAAGAGCTGTGCAGGGAGCACGTCATGCAGGTTAGCACGGCGATGTTTTCCCATCTTATTTTCATGTTTTATTATAAAATGCATGAAGCAAACCTTTGCATTAAACATTAATCTGTCAAATTAACATATTTTGCACAAACTTGTACCAGTATTTTTAAAAAAACAAAAACAAAAACAAACCAGATAATTTTGCACAAAAACAAACCATAAATCTAAAACAAAAATACTCAAAAGCTAAAAAAAAACACAGACTGTATTCACTTGATACAAGTCAAACAAATCACATTTCTGAAAAAAAAAAAATTTGGATCAAAAATTTTTTTGGAAAGAATTTTTTTTAGAAAAAATTTAACATGGATTTAGCAACATTAAATGAGTCCCTGCATCAAAAAAATTGGTACTTTGAGCAAATTTTGGGACTCGTTTTGGATCAGGATTACTAATGTTTGGTTAATACTAGTTAGGAAAAAAGTTTTCCAGGTACCAAAGAGACATCTTTTAAAAATTTTTGATATACAAAAGTACAAATATTAGACTCTGAAGGCTGATAAATATAAAAATCATCAATCTATGAAAGTTTTTCTGAGCTTTTAGCTGCTGTTTATGATATTAAACTTAGATTTAGTCGATTTCACTCATTCAAGTATTTTTTTTGAAAAATTTTGCAACCCCATCGCTCCACTTTAAAGACTTTAAAGTTTCCAGACTTTGTGCTTTTTTTTCTTCCTACCGAGCATCTTGCTGAGCACGGCGTTGTGCAGGTCCGGGTTCTGCAGAGCCAGCCTCTTCCTCTCGTCTTTAGCCCAGACCATGAAGGCGTTCATGGGCCTGCGGATCCTCTGCTCACCCCCCATGGCCTTGCCATCACCTGAGCCCGCTGACACCCCTCCTGCCTGGGCCACGTCCGGGCTCTGTCCCCCTGAGCTGGACGTGAGAGAAATCCTCTGCTCCGTCCTCCTCATGCTGCCCGCTCCGAGGCCTTCAGGAGAGCTGCAGTCCCCGGAGAGGTTCTGCTCGAAACCCATGTCAGAATCAGAGGCAGGGCTCGGGGTCCTGGACACCCAGGGGCCCCCGAGGGCCATCCGGCCTGCATGCAGAAGAGTCTCTCTGGACAAGCTGGGCTCGGTTAAATTCATTCCAGAGCCGGGCTGTGATTCAACTCTTAGTCCAAGTGAAATTCTGCAAACGTCTGTGAGAGTTTGTTGGGTTGTAAAGTTCTGGAAAAAATGATGGACCCAAAGTGTTTCAGATGAGAGCGAGAGAGATGCAGAGAGGAGTTCAACGGATCTGCAGCACAAACCCCGAAGCAAAGCATCGAGATCTGAGAGGAGGGGGAGGAGAGAGGAGAAAGAGAGAGAAAACAAACACGTTGTGGTGCAGATTATTCCCCCTGAAACAGATCCACAGTGACTCTGCTGCTTTCCTTTCTTCACTCTGCGTCTCCTCTAAAGACAACACGTCTTGTTTGGAGTGTGCGGTGCAGCGGTTTGTCCAGAGCTCGATTCCCCGCCGTCACTCAGGCCGTCCGACTCACTGTCTCTCTCCCTGTCTGCCCTGTTTGAAAGTTTTGAAACTTGTGGCCAGATTTAACCGACCCATGCTGAGTATATATACCCCGCCCTGACCAATCACATAAATATACAGCTGCTGATTTAACCAATGAGACGCCAGGCGGGCGCGAGGGGAGAGGATGAGTGTGTGTGGGAGACAGAGCGAAGGAGGGAGGGGGGAGGCCTGAACGTCGCCTCCCTCTCTTTCCTCCTCCCTGACCGCCACCCTTTCCTCCCCCCTGGAGTCACACACACACACACACACACACACACACACACACACACACACACACACACTGTCCGCCTGTACAGGGAGATGTAATCAGAGAGGTTCCATTGTTTCTGCCCAACTGAGAAAGGAGCTTCTCACACACGCACACACACACACACACACACACACACACACACACACACACACACACATAAATGCACAGACACTCTCTGACATGCATGAAATGAGCACACACATCTAAATGAGACCCGCGTGTAATTAAGTTCACACACAGATGAGAGACGGAACATGAACAAACACACACACTTAGTTTCTTTAAATTTGTGTGTGTGTGTGTGTGTGTGTGTGTGTGTGTGTGTGTGTGTGTGTGTGTGTGTGTGTGTGTGTGTGTCTATTTGAGGGCAGGACGGTGGTTACACAGTCGACCACAGTCCCAACCAAAGCGATTAGTGGCTGAACTTAACGACAACTCACTGAGAGAGAGAGAGAGAGAGAGAGAGAGAGAGAGAGAGAGAGAGGGAGGCTGAAAGTAAAGACTTGGCCAATGGTTCAGGTTCTGGTTCTGGTTCAGGCTCAGTCGTTTAGGCCCCAACAAAGTTTGTTTTGTTGGTTTTGTTTTTTGTTCCTCATCCCTGATTTCACTCCAAGATCGTCGACGTCTTCATCAAACACACTGAGCTCATCAAAACGTCTCTAAAAAACATTTTCAAAAGTTTTAAAGGTACAAAGTTCCAGGTCCAGTTTCTGCTCCTGCAGTAAAAGCTTCACTGTACTTTCAGTAAAATATAAAATATAAAATAAGAAATTAAAGACAAACACGATGCCTGGGTTGCTATCAAAGAGCTGAAAAACCTGCCAGCGGTGTACAAAAGAAAGTTGTTCTTCAGTTTCTTGAATTAAGACGTTTTTCTTATTTTAAGAAATGTACAACAGAGGATTAGGGCCAAGCTAAAAAAAAAGTCAGAAATATCTGAGACTAAATTCATGAATTGATTTAAATGATGTTAAAAAACAAACTTTATTCCGAAAGGTTGTTTTCTAGGAGCGTCCATCCTCCTCCTCCCAGAGGATGAACTGAGAGCGTCTTCTTGATGAAGTTGTGTTGAGTTCCAGCTTTGACAAACAAATGATTTTTAATATCTCTGCCAATAGTTTGTTAGAGAACCTGGAGCTTTCTGATGAAGGCAGATGAAACATGGAGCACCGTAGGCTACCACACTACGACGGAGGATTAGGGCAAAGTTCAAACCTAAACTAAAGTAGAACTTCACAAGATGCTCCATGTTCCTCGTTGTTCTACAGACGGCTGCTGCTCTTCAGACAGACGAGATACAGACTCAAGTAACCAGATTATTCTACTAAATTTAGGAGATTATTCTAGTTAATCTGTGACTTTGTTCATGTATATTTATGATTTTATTCTCATAAATTATTTATTTATTTATTTATTTATTTATTTATTTATTTATTTATTTATTTATTTATTTAAACTTGACCTTAATCCTCTGTTGTAGAAATGATACAAGTTTTAATTTTATCAAAAAAAAAAAAAAAAAAAAAAAAAAAAAAAAAAAAAAAAACTTTGCAAGAAATTCAGGCATCATTTTTGTCTTTTAATATCTTTTAAAAAAGTGGTTCCAATAATTGTGCAAAAAGAGTCTCAAACCTTCAGACCTTAGTTAAATCAATGTTGGGAGTTTTTGCTTGAGTTTGTTTTTTCTGTGCACCTTCTCGGCCTGCAGCTAAAACACCTGTCTGTGTTTTTTATCACACAGAAAAGTGCAGGAAAGAATTTATTCTGTGCTCCCAAGAATTTTTTTTTTTAATGATCTTGGTTCTAAAACCCCAAAAAGTAAATTTGAAAAGGACTTTTTTGGTTTGGGATGGACATGTTTTTAGAATCTAAAACAGAAAACTTTGAAGCCGATTCTTTAAAATATCATTGTTTATATTTTGCCTGGTTAAACAACCGACTCCTGGTTTATTCAGACTGAACTTTGTACTAATGTCCCCTGAGTCTGCGTGTAAGTGTGTTTTTTTTCTGCTGCTGACTGTCCTGGCTCTGTCCTCCTCAAAAAAAGGAGATTTTTCATCTCAAACTGGTTAAATGAAACATAAATAAAAGTCAGTGTGAATAGAGCTGATTCAGACTGTAAGGATTAGTTTAAAATGTTAAAATGTGAATGCACATTCCTGCAAAGACACCTGCAGCTCAGCTGGAAGATGTTTTCTATCTTGTAAAAAAAAAAAAAACCACAACAGACTCATCGTTCATCGTTAAAAAAAACCTCTTTACATGAATCCTGTGTGTGCAGTGTTTGTCTGTCTGCCAAGGACATGTCCCCTAACCCTTCCCCTCCACCGCATTATAATGACCCCCTGTGGACACACACTTACACACATACACTCGCACTGATACACACACACACACCTAAATGCACACACACTTTCCACCCCACGCCCAGCTCCAAGGGAGACTGCTGCGGCGTCTCAGAGCCTCCTGCATGACCCACCAGGAACTACTCCCACTTACCACTGCTGTCCCGGGCTCCATGAGTGTGTATAAGTGTGTATAAGTGTGTGTGCTGCATATTTATGTCTTAATGCCATTGTTTAAAACCTGAATGTATGTAGAATATAATTAGGTATGTACATTCATGTGTGCAGGAAAAACACACGTTGGTTCTTGTTGAGAAGAAACATGACAGAGAGTCTCCGCCTCCAAACTTTGTCCTCTTTTCAGGCTCAGATAGATTTTTTTTTTTGACCCAGATTAACAACTTTTTTTTTTTTCTAATTGAAAACCACCAAAAAAGTCATAAAGATAGCAACATGAGAATTTATCTTCAGAAATATTCAGAAGGTTTGGTAAGTTTATTGTGGACTTCATTGACAGTCAACTTGGTCCATCATTTTTGCTCTGGATGAGCGGTGCTTTGAAATGGTCATTGTCTGGGGACAATGAATCTATAAAGGTAAAAAAAAGCTCCAGTGAGTTTGAAAAGTATGTTTTACTCCATTATAGTCTTGGAACTATGAATCTGGAAGGTTTGGGTTGCTCATATGACTCTGAAATAAAGCCTTCCTCTTTGGACCATGAATTCATGGTAAGCTTAAGTTACACTGAAATGCACTATCCTCTGGCCACACTGAATAATGAGAGGTTACAGTTATCCCAAGATAGTCAGTCATATTGGTGGAAAATTAATCTTTCAATAAATTTTAGCTCCAATGACCTTGCACCTAAATAAATCATCCTCTGGGGATTATGAATCTGGAAGGTTCAGCTTGCCTCAAGTGACCCGTGTTTTCTCAGTTAGCCATACTCCTGGGACTATGAATCAGAGAACATTAGAGTTAACTCAAAGATCATTATAACATGTGTACAAGCATGCATATCCTCTGGGGAGCATGAATCATGACATGTGGGCGTAAGCTCAAGTGACTACGAAACCTTAGCTAGTGGTGATGGTGAATCAAGATTGGTTCAGGTAAGCTTGATTTTTATTTTTTATTTTATGTTTTATTTTTATTTTTTTGCCTCTGGTGACAATGAATCCATAGGAACAAGGCTACTGCTACTCTCAGCTTTGTGGTCCTTAATTCAAGAAAGTTTGGGGTTAGCTCAAGTTTCATTAAAACTGATGCTTCAAGTCAATGTTCCTCTGAGGATCATGCATGTAGAAAGGTTTGGGTGATCTTGAGAGACAGTAAAACGTCAAATTGAACCTCTGGGACAATGAATTTAGGAAAATTTATATCTGCTCAAATGTCACTGACTTATTTCTAGTGAGTTACCAGTTCAGGGATATGATTTCAAAGGTTTTTGGTGGCCCTTATTAAATTGGAAAAATGTGCCGAAATCAATCATCCTCTGGGGAGCATGCATCTGGAAGGTTCAGGTTGCATAAGTAACACTTACACCTTTTATTTAAATCACGTGTCCTCTTTTGACCATGAATCCCTAAAGGTAATAATCTATGTTTGCAGTCTTTTATCCCATGGGGATCATGCATGTAGAAAAGCTTGGTGAAAACCCAAATTGCTTAAATGGGGCATCCTTTTGAGACAAATAAAGTTTCTTTTAGCTGTAGTGACAACTGAAAATTTAAATTCATCATCCCTTTTGGAGTGAGTGGCTCTGAAACTTTTTTTTTTTTATAAATCATCCATCCTCTTTGGACCATGAATCTCAACAGGTAACATTTAAGTACAAGTGCCATCAAAACCTGTACCTGAGAACACACATCCCCACTGGGGAGCATGAATCCATCAATGTTTGGGGAAACTCAACTGACACTGAAAATTTTGTTTTTAGTCCGCTTAGTAACAGTAAGCTTAAATCACATCTGATCTAATACTCTGGGTGTAACCTCTGGGATAATGATTTTATAAAGTTGTCAGGTTTCTTATGTGACTTAAAACCTATGTTTACAGTTTTTTATCCCATGGTGACCATGTATGTAAAAGGCTGGGTGAGCTTGAGTGAAAGTAATGCCTGGGCTAGCTTCAGAATAACTGAAATTAGGGCTTTAATTCGGTGATCCTCTGTGGAGCATGAATCTCCTTTTAAAATGTGTATCCATCCAATTGTAACTCAAAAATCTGACCAATATTCCTTCAGTGTCTGATAACGTTGAGCCCCATCATCAGTTGGTCACTTTTGCTTTCACGCAATATGAAAATGTAATCAGGAAGTAATGGACTCACCAGAGGAAACACCACTTTCCATTCTTCACCTCTGAAGCAGAGATCTTATGTAAGAACAACATGCACTTCATTATTTTAATGTCTTGTTCACAGAGAGGACGCTTCTATAACGAGACAAAGAAAAGTGTGTGTGTGTGTGTGTGTGTGTGTGTGTGTGTGTGTGTGTGTGTGTGTGTGTGTGTGTGTGTGTGTGTGTGTGTGAGACAGTGTCGTGGCACCACACCTTTGCCACAGAGGAAATTTGGCAGCGACTCCAGACTTTGTGGCGAGAAATAAAAGGGAGTCAGAAAGAGAAAGATGGAGGGAGGACAAGGCGAGAGGGACATTTTTCCTCACAACTCCTGATAATACACACACACAAGCACACACACACACACACACAGGCACTCACACACAAACACAAACAAACGCGCACCCACATTCTGGACAAGAAACCAAGACACAATGGCATCGTAATGGGTGTGTTTACTGGTGTGTGTATGTGTGTGTTTATGTGTGGGAGAGGTCATGTTCACACACCATTCTATTTTCAAACTCGCTGAAGAAGGGAAGTGTGTGTGATGATGGATAGGAGACACACACACACATACACACAAAGACACACGGGTCACTATGGGAATCCCCCACCTTTATCACCTACAAACACACACACAGGCACACACACACACACACACACACACACACTGACATGACAAACAATAAACACAAACATGTAGATGCTAAACAATTAAAAAAATAAATAATTCATTACTCTAATAATTAAATGATTAAATTAAAAATAAATAAAGAGCAGAATTAGGTGCGACCTTCTTTTGATATGTGAAACATGGAAGAAGCACGGCGCCGCTCTTTGGGTGTGTTGATGATCCACAGAGTCCACAAAGATACGTTATATAAAGTTTATTTTTGAACACTTTGGTCGTCGTCTCCACTGCTCCGCTGACGCTGCATTTGTTTGTTTTTTTTTTTGTTAATTACGCTTTTTGCACCTCACATCTTTGGCGCGCTGAGACGGCTCCAAGAGGACTTTCACAGCCCCATGAAACTCAATCAAAACCCACTGTACTATTCAAAAGATGCCACTCAGTAAGAAAACGAGGCCGTTGCCCTGAATTCTGCTGGCGTTAGCCGTCTGCAGGGTCATTGATGTGTCTCTGTGAGATGTTTCATGATCCAAAAATACCATGGGCGTTCGCCTCACTTTCCCTTGAACTGAAACACTTTAACAGTTTCAGGTTTGGGGACGGGTTTCAAAGTCACTCCAAACCCTAAGTGAATAATTTCATAAATTTGAGTAAAATACACAAAATGAGACTTTAAAGGCTTATAAACGGAGCAATTTATCTTTGGACATTTGGATACAGTTTCAAAAAAATCCACAGCTTGTTTTGAAATCTGTCACTGAGATTCTCCAAGGCTACATGAAACACTGACTAAGACTTAGGGGAAGGTTTATCCTCTTATTTGCTTCATGAATTTGCACATTAAAGGAGGCGCTGTTACATTTATATTAAAAGAAAATCACTTATAGTCCAGATTTACCTTATATACTCAACTCAACTCAAACTTTTTTATAGTCTTGGAACTATGAATCTGGAAGGTTTGGGTTGCTCATTTGACTCTGAAATAAAGCCTTCCTCTTTGGACCATGAATTCATGGTAAGCTTTGGTTACACTGAAATGCACTATCCTCTGGCCACACTGAATAATGAGAGGTTACAGTTATCCCAAGTTAGTCAGTCATACTGGTGGAAAATTAATCTTTCAATAAATTTTAGCTCCAATGACCTTGCACCTAAATAAATCATCCTCTGGGGATTATGAATCTGGAAGGTTCAGCTTGCCTCAAGTGACCTGTGTTTTCTTAGTTAGCCATACTCCTGGGACTATGAATCAGAGAACATTAGAGTTAACTCAAAGATCATTGTAACATGTGTGGAAGCGTGCATATCCTCTGGGGAGCATGAATCATGACATGTGGGCGTAAGCTCAAGTGACTTCGAAACCTTAGCTAGTGGTGATCGAGAATCAAGTTTGGTTCAGGTAAGCTTGATTTTTATTTTTTATTTTATGTTTTATTTTTTTGCCTCTGGTGACAATGAATCCAAAAGAATAAGGCTACTGCTACTCTCAGCTTTGTGGTCATTAATAAAGTTTGGGGTTAGCTCAAGTTTCATTAAAACTGATGCTTCAAGTCAATGTTCCTCTGAGGACCATGCATGTAGAAAGGTTTGGGTGATCTTGAGGGGCAGTAAAACGTCAAATTTAACCTCTGGGACAATGAATTCAGGAAAGTTTATATCTGCTCAAATGTCACTGACTTATTTTTAGTGAGTTACCAGTTCAGGGATATGATTTCAAAAGGTTTTTGTTGGCCCTCATTAAATTGGAAAAATGTGCCAAAATCAGTCATCCTCTGGGGAGCATGCATCCGGAAGGTTCAGGTTGCATAAGTAACACTAACACCTTTTATTTAAGTCATGTGTCCTCTTTTGACCATGAATCCCAAAAAGTAATAATCTATGTTTGCAGTCTTCTAAACTATATATAGAGCACGTTTAAAAACAACCTCAGTTGGCCAAAGTGCTGTACAAACACAAAGCAACACATAAGGTCAAAATGTCCATATACATAAACATATAACTGTATATACATTAAAGTACATATGCATATATATAAAACTAAATTGAAACTTAATAAAACTTTCTCAAAATGTCCACTCGGCTTTGATTAAAAGTCAGGGAAAAGAAGTGAGACTTTGAGAATGATTTAAAACAGGGGAGCAGCCGCCACAAAGGTCCGGTCACCTTTAGTCTTTAGTCTGTTTTTTGGGGTCACCAGTAGCACCTGGCTTGGTGATCTCAGTGTCCTGGCTGGGACATGGAGCTTGAGAAGCTTGGTCGGGTACAGAGGGGGGGGGGGGGGGGGGTTAAGAGCTTTAAAAAGAAGCAATAAAATTTAAAATCTATTCTAACAGCAACTGGAAGCTAAACCGGGGGATATGTGCTCACGAGCAGCAGCATTCTGCACCATATAACTGGAAATCGTACAAAAATGACAGAACAACAACATGTTTGGGGGGGAAAAAGTTAGGACGAGGGGACAAAGAAGAAAAAAAATCAGTAAATTTAAAGAAATGAATGAGCATAAAAACGACACTTTATGGAGGCCGAGTCTCTCAGAGGTAAAGACGGGAAGAGAGTCACTACTCTGTGAGCGACTGCGTTGGCAAATAGTTCAACAATTTTATCACAATGCTCTTCAGCATAAAATTGCAAAGGCTCTGAGGAATTCATCAAGTCCAATACGATAGAACATCATCAAAAGATTCAGAGAATCTGGAGAAATCTTTTCTGGAAAAAAAATTAGACGAGGACCATCAAATGTCACCACATGGGCTCAAAATCACCTACAATAAATAAATAAATAAATAAATAAATAAATAAATAAATAATTTTCTATGAACACAGTTTGTCACAGCATCATCAAATGCAGACTCAAGCCTCAACATGCAAAGAAAAAAACAGATATAATGATTGACAGAGGGGAAAGGGGGTAACTGTCCTTCAGTCTGACCAATCAAAATTCAACTTTCTTTTTGGAAATCATGGACAAAAAGGAGAGGGACCATCCAAGCTGTTTTCAGCTCACAGAATCCAGCCAAGCCAGCATCCCTGATGGTATGGGGATCAGAAGAGTCCATGACATGGGGTGCTTACTTATCTGTGAATGCTCCATTAATGACAAACCACAATCTGCACAGATTACAACTGCATGGCTCTGTAGTAGAAGAGTGCAGGTGCTAAACTGAGCTGCCTGTACCCTTTGAAAGCACTGGTAAAGAATGTTGTAAATAATACCATCAGAGTGATGAACGTTTCACCATCCCAACTTTTTATGAATCAAATTTAAAATGTAGCATTTATTTGTCATAAAACAATCACCTTCTTCAGTCATAAAAAATATTTTATTTGTCTTGGCTGACTGCCCCCCCCCCTTTTTTTTTAAATGTTTAACATGACTTTGCAACCCAAACATTCATATTTTGAGGCGATTGGTCACTCACCAAGCTGCCATATTTGAAAAGTTGGGAGTGAGAGCCTGACCGGATGGGGTCTAATTCTGGACAAATGTCCCAAAAATATCTCAGAAGTTGATTTTCCTGATCATACTCTCTGGACAGCGGTGTTCCTGAAAGAAAAAAACAAAACCCAGAGATGCCAGCTTGCAAAACCTCTAACCGTGAGGAACCCAGAGACGGTTCACATCCGGTTGCACTGTCAGCTCTCTATCCGTCTCTTTCTCTTTCTATTCACGGAGCAGCAGCAGAGTTTATCATTTCATATCCTGTAATTAATGCACTGCAACACCACAGGACAATATACGACCTTTCCCACTCGACACAACGCCTCTGTTCAACAGCCCAACGCTTGTTATTGTCTCTCATCTTTTATATCCTGTTGTCTTCGCGTTCCCTTCTCGTCCCTGTCATTTTCAGCCTTTCTTTCGCTGAGTCTCACGCAAGAGTTCTCCCAACTCTGGATCCTCTTTCGTCCCCCATCCTTCAGTTCATCCCGTCCAGCATTATCTTTCTCTTTTTCAGATGCATGTGTCAGGAAATCTGGGAACTCCCGTGCTTTTTCTCTGTGTTGGACTTGCAGGAAGGTAGCTGCAAGGGTCGAGAGATAACGCAGACAGGCATCATGGGAAAGTGACCTGTGGGCCATGATCTGAGTCAGATTAATACTTCAGAGTCATCTTCTGGTGGGCAGACCAGTCCTAAAACTGGAAACAGCAAAAATCCCAACCTTGGTTTGGTAAACTTGGTAAACTTGTTTTTCTTTTTATGAAATCAGATGTAGGAAGGAAGTTGAAGTTAAAATATCAAAAGTTGATATTTATGGACAGGTATGTGCAGATTTATGGACAGTCTGGCATTTTATGTGCACACCAGCTTCTTAGGAATGAACTGAGTCAGTTTCCTTGGATCCTTTTCAATTCATTCTCTATGGGAATAAAGTTATGCATATTTTTATACAATTCATGGCCAAAAGCCAAAGCATTCCACAGCACACCATTCCTCCTGATTACAAGTGTTTAAATGTGTGCAAATGTAAAAATGTGGTGCCATCAGAAACCATAAATCTGTCCGTTTTAAGGTTTTCATATCTGGTGTGCTCTGACATTTTCGCAGGATGGTTGGAAACAAAGCTCTCTTTTATAAATTAACATACTTGCGTGTCAGTCTCGGTGCCTGATGGTAGCCTTCAATCCACTCTGAGACGTTTACATCCACGTGATTAGAAAGTTGGAGATGTTCGGAGTGGAAGCGTCGGCTCACCGCTGGATTTAAATTACAAACCAGAGCTGAGCTCTTGAGCTGTAGATCAGGACGACTCTCGGATGGTTTTAACTCCACTGTGGCAGCCACATCAGCCGCAAGAGCTCGAGTCTTATAAAGTGTACCAGTCTGTCTAATAACAGGTTAAAGGTTAAAGAGCTGAATGTGTGAACTGTCTGGGAAACTTTGAGTGAATGGTGGAAGAAAAACTCTCCTCTTGTCATTATAACCGCTGAGGAGTCCAGAGTTATCAGAGAGAAGGATCCAGTGGGTTTAACTGTGGTTTGACTGGCTGGCAAAGCAATGAGCAACACTGACCAGCCAACAAACCTTAAATCAACTCAACACATCAGGTCTACCTTAATAATACTAGACTTGCAAGGTCTAGTCCAGAACTGAGCAGAGATTTTGCTCCATGTTGTCATGACATCATCACTCAGCTGCTGCAGATTCATGGTCTGACCATCCATGATGAGAATCTTCCATTCCACCAAATTCCAAAGGAGCTGTATTTGACTGAGATCTTGAGACTGTGGAGGCCATTGGAGTCCAGGGAACTCATCGTCATGTTCAAGAAAGCAGTTTGAGATGATTTGTGCCATGGAGTGTTATCCTGCTGGAAGTCTCCATGGATGGACGTGGTTACCAACAAGACTTTAAACCAGGATCGGTTGGTACTAAAGGGTCCAAAGTGTACCAAGAAAACCTCCCCCACACCATTAGACCAGTAGCAGCCGAAGGCTGAAGAGTTGATCCAAGGCAGGATGGATCCATGCTTTCATGGCGTTTACTCCAAATCCTGAACCAACCATCTGAATGTGGAGCAGAAATCCAGACTCTTCAGACCAGGAGAGGTTTTTCAGTCTTCTGTGGTCCAGTTTTGGTGAGCCCGTGAAGATTGTAGCCTCAGCTGTATTGTAGTTGGTTGTGTGTTCAGGGAAGGTCTTCTGTAGACTTAACCCTAACCCTTCCTATCATCTCCAACCAGTCTGTCCAACAAGACATTTAGTCCCAGAGAACTTTGGACCATGATCTGTGAACTCTGGAGATGGTTGTGGGTTAAATTCCCCATAGATCATCAGTTTGTGAAGTACTCAGACCAAAGTCGAAGTCCCTTAAATCACCTTTGGTCTCCATTCTGACGCTCGTTTTAACTTCAGCAGGTCGTCTTCACCGTAGCATGTACTGAAATGCTGCCATGTGATTGGCTGATTAGATATCCCTGTTAACTGACCAGGTGTGCAAAATAAAGCTGCTGCTGAGTGTGTGTTGAAGGAAATGAAAGCAAATGATAAAGTGAAGGGAGAATGTGAAGTGAAACACGTCAGAAAGAGGCTGGAGAGAGCGGTCCTGTTTTCTGTTGGATGGACTTTGGATCGGTCTCTTCTTGAAGTCACTCAGTGACACATCCATACTCTAATGTCGTAAAGAAGTGGTTTGGAGGGAATTTCAGACGCTTTCCGACAAGCGCTCCAGTTGAAGCCTCTTTTAGAGACACCCAGACTTAAAAATCTGACACCAAATATCCAGAGATTACAGTAGCCTGAGCGGCACTTAAAGTAAACGTTTAAAAATACATATAACATGCGGCGTCTTTAAAGTCTCCTCTGAAGTGGGCTGCAGAAAACCAAAGGCTCCTTTTAATCTGAGGATTGTGTGAAGACGGGTTTATGGCTTCGAATCATTCTGTCACAGCCCAGACTCTACTCTGCTGACAAGTGGAAACCACACATGAGCACATGTGGTGTCGAGTATTTTCACCAATATTTTATTTTTAACAGGAGGAAAGTATGTGTCTGTAAGTGATTGCAGTGCTCGGTGCTGATTAAAGATGGTGTGAGACAGAAACCGAGCCGTGGCATGAAATCCAGTCTACGGCTCTGCGGCTGTTTCGTACTTCCATGAAATCTCCCGTTAACTTAATATCATGTATCCCCAAAGTCGGCTTGACATCAGCATCCTCGGTTTGCAGCTTCAGTAAATTTCATTTGAGTCCAAAGCGGTTCCTACTCTTGATCTCGGTAATGAACCCTACCGTACAAATGTCCAATGTCAAGCATTAACCGTATAAAATCATGAATCCGAAACCATAGAAACCACAGTTTAGGCTGATCTGAATTTCAAAAAAACATTTGAATTCGGTCCTGTTGTCCGTTCTGACGGAGGAAGTAGCGGCGTTGACATTAGGCTTCCATGCATTTAAATTAAAAACTAGGTTTTGATGACTTCATTTCTACTTGTTCTGCAGCAGGATGACGACTTCCAATCTGAGAATCTGAAACCACCCAAAACAATCAGAACAGAAAAAATATTAAAACAGAAAATATTCAAAAAGCACTCTGGTTCCAACAATCATAATTTAAATGAGAGAAAAATTTTGCCAAATCAACGACCTTTCAGACCCCTCAGAGCAGCGTTGCCAGACGTACGATAATTATCGTATTTGTACGATAATTTAGCCCTCTGTACGATGTACGATCAGTAATTCCAAAAAAGGCTAAATGTACGATAATTTGACAATTTCGTGTGGTTGTCACAGATCTACCCCAGTCTGACAGATTTATCTGTAAACCCTAAATGCATCTTATATCATGTGACTTTTCCAGCCAATCATATTTTAAGTGTCATTCGTCTCAGAACGATTGACAGCCAATCACGGTCGTAGGAGCTCCGTCAGGAGGAAGTCAGACAGTTGAGAGAAAAATGAGCACCGGAGCCTCGAGCTGCTGATCAAACGCTGCTGATGTGGGGCAGGGCGATGAATGCCCACAAAAGTGCCTGTAGGACACTAAACAGAGGGGTCAGTTGGGATTTTTGTGCAACAATAAGACAGTTGTTTTGATCATTATCAGTTATTTTGATTATTTTGTCGGGTGTACGATAATTTCCCCCAAAATACGATAATTTTGAGGCTCTGGTACGATAATTCTTTATTTCCCATCTGGCAGCGCTGCCTCAGAGGCGCCAGAGCAGGCGATTGCTCGTCTCTTCTTGCCCGGGTAAAGGAGGAGGGTTAATATTTTGACATTTATAATGTTTGTTTTTTTTTTGTCTTTTACAGCGTCCATGACAATTAAATGCAACTGCCCAGTGATGCAATCCAGTGATTACATCATTTATCGGCTCGTAGGACAGCAAATAGCGACTTTCCTTAACAAGGAGCTGGTAACAGTAAGAGAAGAATACAATAAAAAGAAACGAACAGATGAATAAATCATGCTAAGTAACAGAAAGCCAAAACGTCAGTGACTCAAATGAGGTGAGACCAACAGAGGGCGCTCATGAACCAGACGTATGTGCAGAAACTTTTAAAACCTGATGTTCTCACCCTGTTTGTATGGCTCCACTGGTTCCTTCAGTAACCAGTTTATATAACGCAGCAGGTTTCTGTTTATCTTCTCAAAATACTTTATTTTCCATGTTTAACTTTGTCGTCAGTGACTGATTCACTGCTCACTGAAAAATTCAGCTAACCAACATTATATTATTAATATAATATTAACTAATATCATACCTAGTGTATTTATACACAATAATCAAACATAATGAATAAACTCCAACCATACATTTGCGCTAAAACTTACGTTGTGTTTGAGAATTACAAGGTCCAGTGAACGCATCACCCACGATGCACGGTTCAGCGGCCAACGCCTCTACTGTGTGTTTCTCTGCTCTGAGTTGTGGGATGCTGACGCGCTAAAATCTGCAGTTTGTTGAGTGTCAGCTTGAGGCTGGCTCTGGAAGTACAGGAAGTCACAAAAAAAGCTGTTTTCACAGCAGAAATAAACATGTTTACAGCCTGGTACAAAAAATGTCTCCTGTCTGAATCGCTAATATTGCTAATATCGCTAATATCGCTAACGGCACGCACTGTATGGGATGTGAATTTTTTTCTAACTCGGCAGTTTAGAAGATATTAAGATCACAAGTTCGTCCAATCAGAGGCACAGCTCAGCTCACGTGACTGCTGGGGGGCGCCCTATGGCTGTTACTGTGGAGACTCACAGCCAGCCTCATTTCCAATATGGCTGCACCGGCTGATTCGCTTCAGAAATCCGTTTCAGGAACAAACGGGTGACGTCATAGATATACAGACTATGGTTCAGCCATTTCTTCTGTTTGAGCCTCAGTGCATGATGGTATATATTACTCATATAGTGAACACTGCTTATATACTACATCACAAAATGCATTGTGGGATACATTGAGTGGACTATTAAGGGTATGACCGTGCTCACTCAGAATTCAGACAGCACTACAGAATGGCTACAAAGTGGATAGGGACACAGCCCAAGACCTCCAACCTCACGCCCGTTAGCAGTTAGCGTAGTAGCTAGTATGGTGCTAATACCAAATGCTAACTCTGCGATCTACCACTTCCTTCTTTCCAGTTCTCTTTGCTTACAACGAAAGCTTTTTTTTTTTTTTTTAGAATTGGCTTCAATTTGTGGACAAAACCAACATCCAGTGGGTGACACGTCCATATTACCGTCCAGGTGAGGGCATGTCGACATCGTAACGTCACATCCAAAATGTCGGTACAGGTTAATGGTGATACTGGGAACAAAACAGTGATATTTTGTTTGTTTACTTGTTTATCTGAGGGGGGAAATGCATGAAACATTGCTTCATAAAGTAAAGAAAAGTAAAGTAAATGCATACAGATAATTTGCAACCCCAAAAGCTGCAGATTCAGAGAGTCAAAAAGTTGTTAAAAAAACTTCAGATTCTACATTATTCTTCTCTGTTTTCTTAAGAATAAATTCCTTCTTTTTTTGGCTCCTCCAACCCGTAAATATGCAACAGTTTCTTGGAAGTCAACCTCGTATTTCATGTGAAAGCAGCCTAAAGTGGCAGAAACGGCCCCGTGTGGAGCACACACAGGCATACTACGCATGTGAATTACAGGTTTTTATAACGTTACAGGCCGAATGTCAGCACTCTCCGAACCAAAGCGGGTCAGCATCCAATGATAAGTGATGAAAGCTGTCAGGGCTGCTGTAAAAGCATCAACACCTTCAGAGGAGATGAAAGTCCATCAAACGGTCGTATTTCACACACAGCTCGGTCTGCTCACGCAGCACTTCTCAGATATTTTCACACAGAGGATTTAAAATTATGACTCAGAGATGTCTGCAGAGGAATTCTTTGAAACCTCACTCTGGATTGTTGTGAGCCGCATGTTTTTGGCTTCCTCCACACACATTCCTCCAGGCTGGTATGTGCCACTGACCAGCCAGCGGAGAACTTTCTAATTTTCACACCAGACGTTCACATTTGGATTCATTTAGAATAAGTGCTTCAGCTCTACACGCATTCTCCCACCTGACTTGGAGCGAGAGGCGCGGAGAGGCTCCTCCAACGAGTTTAACAGCAGATAGCTAAGCCAAGAATTCTCACTCGTGTAATCTCACTGGGAGAAAAAGGCGATCGAAGACGCAAAGATACAAGAAAGCAGATGTGAAGACGTGCAGAGTCGTTGTGTGACAAGCGGGCTGTGCAGATGTCTCGACTTGATCATGAACTGAACCCTTACTCAAAGCAGCATGACCTGAAAAATCTTTGTGTATGTGACTTTAAATCCAGGTTCATGAACACAATCAAAAACATGTCAACATGTAAGCAGAAGGAATCAGGGATCCAACCAGCACAGGGAAAGTCTGCCCCAATGATCCCAATGCAAAGAAACTGCAGTTCCCCAGGTGTCCACTTGAGGCTTGTCCCAAAAGCCAACAACTACCCCTTAAAGTCTGTGTAAAGCAAAATCAGCCATTTTCTTCCAAACACATTAAAGTCAGGGTTGGTAGTCACTGAAAACTAGCATGAATTTGAATGTAGCATCTCCTCAGGACTCTGTTTAGCCCCGCCCTCCCACACTTGGATCTGCGATCATATGATGGTGACTGATTCAAAACCACAGACTCAAACCACAGGAGGCGGGCAGAACAGCAGGACGGGATTTGATTGGTTAAATAAATTGGACCCTAAACACTAGGATTGGTTGGTGTTTTCCAGGTTTATTTTTCCCTCTGTTTTAAGAACACATCATGGATTGATTGACATCAGAACATAAAGATCATTTTAACCAGAATAACAAAAAGTTTATCTAAATTTAAATAACCAACCCTGACTTTAAAAAGGTCATAAATATATTTCTTTAAAACATGAACACTGCAAAAAGTGACATCTGAGCAACTGTGTCTTTGTCTTATAAAGTAAGAATTGTCTTATTATACTTGATATGAGCCACATTCAACAGACACGTCCAGGAACGTGTCTTATTTCGAGATATTTAAAGACAAAAATAAGGTCTGAATTACCTGCAACAAGTCAAAAAAATCTGCCAGTGGGGGAAAAAAATTTACTTGTCAAGTTTAGAATAATGTCTAAACACAAGAAACTTTTTTTTTTACTTGTTACAAACAATTCAGAGCTGATTTTTGTCTTTAAATATCTTTAAACGAGACGTGTTTCTGGACTGGTCTGCTGAATGAAGCTCAGATTATGTCTAAAAAGAAAAAGAAAAATTTTTACTAAAAAATTAGACAAAAGCACTTCCTAAGATTTCAGTTTTTTGCAGTGTGTTAACATGGCGAGGTTACAGCTTCAACAACAAAGCTAGCTAAAGTTAAGGTAAGGTTACGCTGACATTTGTCAATATTTAAATTATTATTTTTTTAATCTTTTTATGTTTTTTTTATTGCATTGTTTTGTATTTTATGTTTTTTTTAGTATTCTAGTATTTTATCTGTTTCGTGCTGCCTTTTTAACTGTGAGGCACTTTGGTCAACTCCGGCTGTTTTGAACGTGTTCTATAAATAAAGTTTGAGTTGAGTTGAAAATCTTTGATTCCACTGTAAAAAAAACAAACAAACAGGAAAAAGAGTCCAAGGCTCTTAATATTCAACTTTTCAGAGATATTTCTTTAATATCTTCGAGAATTGTTTGTTTTCTTCAAAGCGGCGAATGATGAAATCAACATGGAGTCCTGCTGATGGAGGACGAACTGTCATCGCCGCCGCAGCCTCATCCATCACCACGACTCACAAGTTTGGTTGATTTACGCCAAACGTTTTGGAGCTTTTTGTCGAATCAAAAACAAACAAACAAAAGAAGCGTTTGAGAGTTTGGGCAGTAAATTCAGCGACTCGCGCTCTTTGCTTCACGCTGACACCCTGAGAACAGAGCCGTCTTTATCACATCCATGCGTGTTTGGCCCCGCAGCTCTTACAAAACGAAATCAAAGCCTTTTTAACTCTCACAGAGTCGGCCTCTGATTGATGCCTGTCCTGACATGTTGTGTTGTTGTTATTTATCTCTCTGATTCCACCACATCAGTCTCATGTTTTGTGTTCTGGAGTCTGTTTTTGTGTCTGTGTGTGTTGAGCAGCTGCAGCTTTGAAGCATGTGGGACTGAGACGCTGCCAGTGTGTCTCTTTTTGGAGGGTGGGAGTCCTCACTTCATTAACGGCTGCTTTGAATAAGAGCGGAGCAGTTAAACACTTTGTAAACTCTGAGCATGATAAGTGGAACGTCATAAATTTTATGATTAGCGTTAAAAGCTCTAAAGATCTTCTAAAAACGTGATTTATTTCAGTATTAAGCATTAAAGATGTTTAATGATTCTAAAGGAGGGGACGGTGATTCACACCAGCACAAGACCAGATGAATTTAACTCTTCTGATTCTCTTATCACACGTTAAGAGCTCAGGACTAACGCGCGCAGCATGGCTGAAATGTTTTCTGGTTTGTGATCTAACTCTGAGGTTTCTGCTCCGTTTACACACCGAAACAGCTTCTTGGAAAAGCTGGTTTCAAAGAAACAAATTTGGCAATTGTCAGGATCAAGAATTCAAAAGCAGTCTCTTTAAGTCCAACACTCTGCTCACATTCAGCTTCTCCCTGCATGCTTTGCACCACAAAGGACTTTTCAAATTCCTCCCATCTTCCTGTCCTACCACTGTTCAGAGTGTGTCCTCATTTAGTGCAAACAACAGGTGGATGTTTGAACACACACGGATTCTCTTCTTCAAGTTACACTTTTAGGCTTTTGTGCTCATTTTCAAAGAGGACAAGTCCGTGGAGCGTATTTTCACCACATTTATCATGAGAGTGTGTGGAAATGTGGGCAAGATTCAATAAAACTGAATTTTTATATGCTCCAAAATTTCTGCAAACACCATCAGGCATATCAGAAACTCCATCTATCCCTCTTTTATTCCTCTTATCCTGTTCAGGGCTGCAGGTGGCTGGAGCCTATCCCAGCTGTCTTAGGTCGTGAGGTGGGGTACACCCAGGACTGGTCTCCAGCCAATCACAGGGCTTCAGAAAATTCTTAATTAAAAAAAAAAAAAAAAAAAAAAGTACAAAAACCGTATAGTTCATATAAAGTTTTGTGAATAGCGTAAGAATGGTTAACACAAACCCCACACAAGTCCAAGACTTAAGTCCTGAAAATACGGACTTGACTAAGACTGGAGTCTGACTAACAGGCCTTCTGATTTTCTGACTAATGGGCCTTCTGATTTCCTGACTAATGGGCCTTCTGATTTCCTGACTAATGGGCCTTCTGATTTTCTGACTAATGGGCCTTCTGATTTTCTGACTAATGGGCCTTCTGATTTCCTGACTAATGGGCCTTCTGATTTCCTGACTAATGGGCCTTCTGATTTCCTGACTAATGGGCCTTCTGATTTCCTGACTAACGGGCCTCATGGCTTACAAACCTTCTGATTTTCTGACTGATTTTCAGGGGGGGGGGGGGTTCTGAAACTATTCCAAAATAATTAAATAATCACCACAAAATCACAAGAAATCTGAAAGGGAAGGGGGGGGGGGCTCCCCTAACCTAAACGAAGCTTAGCTTCTAAAAGCAACTAAAAGCAAACCTTCAGAGAGACTCGGGCTCGGAAGTTGAGCAGGAACTGTTAGAGTGATAAGAAGCCCCCCCCCCCCCCCAACATCAAACCAACAGCTGAAGTCTGACAGAAAGGTTCAGGTTTCTGGAGACACACTGAGAGCACAGGAAGACACAGAGAGACGCTCTGAAGGTGTGGTCACGAGTCAGCACAGGACTCTGGACTGGACTTCATTTTAGCCTCACACACCTGACTCTGCTCTCAGGTGATCTCAATCAGTCGGGCGATCGATTCAGAGTGGGTTTTTTTTTTAATTTTCTACTCGTTTCATTGCTCAAGTTTCCTTGTTATTATTTTGTTTCGTGACTAAATGTGACTCCTCTGACTCTGAAGGTGCTGTGAGGACTATCAGGAAAAGTTTGTTTATGACTCCGTTTCCCATGAGCACTAGCACCCACTGTTGTAAAGACATGACTCTCACCAAAGTGTGCTTTTTTAATTCTTTTTTATAATTTGGAGAGCAGATCTTCTTTTTAACACTACTTTTCTTTCTCAAGGAAACATTTCCCAGGATGCAAAGCGAGGAGGTGATGTATTGTGTCAACAATCAAACAAAGCAGACTTCCTGTTTCGTGTTCCTCACAGCCCGCTGCTCTGAACTGGAACTGGTTTTTGTAATATTAACAGCATTTTACCGTAATGTCTGCTGTAAATTACTTACTCAGTAATCACACTGTAAATAAAAATATACAGTAATGTACTGTTAAGGTAAAAAGACAGTTTTTTTTCACAGTGTGCATTTTCTGCTGGTAGCGAATGAAGTGTTGTCGTTGCCTTCACACACACACACACTCTCACACACACTCCCTGACTGAAGCTGTGTGTCCGTGCGATATTTCACGTATTCGCTCTTTGTTTCTCAAACCCACTCGGGGCCTGTTTAGTCTGTACATTTCCACTTATCTTATTTTTCACCCTTTTTTTTTTTCTCCTTTTCACTCCGCTTAGAACAACTTTCTGTAAACTCCCCGCATTTTTCTGACTGGCGTTCATTTCCGGCAGCAATCGAAGATCTGCTCCGAACAAGAGAAAGAAAGAGAGCAGGACGACAATGTGCAGAAGAAAAGAGGAGGGAGTGGGTGAAACAAGTGGGGCTGTGGATTGTTTGGCACAGCCAGAGGAGCTGGGTGGGAGATTAAGTGTTTTTTCTTTTCTTGTGGTGTGCAAGTCAAGTCTATTTTTTCTTTTGTGGTGGATGTAAAGCGTGTTTTCTTTTTCCTTTTGTGGTGAGCCTGTGGGAACCGCTGAATGAGATGGAGTGATTCCTGAAGTCAATGCTATCAGACCCTGACACACTCAAACACTGGCCCTGGGTCAGAGGGGGTCGTTGAGGGGGGACGATAAGGACTGGGATGGGGCTGATGGGTGGCCTGCGGGTGATAAGGACTTTAATTCACCACGTAAGCCGCGGGGAATTTGATCTTGATACCGAACTAGAGCGATACAAAAGAGGGAGCACAATCGGACGAATAAACGAGATCTTTAAAAAGTTAAGAGCGGACGCCGAGCGGGGTCCAAACCTGTGACGTAAGTCATGAGCTCCCAACGCCTCATCTGTCAGTACCACACATTCAAAAGAGGGATCATGCATTCAATTACTTCTGAGTTTATAATCCTGTCATCACTAAATAATGTTGATGAGAGCATGCACTGATGTCATGTTGAGTTAACCAAACCAGCCATCTGAGAGCTTCCTTCTTTCTTCTTCACTGGCAGCGTTAAACCTTCACGAGTTGATCTTTGATGAGTTATTAGCTGCGACAGCGTCTAATCATCAGACGAGAACGCTATCTTCTGATCTGAAGACATGCTGCGTCACGATCACTGTACACACATCGTGGGAAAACAGCAGCTTTCTGTCCACCACCTCCATGCTGAAGACATTAGCATGTGGTTGTTACAAAATCTTTGAAAGGTTTTATTTTGGAAGCTTTGAAGCTGCTCAGACGTACTGTTTTTGATTTTGGCAGCACAGTAGTCTGCCGTTTGTTTATTCTGTTCTTTTCCATAATTTTTTTTTTTTTTTTCACAACACTATGTGTCTAAACAAATCCAGATTCTTGTTATCCGTCGTCCTTGGAGGATGTGTTGAAACAGCTTCTAAAAGCTCAGCCCTGAACGGAGATCTCATCTAGAGGGACGAATGTGAGATGATATTAAGGCCTGTTTCTGACTGGATTAGCATTTTTAGCTAGCATGATAACAGATAAGATCTTCTGTGCATTGAGCGACATCCGTCCATCCTGTGAGCCGTAGAACTAGAGAACAGAGGGCCCGTCTGGTAAAATGATAGTGATGATGATGAAGTCCATGCTGTATTTGTATCATCAATGTTTATGTCACAGGCATGAAAAACACATCATAATACCATGAATGGAATATCCATCCATCCATCTTCTGTCCCTCTTATCCTGTTCAGGGTCGCAGGTGTCTGGAGTCTATCCCAGCTGTCTTAGGGCGAGAGGCGGGGTCCACCCTGGACTGGTCTCCAGCCAATCACAGGTCTGACACACAGAGACAAACAACCTTTCACACCTACGGGCAAGTTAGGATCACAAGTTAACCTGATGAGCATGTTTTTGGACTGAGGTACCCGGAGAGAACATGCAAGCTCCACACAGAGATGCCCACCTTGCCTGAACGGGGACTCTCTAACCGGTGACTTTCTTGCTGTGAAGGCCCCTGCCTGGAAGGTTGATGCATACTTCCACTCCTCTTGATGTTACACGATGCTTTTATTCTGAAGTTTTGTCCAGGACAGCCGTACACTGCAAAAAAACTGAAGTCTAACCAAATGTTTTTGTCTTATTTTAGTGAAACACTGGCCAAATGAATTGGACTTTAGGGCTGAAGCGTGCTTTAGCCAGTGTGACCGCGGCCTAAGACTTAATATGAGCCAAGTCAGGGTTACCAAATGGGAAATATAAAATTATCGTACCAGAGCCTCAAAATTATCGTATTTTGGGGGAAATTATCGTACACCTGACAAAATAATCAAAATAACTGATAATGATCAAAACAACTGTCTTATTGTTGCACAAAAATCCCAATTGATCACTCTGTTTAGTGTCCTACAGGCACTTTTGTGGGCATTCGTCACCCTGCACCATATCAGCAGCGTTTGATCAGCAGCTCGAGACTCCGGTGCTCATTTTTCTCGCAACTGACTGACTTCCTCCTGACGGAGCTCCTACGACCGTGATTGGCTGTCAATCGTTCTGAGACGAATGACACTTAAACTATGATTGGCTGGAAAAGTCACATGATATAAGATGCATTTAGGGTTTAGAGATAAATCCGTCAGACTGGGGTAGATCTGTAACAACCACAGGAAATTGTCAAATTATCGTACATTTAGCCTTTTTTGGAATTACTGATCGTACATCGTACAGAGGGCTAAATTATCGTACAAATACGATAATTATCGTACAAATACGATAATTATCGTACGTCTGGCAACGCTGAGCCAAGTTCACCAAACCAGACCAGAAAAATGTTTTACTGGTTAAGTAATTTAAAGACAAAAATGAAGTCGGAATTATTTGTAAGTAAGAGATAGAGTGGAAAAAAGTAGAGTAAATAAAAAATCTGCCAATGGGATAAGAAAACGTTTCTTGTATTAAGACATTCTAATTTCAAGAAACTTCTTTTCCCATTGGCAGATTTTTTTTTACTTGTTACAAGAAATTCAGACTTCATTGTTGTCATTAAAAATCTTGAAATAAGATGTTTCTGGACTCGTCAGCTGAACGTGGCTCATATCAAGTATAAAAAAAAGTTTTTACTGAAAATAAGACCAAAAAAATTCAATGTTTGCGGAGCTTCTTATCAAGTCTGATTACACAGATCAGCTGTTTATGATTAAAAAACATCAGGTCTGATCCACTTGGATTTTCACACGCAACCATCTCTAGGGTTTACAGAGAATGGTCCCAAGCTCTCTGGGACTGAATGTCTTGTTGGACAGACTGGTTGAGATGATAGAAAGACAACAGTGGACCCATCTTCTGATGGAGACTTCCAGCTGGATGAGTTCCCTGGACTCCAACGGCCTCCACAGTCACCAGATCTCAGTTCAGTAGAGCTCCTTTGGAATGTGCTGGAACTGGAGATTCTCATCCTGGATGTTTAGACAACAAATCCACATCAGCTGTGTGATGATATCATGTCAACATGGAGCAAAATCTCAGAAGAAGGTTTCAGCACCTTGTTGAATCGATGACACTGAGAATAAAGACAAAAGGTGGTCCCTCTGCTCTGGAGGTTCACCTGAGAGTCTGGAAAGGGAGCCATTTCTGTCTCCTTGTCCACTATCTCCATTTTCAAAACCTTGAAGAGGAGACGACCTCCTGAGGTAGGAGGTCCACCTCTGCTCTGATCCCTGAGATGATCCTTGGGATGATTGGAGATGGTTGACCTCCTTCAACAAGGGAATGAAGAGAGTTCATCCCTCACTCATTGCCTTGGACTGAGTCGGACTGGGTATCCCAGGAGTGTTGCGGATGATGCGGGTTTGAGACCATTTTACTAACTGTTTGAGCATTTGCAAATAATCCATTCAGTGAGGTTTTTCTCCTTCTTTGGCCCCGCCAACTGGAGACCAGCTGTGAAGCAGACTCCCCCCCCCCCCCCCCCCCCGGGCCTTGCAAAGTACTCCAACACAAACACAACCTCAGTCCTAGAGCAAAGCCACTAATTTAAAACTTAAGTACTATCTGCTCCACCACCATCCACTTAGTAAGCCACTGCTTTGGGGCTGCAGTTGTTTTGAGTGTAGTTGGGAGAACAGAAGTGACATAATTATAATGTTTGTTGTAGCCATTTGTGGTTGACCATTATCAATAATTAAAGCCGAGCAGAGGATCTGTGATGCTAAGAAAACAGTACCCTTCTCCATGGGACGCCTTTTGTTTGCAAGACGCTAAAACAACACCACCTCCATCCAGTGTAGGCGCTCATTTAAAGCCAGCTAAACACCGTGTAATCAGGCTCTGTGTATTTTGATAACTGAGCAGCTATCTCACCCACCGTTTGTTTTTGTTGGTCTTTTCTTATCATTCGTTTTGTTGATGTTGGTCCAGTTGTAGGTGAGTGAGGGTGAGCTGTACGATGGCTTCAGTCACTTCATTTACCAGAGGTTGGCGTCTTCATCGGCTCACAAACCTGCTGCCCTGAAATAAAGGTCTGGAAGCCTCTCTTTGAACAGTCTGTTTGTCTTCTGATGTGCAACAGCAGTGATGTGACAAAACTTCACTCAACGCTTTAAGTTACTGTTCCAACATTAGGTGGCGCTAACATCAGTTTTCCCATCAGAAACATTTTCTTCAACAACACACGGGTGCAGGAGTAATGAGCTTTATTAATACAGCATACTGAGCAGTTGCACCTTCTACATCAAAGGGAGTCAGTTGAGGTGGTTTGGTGAGGTCTATCTGGTGAGGACGCCTCCTTTTACAGGTGCTCCAGGCAAGTCCAACTGGGGAAAGGTCCTGGATTGGACCCAGGGTTTTTATGGAGGGACTATATATCCTTTACACTGCAAAAACTGAAATCTAATCAAGTGTTTAAGTCTTGTTTTTGTTTAAAAAGAAAGACAAAAAAAAAAGTGAATTTGAGCCAAGTTCACCTGACCGGTCCAGAAAAATGTCATATTTCAAGATGAAAATGTTCATCAGAGATGTTGATTGTTCTGTTGCATTGTGTGGGGTGAATTGAACGTGTCACGGGTCAGCTGGAAACACAAGAGAGGGGAGGACTCAGGCGCAGATCAAACTCAAAAAGGTTTTATTAACAAACTCCAGAAAAACTCAAAAAAAACAAAAAACAAACATGGATTAGAGGACCTACAAATGACAGCAACATGAAACAACAACAATAGACCGACAGGGAACTCTGGAAGCACAGAGACTATATAGACAAAGAACTAATCAGGCACAGGTGAGTGATAAGGCACAGGTGAAGCACATGAGGAGCAATCACTAAGGAGGGAAACACACAGAGGCAGAAATGAACACACAAAGAAAAACAGGGAATACACAAGAATAAAAAAATACAGAACCCAAAAAACAAAGCATCACAATGCAGTGAAAAAAAAATTGTATTTACATGGAAACACTGAAGGACTGAAAACGCTGTAGTATTCACGCCAGGCCTGTAGGTGGCGATATAACTGTAGTCTTTTGGTAGCCCTGAGCTGAAGAAGAGATGGGCTGAAGCCAATGGGTGTTGACTCCCACAGGTGGTTATCAACTTCTGGTTGCACGCAACGATATGGCTGACCGCCGCCGGCAAGCTAGGTCAAAAAAACTTGTGTGACATTTTTGTCGCTTTCTTGCTGTTAAAAGCCGATTCTTAGAGCGAGTATGACAGCTAGGCTAACATAATCAGCTTTGTGGTCTCCTTGGCGACGCAAACAGAACGTTCAACCAGTAGACCAAAACCGACAACCACTATGAAGTCAGGAATAACCTTTTGTCCTGACTACCCATAGTTCATAGCGGTTGACGGTTGTCTGGTTCATGTATGGCAATTTTAGTTCCTACAATGAAAGCATTTTGCGTAAAGCGGAGCGTGACGACAGCGTTTCCACTTGCTGTTTTCATGGCAATGGTGGTCACAGTAGGTCTGCTGAAACGCCGTTTCCGTGTAAACAGGAGGCCGAAATGCAACAATATCTCTCTGTTTCATCCTAAACAGCCTCTAAATCAATTTAAGGGTCTGTACAGTATAATATTCATTGTGATGACAACTAAATGTTCATTTTCTTAAAACGTGTGTTACTTTAGAAATCTGGAGTACCAACATTATTTTCTTTAATTGTCAAAATATGATGACGGTTGGACTTATTTCTGTGTTTTCTGGAGCCATCTCTATTGGCTCACATTAGGTTATTGGATCTTTAAGTAATTTAAAGAGGGGGTATGATGTTTCCCTTATTTTAAACTTGGATATAAGGAATCAATGCTGGAAGTTTGAACTTAATGTGTTTCCCTGAATCCATCTGTAAACTGATCCAATGACAGAACCAGATCTTCAAGAGACTTACTGAAATGATGAGGGGGTGGGCCTCAGACACAAAGGTCTACCAATAGCCAATCAGAGCGAAGGGGGCTTGTAGAGTGGGGAGCCTTAAAGAGACAGAGGCTATGAGAAGCGTTTCAGACTGAGGCTGAAAAAGGGTTTCCTCAACAACAGTGTGACAAAAGGGATTTGTTTGAGCTGTAAAGCAACTACAGGGGCACCAGAAGGACAAAATAAAGACTAAAAGAACCCCACAACACCCTCTCTTTAAAGAGTTACTGTAAACTGTAAGGTTGAACAGCTGTTGATAAAAAAAAATAGGTCCATCTGTAAGAAACATCGAGGATCATTCTTGGAAGCTTTTTGTGAGGGGGCTCTTTCTTTTCTTTCTGCAGAAGCAAACAGCTGAGCTTCACAGCTTCACAGCCGTGGTTTGGTGTCAGACACACTGTAATTTAGCCATAAAGAGGGAAAACGAACGTCTATTTTAGTTCTCTTAGTATGCATTTATGATTTTGTGTTTATATCATCATTATTGAAAACAGGGCAGCAGAGTTTATGGCTGTGTGAGAGCCCCTCTGAAAAAAAAAAAAAAACACCCTTAATACTGTTTGTTTTCTCTGCTGAAGCTGTTCTGAAGGAGGGGATGATGGGATGTTGTTTGTTTTCCTCAAAACTTAATTGAAGCTCTTTAAAAAAAAAAAAAAACCCAAAAACTGATATTATAATTCTAACCAGATTAAAAATGAAGGAATCTCAGATGTTAATCTGCAGATGGAGGCTGTTTGATTGCTGAGCCGTTGATAGATGTTGTTTCATTTTGCCAACTCGCTCGAAAACAGATCCCAGCTGGAAAAAGTTTAGAGAAATGTTGACGGTGTTGAAACACCAAGAGGATCTCACTCGAGATCAACAAAGTGTGAAATCTCTGCACAGATATCTCTTTGTTCAGCCCGGATTATCTGCTGGGACTCGTCCTCCCAACCCCCCACAGATAAATAAGATTTAACAAAAATACAGGAATGACAACTTTCTTTTTAAAACAGACGAAGTGGTTCAGTTAGTCCTGGACCATGAGCCGGCTGGACCATTTGTTAAACCAACACCAGCTCCATCCCTCCCTCCCTCAGCCTCTGATTCAAACCCTAAGTACTGTTTTACCACTCTGCAGAGGCTGTGGCTGTTTGGAGTGCGGTCGAGGGGAGAGAAAGTGATTTAGAGGTGTAACGGGATAATGATGATGTTCGTTCGAGTCATTTCTGAGGCAAAAACATCCTCATTTATATCAGCGCAGACATTCTGTGATTAAAGCCTGGCAGAGCCGGCCAACAGGCTCAGGGCAAATATAATTATAGGTGCTATTGCTGGCATGATTCTGACACCGGGGCGTGGTTAACGGCCGCCGACAGAAAAATACCGAGCTGAAACATTTAGACATTAACTTCATTTAGATCAGATTTTAATTTATAACTGCTTATTTATGGATGCTGCGTAGTTCTTGCCTCCCGTTTGTCTGAAGCTCAAGAGTCTGAAATGAAGTCTGCGTAAGACCCAAAGTAGGCGTTTAACCTTTAAATCTTCAAATAACCAGAAGGAGAAGACTCGGACGGATTTATCTGGAGCCTTCTGGATGATGTTGTTCTGGTAAATTATTGTCCCAGTGAGGCTGAAACAAGAGGAGCATGTTTCAGAGGATAAGACACCACACGAGCATTATCAACTCTTCCACCAGGTCCACATTTAGTCCGTCTCCGCTCTGTCGCGGCAGCAGCTCTGACAGGTTTTAGTTCTCGTCACTGTGTGAGTTCCCTCTGGCTACGCTCTGTTCTGGCTCCATTTCAGATCTGGTAGTCTTGCAGAGCCAACTTTACCGTCTGAAAACCACTTCATCATTCGTTCAGTTGATATTCAGGTATGAACTAAAAAAGAAAACATCAAAGAAACAGTTTGTTTGTTTGTTTTTTTAAATGAAAACAAATAAAAAAAATAAGCCTCTTGTCCATAATTCAACTTTTATTTTTCTGATCTAGACCCACACTAGACCCTTTCCAATGATGATCCTGTGCTTGTGAAACCTCAAACCTGTTGACTCCTGGTCTGGCTCCGCTCAATTTGTTGGTTTGTTGTTGTAGTTCACTTGAATATGTTCTTTTTTAAAATTTTATTTTGTTTTTGTTTTATTTTGAAAGTCACTGAGCCTTTTTAGGGCGTCGCAGCTCCAGCATCCGGCAAAAACAGGATTGTTGCGTATTTGCTGCAACCTGCCGGAGCAGGGAAGCAGCAAGAATAACAGAGCAGATCTGATTCAGCGCTGTGATGGAGCAGAGCCGGACCAGAGACGCATCTGGTCTATTTGAGCCGTTATGCAGGATTCTGTCGAAACAGGTCTACGCAGACCTACAGCAGAAGTCTAAACCAGAGGGACCAAACTCAAAGCCTCTGTTTTGAAACTTTGCAGAAAAACCAGCGTAAATTCAGAGCTCTGATTTCTCTTTGCTGGTGTTTTATGTACGCATGTAACCGATTCAGGGATTTCTTCAATCACCTTAAAGGACCCTGAAGCGCTGCAGAGCTGTCTTTGAATGTTTCACTGGTTTCCATCCTGATGATGTGAACTCTCAGTCCGTGCTGACCGGTTCCCTCGTCGTACCGTAATTCTTTTATTGTGCTTACGTCTCTTCCAGGCAGCCTGCGGTTCAGCTTTTGCTTCTATAAAAATCAATTTGCAAATACTTCCTGCAGACTCATCCATCACTGTCAGCAGTTTGCTTGTATTTATTTGGTTGAACTTTCAGTTTATTCAAAGGTGCTTTTAGACGCTGGCTGTTTTCCACTTTCATTATGAAAGAGATGGTCTAATTTTTTTTTTTTTTTTTTTTTTTCAGTTTTTCAGTTTCAGACATTTATCCCTTCAAAAAATGCCTGTAGGAGTAAAAACTGTGAAATCAGGCGTCAGGTGTCAGTTGATTTCTCACCACAGTGGATTATGATGCTAAAATACAAAACTACAGCTGTTACTTCAAAAAACAAGAAATTTGTTCATGTGGTGCCGCTTCCTCAACATGTTTGCGTCGTCATAAAAAACGACATTTGTGACGATGGAAACCTGCGCACAGATGTTTCAGTTTGTGATTAAAACCACAACAAGAACTGACTCACAGAGGGTTAATGAGCTTTCTCAGCCTCTTTAATTCCTTTTCATGTAGTTAAAGAAATTTCTACAACAAAGATTTTTATGATTTCAGAAATTAAGATGTCACACAGACTGAGCGGAAAAATACAAAAGGCTCTGAGCGGGGTGGGAGGGGGCGTGACGTGAAAAGAGCAGAGAGTTAAAGGAGTGAGAGACAAGGGGAAGAAGAAAAGGAGAAAGAGGGATGTGTACAGTATGGATGTGATATTCAGAGAGAGAGAAGAAGGGATGAGAGGGAGGGAGGGAGGAGGAGGAGGAGGAGGAGGAGGAGGAGGAGTGATGGAGGACAAACTCAGAGCTCCAGTTAAGTCGGCCACAGAAGTTGGGAAAGTATTCTGTGGTCGCTGCAACTATTCAGAAAATGTTAAAGACGGAGGGAGGGGATCATGACTGCTGCAGAGAGAGAGAGAGAGAGAGAGAGAGATAGCATGTATACATTTTTCTTTAAGTGCTGCCATACAGACCTCTGTGTGTCAGTATGAGACGGAGTAGAATAGTCCCGTATGGATGAGATGTTGTGTATGTTTCTGTCATGTGTTGTAAACAATGTGTGCGTTTGTGCTCCTGGTCATGTGATGTTCTGTGTGTGTGTGTAAAACTTCAAAGATTGTCTGTGTGTGTGTGTGTGTGTGTAAATGTTGGTGGGATGGAAAGTGGCTGAAGGCTGATATCCGACGTCATTAACTGCTCACAGGTGCTGCTGTTTGTTCTCTGCTTCTGATAAAGACTCCGTTTCCCATGAGCACCATCACCCACTGCTGTTGGCTCTCGCCCAGGTCGTAGCTGTTTCTCAGTTCATGAGTTCAAACCTGCATCGCTGGAAGTTCAGACTTGGCAAGTTCGTTTCAGAGATCAGACTTCAGAAGTACGAGAGTCCGCAGAACGATCTACGACTGTTAGAACAGCAGCGGAGTTTGCCAGCGCTCTCTCTTACGTACGTACTCGTCACATTCTGTCGTACTGCCGGCAGTTTGTTGATGTATAATTTGACTCAACTCATCCAACATTTCTGAATTTCAAACAAAATTCTGTCACCAATGATTATCTTATTCATGTTTTCACACACAGCAGCAACCGTTACTTACATTCATGCCTCTTCTCTCCCGCCACCGTTTGAGTTTCTCGCTGAATGTTGCATTATGGGATTGTAACTGAAATTCTGCTCAAGTTACGTCCGGCAGCAGAGGGGCGGGGCGAGTCCACATCCAGGTACTTTGAACTTGTTCTGATGTGGACGTTGACTTGGAACAGAACTTTGGCTTGGATTGATGACATCACGCATATTGAGAAACAGCTCATCTATTTAACAAGAGAATTTTTCCCAGGATGCAAAGCGACGAGGTATCGATTTCTAGTTATGTTATTAGACTGAAATAGAAATCTTTTTATTCTTTACAAGCCTCATAAATGAACCTTTACGACCTCTAAAGGTAAAACAACAGGTGTTTTTTTTTTTTTTCTAACAGACTTTTGTCTCAGGTTTAAATTTTGTTCTTTAAAGAAAAAAGCAACCAGCAGAAAATTGAAGGAGATAAATTTGATCCTGAATTATTATTTCCTTGGATGATGAACAGTTCTATAAACTTGGTGAAAACCTTCATGAGACTGTTTTTCATCTTGATGCTGAGATCTTGGTAAAAACATCCTTACTAAGGAGTGAAGATCTTATTCATGTATATATGTATGTATGTATGTATGTATGTATGTATGTACATAAGTATTAATGTATGTAAATATGTATGTATGTATGTATATATGTATATATGTATGTATGTATGTATGTATGTATATATGTATGTATGTATGTATGTATGTACATATGTATTAATGTATGTACATATGTATGTATGTATGTATATATGTATGTATGTATGTATGTATGTATGTACATATGTATTAATGTATGTACATATGTATGTATATATGTATATATGTATGTATGTATGTATGTATGTATGCATGTATGTAAATATGTATGTATGTATATATGTATGTATGTATGTATGTATGTATGTATATAAGTATTAATGTATGTACATATGTATGTAAGTATGTATATATGTATGTATGTATGTATGTATGTATGTACATATGTATTAATGTATGTACATATGTATGTATATATGTATATATGTATGTATGTATGTATGCATGTATGCATGTATGTTTACATGTATGTATGTATGTATATATGTATATATGTATGTATGCATGCATGTATGTAAATATGTATGTATGTATATATGTATGTATGTATGTATGTATGTATGTATATATGTATATATGTATGTATGCATGTATGTATATATGTATGTATGTATGTATGTATGTATGTATGTATATGTGTATATGTGTATGTATGCATGCATGTATGTAAATATGTATGTATGTATGTGTGTATGTATGTATGTATGTATGTATGTATGTATGTATGTATGTATTTATTGTTTTTGTGGATCTATCAATGGGAAACTTTGATTAATCGATTAATTAATTAATTCAGTTTACTCTTTTTTCCCTTGTTGTTTTATTGAAAGCAGTTAGAAAACTTTGTTTTAAAGGTGAAGTGCAAACAAAATTGTATCATTCTGTGAATATTATATCAGGTCACATGGTCGACAAAACAACAGCAGACAGAAACCAGCTGACGGTGCATTCAGTGTGCAGAGACAACAAACAGAAGACAGAAAAACAAACATATTACCCCTGTGTGTGTGTGTGTTTGTGTGTGTGTGTGTGTATGTGTGTGTGTGTGTGTGTGTGTCCAAAATGTCCCGACACACATGCACAGCCCCACTCTCTACATCCCACCATTGTCCCTCCGCACTTAGTTCATACAACGTAAACACACTGACACACGTGTAAAACGTGCTGCACCCACACACACACCCACACATACACACACACACATAAACACACAAACACACACTACTGATAGGAATCTATAGAGTTGTTGGTATGTGTGTGTGAGTCTGTGTGTTCTGGATGGAGGGCAGTTTCTGGGAATTGTGCTGGTGCCACAGTGGGGAGATGCTGTGAGCAGCAGGAGGGTGTGTGTGTGTGTGTGTGTGTGTGTGTGTGTGTGTGCTCATTGTTTTCACTTGGTAAAGATTAGAGCGTCTTTTCAACACTCAAAAAACTCACACACTCAAACTCACACACACACACTCACACACGCACAAACACAAAGCCATGCATATACCCTGGTCTGACCTATATCCAGCTTTGCATGCAAACACACACACACAGACGTACACACACGCACAGCCTCTGTCAGAATAATGAGGGCAGGCATGCTGAAAGAAGGACAAAGCCTGTTACTTCATGACTGTGTTGATGAGAAGTGACAGAGACTCATTTACCTCATAAAACCTCTGCTGACCTGCTGGACGTCAACCTGCCTCACAGCAGGTCACACTTAACCACAGTAACCAGAGGAGAGACCAGTGGAGTGATTGGAGGAGAGACCGGAGGAGAAACTGGAGGAGAGACCGGAGAAGAGACCAGAAGAGTGACCGGTGGAGAGACCGGAGGAGAGACCGGAGGTGTGATCGGAGGAGAGACCGGAGGAGAGACCGGAGGTGTGATCGGAGGAGAGACCGGAGGAGAGACCGGAGGAGAGACCAGAAGAGTGACCGGAGAAGAGACCAGAAGAGTGACCGGTGGAGAGACCAGAGGAGAGACCGGAGGAGAGACCGGAGGAGAGACAGGAGGAGAGACCGGAGGTGTGATCGGAGGAGAGACCGGAGGAGAGACCGGAGGTGTGATCGGAGGAGAGACCAGAGGAGAGACCGGAGGAGAGACCAGAAGAGTGACCGGAGGAGAGACCGGAGGAGTGATCGGAGGAAAGACCGGAGGAGAGACCGGAGGAGAGACCAGAAGAGTGACCGGAGGAGAGACCGGAGGAGTGATCGGAGGAAAGACCGGAGGAGAGACTGGAGGAGAGACCAGAAGAGTGACCGGAGGAGAGACCGGAGGAGTGACCAGAGAGTGACCGGAGGAGTGACCGGAGGAGAGACTGGAGGAGTGACCAGACAGTTACCGGAGGAGTGATGGGAGTAAAGACCGGAGGAGAGACCGGAGGTGTGATCAGAGGAGAGACCGGAGAGACCAGAGGAGAGACCGGAGGAGAGACCGGAGGAGAGACCCGAGGAGTGACCGGAGGAAAGACCGGAGGAGAGACCGGAGGAGAGACCGGAGGAGAGACCGGAGGAGAGACAGGAGGAGGTTCAGCAGCGCTCGAGGAAAACTACTCCAAGAAAAAACTACAGGAGGAAAACTGGACTTCTACCACAGTTGAACCTCCCACTGAGAGCTCAGATGTGTTTTCAGCTCTTTCCATCAGATGTTTATGATTGAATGAGTCGATTTCTTGTTTCCAGCCCAGCCTGTCCGTCTCAGATGTGTTGGCTTCTTCTTTTCTGTTTGGTGATTTGAAATCTCTCAGGAATAAACCAGCACACATTTTTAAAACAGGACAGACACAAGTTTCTATAACTACCCTGATTTAACAATAGATTAGGAGACTCAGTGGAATGGAAGCCAACCTGCAGTTCCTCAAGCGTCCACTTGAGGTGGCATCTTAAAGCTGGGGCGAGTTATATGACAACCAACACACCCGTCTTAACGCAAGGGTTGGGTGATAGTCACCCATGTGATTGTGTGATTTTCGTTGTGTTGCCGTCGTGGCGGTACCTTCAGGCTGCTCTCTGACGTCATTAAAGGCAGGCGTGTTTCTCTGCTCCCATCCCTGATTGTATTTATTTATTCATTCATTTATTTATTATTATTATTATTATTATTATTATTATTATTATTATTATTATTATTATTATAAAAGAAGCCATACAAATTATAATAACCATGATACCATGTTGCCATGGTAACAAAATATGTCCAGACCATTTTAGCCATGGAAGCTAAGGGGTTAACTTTTTAAAAAAACATTTAAGTTTAATCAACTTTTGTTCTTTTTTTCCTGAAACAAACTAAATTCTCCTCCTTTGGGGATCACTGAAGTCTGATCTGATCTGATTTTTACTGGGTGCTCGACAGTCTTGACTAAGAGGAGTTTCTTCTTCTCTTCGCTAATATGAAAACAAACCTGTCGTCTGTTTTCAAAGATGAGACCGCAAATGTGGTGAACGCACCAACCTGATGGTCAAATTCTGCTAAGAGGTCGTAAATCTTTTCACCACGTGATCTCGTCTAACAGTCACTTTATTTGTTTGCTTTTATTTTCAGGACAAAAACATATTTTCTTGGTCGCAGAGTTGACTCTAGTTGAAGGTTTCTGTCAGGATGTTCTGAAACTCCATGAAGACATTCGGACCGAGCGACACACAGATGTGCCGACGTCTCAAACTCCCACGAGTCCTGCAGAGAGAGGAAGTGTGGAGGGACTCAGAGACAGGAAGAAGACGCAGGGAGCAAACACTTTCTCAGTTTCACACCAACTGCTGAAGCGAGCTGCTGCTATTCTTCTAATCCCAGAGGGACAACACGGACACACACAGACACACACAGACACACACACAGCAAAACAATACACGACACAAGAAGACAAGAAAAAGTGATGACTAAACCAACAAGAGGCCAGTCTGTTTGTGCATCCTGCAAACATCTTTCCTTCACGTTTCCTCTGACCAACATGAACCAATAAGAAAGCAACCGTTTAACAAGTACTTTCATGCCTCTGATTGACTGTAGTGATGTTATAATTCATACATCTGCATCTTCAGGGATTAATATTCCAGTCTCTATGGAATAACTTCAAAGCGAGATGATTTTACCTGAAGTGGATTTATGGTGAACGTTGACTCGGGAAGAAAAGCAGAGAGAAGTTTGATGCAAACCTGAGTCTGTGTTTCTGTGACTTTCTAAATTTTACGCTTAAAAAAAGAAAAAAAGGAACATATTAAAAAAAATCATATTGCCGCTCTGTGTGTGTGTGTGTGCAAGTGTGTGTGTGTGTGTGTGTGCAAGTGTGTGTGCACACAGGCTGTGAGGGGGGTGTGAGGGGGGAAGCGTATGGGAGTGGGTCTGCCGCTGCCTTCCCACACACGCACGCACACACAGATCATAAAAACATTCATAAAAACACACACACACATACACACACATACATCAGGACAGACACACACCCACAGTCCAGCAGCAGACCAGTGGACTTCAGTCCTGCTGTGACCTGGTCGAGAGGAAACCATGTGCACACACACACACACACACATACATAGAGAGAGAGAGAATAGAGAGAGCGAGAGAGAGAGAGAGAGAGGGAAGCACTGTCTTCATTCATAGAGACAGATTGTTCACAGTAAAGCGAATGTCTGAAGTAGTGAGGCATGTGCTTGTCGTGAACGATCTGGCTCTTAGAGCCGACTCTTTGAAGTAAACGACAGGAGCCAAGTTTCTATTTTATTTTTTTTGAATGATTAAAATTTGTTTTTGTAGTTGTATGATTCTTTAGGCCTGTATATATATATATATATATATATATATATATATATATATATATATATATATATATATATATATATATATATATATTCTTTAGGCCTATATATATATATATATATATATATATATATATATATATATATATATATATATATATATATATATATAGATATAGATATAGATATAGATATATATAGATATAGATATATATAGATATAGATAGATATAGATATATATAAACACACACACACACACCCACACACACACATATATATATATATATATATATAAAACGCATTATGTAACATTATTTTTGGTAATGAATTGATTAAGGCAACAAAATCTCTCAGGGTCTACTTGGGAGCTGAAAGAACTTTTTTTAGGGAACTGAGCTGAAAAAAACCATCTCTCTTCAAAGAGCCAAAAGTCCCATGACTAAAAAGAACTTGTGACAACAAAACAAAGGGAAAAAAGGTTGATGTGTCAAAGATCAAACAATAATGACATAAACTGTTTAAGTGTCATGTTCACAGTTAGTTCTTGGGTGATTCCTCCTGTGGTCTGATTCTTGCCTGATGTCTCCGCTCTTTATGGTGGAGAATAGCTGGACATGTGTGGAACCTATGCCCCATGGTACAGCCTCATTCTCCATATCCAGGATGATGACATCATCATCATCATCATCATCATCATCAACTCACTCCTGACTTCCTGTCTCCTGGTGTGGCCGCCTCGCTGGCAGCTGGCTGGGAAACAAACACGAGCACACGTTTGATGCTTGCACATCTGTACACAGCCTCATAAAGGGATAAAAACAAGAAGAACAGAGTCAGCTGTCCGAAGAGGAGATTCAAACACAAAAATATGTCATTAAAAAAAGAGAGCAGCTTTAAAATACTGAAAATCTTAAATATGTTAAATTGATCCAGAAATTGATCCAGATAATAGATTCAACAACCAGCTGGTCTTTATCCTTCCAGTCTTCACTCTGATTACAGTTCTTCAAACAGCGCTGAAAACTTCAGACGAAGGCCCCATTTATACGACAACATTAACAAGACGTCTCACTCAAAAGCACAAAAAAACTCAACGAAAATAATTTGTGTTTACACAGAAACGCTGAGGGACTGAAAACGCTGTAATATGCATACCAGGCCTGTAGGTGGCGATATAACTGTAGAGTCTTTTGGTAGTCCTCTTCCGAAGTAGAGGTGGGCTGATCATCTGGTATGTATATTGAAAGTGTACAACAATACTGTTGTGTTTCATCCTAAAATCGATGTTGTGTAAATTAATTTTTCCGTTAGTTAAACTAGAGCCCTTTGGACAACAGCTAACAATGATGGACGATCACCAAAGAACAAAAACTAGAACAAAACAGGCCAATGAACTCCAACAAACAGAGACATGATGAACAACACAGCTAGGAGCTAACCCTAGGCTAATGTTAGCTAACGTTTGAGATGTTAAAGATAATTTATTATACTTTCAGAGTGCTCTACTAACCTCTCTCGGAGGTCGCTTTGTTTTTTAAACAGACCTTTCTTTTATCAGGATAAAACTGTTCGACTCACCCTGGAGACTTTCTGGTGTCTGAATTAAGTCTTAACTTCCTTCATTATTTCAGCAATTCCCCAAAAGCAAAATCTAAATTCCCGGAAACTCTCCTGGAATCCATCATTATGTGTCAAAAAGTCGTACCCAGTCATCTTAGTCACCTCTTAAAACCGTGAAAACAACCTACGTTCTGACGAAGCCTCATCAGACCCATTTACCATCAGAGAGGAAGACGTGCCCGTATCGAAACAATACTTGGCCTGCTTTCTGAAGGAAATAAGAAAAGCTCCATCCATCCAACAGAGAGGAAACTTCCTGTCTGAGGCCAGAACCAGCGTCCACTCCATAGATCCAAGAGAGGTAGAAAGGACGCTTCCTGGAGCCGAGGAGGTCAAAGTGAACAGATCAAGGAGAGTGGGCACTTCCTGTTGCGGATGATCCATAACTGAGACTCCAAAAATCGAACACTTCCTGGCGTCAGAGGTGACTTCGAATGAGTCCATAGATCCAGAAAAGAGGGCAGTTCCTGAATCCAGCCTCTGATAGCGGGTTAGAACAAACGCTTTATGGGGACATAGATCTGGTCTGGGTAGAATGAGCAGTTCCTGCTGTCAGAGGTTAATCCACAAGACTACAAAAACCAAGGGTGAGGTCTTTATTCAGTATTCATTAAAACATAGAAAAATAAATCTAAACTCTGTAAGTAGTCACAACACGCCACCAGGACAACAAAGGAGGCTGGGTAATATGATGCAAAGAGGTTTATTGCTTTATTTTATCTCTGCAAGAAACAGAAAATCAGTGATGTCGGCTTTGATTGTGATTCCAACACAGAACACCAGGGGGAGCCTCAGCTACCATGAAGGTTATAGATAATTAACCTCTGGCTAAGCCCCACCCCCTTCCACTCACTTGAACAAGCTATGAACATTCAGTGTCAGGCGCTATGGCAGGTGTCACAGTAGGAGACATTTCACAAGAGATCACTGATGATTTGAGGAGACGGAAAGATCACACATCATCTAAAAGGCACCAAAACGTTTGCCAGCCTTTGTTATCTGGTCTATTACAGATAAGCTAATGAAGCTAAGCTCCAGAAGCTAACGCTAGTTTAACTGGAGCCCTTTTGACAACAGCTAACAATGATGGACGATCACCAAAGAACAAAAACTAGAACAAAACAGGCCAATGAGCTCCAACAAACAGACATGATGAACAACGCAGCTAGGAGCTAACGCTAGGCTAATGTTTGCTAACGTTTGAGATGTTAAAGATAACTTTATATTTCTTTCCAGCAAAGTGGCAACATGTTGCCTCAAACACGATGTTGACTTACCTTAGAACAGACGTAAACATCCTTGTTTATTTTATTCATGTTGAGTTGAAATCTCAGAAAAACATCACAAAACCTCAGAAAACTGACTTTCTGCATTTCAACGGAAATGGCAGAGAATGTCTGAGTGTGTGGGAACGGCTATATGCACTGTGATTGGCTCATGTCATTTGAGGGTGGGACTTGGCCATAGGTCAGTTGCCTTTAAGGATTGGTTAAGGGTGATGGTTTTCATGTTTTATTGTACTGGATTAATGGTAAGTCATTTGTATTGACACACACGGTTAGCATCATGCATTATAAAGCTGTCACCTAAATTATTCTAATACCTGAAACTTTAATAACATCTAAACCTTAAAAAAAAAACAGCTGCTCAAATTCCACTGAGAAAAAAAAATGCTCACTTTCAAATATGTCCTCCAAAGGTTTAAAACATTCTGATGAGTTCTAATAAAGATAACTGCACAAGTTCACACACACACACAGGCAGACTGGCGGGCAGCTATCTGGCCCAGCAGCTGCTGATGTCGCTGCCAGCTCTCTGCTCTGCAGATCCCCAGCTGGAGGAGGCTTTTGGCTGCAGACATCAAGCAGCAAGAAATTGTGAGATGTTAAAAAAAAAAAGGTTCTCCAGGAATTATTTACTCCTCTGGAATGCAGAAAGAAGAGTTAAATTTAGAGAGAGGACCTCTACAGACTCTGTGACCTGCAGCTGGCAGGGGATGATGGGAAGTTAGTTCAAATGTAACCTGATATTAGTTATAAAAATACACGTTGTTGGGTTAAATCAGTACCTTCTGGATGCGTCCTAAAGCAGAGGTACCTAAAACAGTGTGTGGTGTTTACATGCAAAGATTCTTCTTTTGATAACTCCTGAGCTGGACTGTACTTTCTAGGCTTCATATTGTCCCTCTGAAACCTCTGAAGCAGCTTCGCATGATTTAAAAAGTTCTATATGTACACTATAGACAGAATAACTGAACGACAGTGACATCTAGAGGGAGGACACAGTGACTGCAGAGGCTGGACGTGACCCACAGGGATCCAGGATGACATTTACAGTCCTGAAACACGATGGGCCCTGTAGGGAAACTTATGGAGAAAGGTCCTGAGGTTAGACCACGTCAGACGACTGAACTGAAGCTGGTTCAGTAACAGTTTGCTGATAAAGACAACATGAAATATTATCCCTTCAAAACCAGGGTTAAAAAATACAGAACACATAAAGTTCAAAACTGAAAAATAACATTTAATACTTACTGGAGCAGAAGGGCTGAGAAGATCATCTCATCCCAAACGAGGCTCATTTAGCAGAGAAACGTTTGTGTCTCAGGCAGCAGACCTCATCTCATCAGGACCACCCAGGTCATCTGGATCAGGTCTGCTTTCAGTCCCAGAGTCAGGTCCAGGTTGAAGACTCACCTTTTTTATATAGCTGGATACTTTAACAAATCATTTTAACATCTAATTTATGGCACAACTCTTCACTTTAACTTTCAAGCTTCTATTTCAAAATCTGTTTTAAAATATTTTAACCTTCTTTTATTTTTTTTTTTTAATTATTTTTCTGTTTTGCATAAATTGTTTCTTTTAATGTGTTGTGACCTCTTCAGTGATTATTTATTTTTTATTTATTATTATTTATTATATATTTTTTTATTTATTTATTGTATGTCTATGGAAAACACTTTGAGTTGCCTTGTTGCCAAAATGTGCTGTATAAATTAACTTGCCTTAATGTCTCAGGCTAAGAAAAGATTCACATAGCGAAGTATAGCAGTGAGAACTGATTAAAAAAATAAAAAAATATATATGTATAATTTCCTTTATTTTCTCCCTGAACTCCTCCCTACAGCAGAAGACATCATAAATATTGGTGTTTTTTTGTAAATTCAGCCTTTAAAGTCAGAAATATGACATTAAAGTCAATATCCAAAATTCTGGCAGAATAAATTATTTGAATATCAAATTTTTTAATTTGTCGTAGATTATGACCTCAAAGTCTGAATTCTCCAGAGCCAATGAGGTCCCCAAAAATAGTTTAAGCTTGTATATTATATAACTATCTCGCTCACAGATGCTGTTAACCTGAATAAGATAAAACTGATAAATTCTTAGACGTTTATCTTGTTTGCAAAAGTTATTATCGTGTGAGCAAAAGAAAGTTATATCATGTGCACAAGTTAACGACTAATGAATTTGTGCCCATATTGTTTATACGAGTTCTTATCCAGATAATTGAAATAGAGAAAAAACATCCTTTTTGGGACTCCACAGGCTCGGTAAAATTCTGAGATAATTATCTTGAGTGCAGAAGATAACTATATTACATACAGTATTAAAAACACATACCTTTGGGACTGTAGAGGCTCTACAAAATACTGATTTTGAGCTGATATTTTTTCGTAAGTCAGACTTTTTTTGTTCTCACCCTCACCTTTTATTTATTTACTTGTTTTTATCAGGATCCCTTATCTATCCTATGAACAACAGAGTCTTCAGATAAATGCCGTTTGAAACTTCAATTAATTTTTTTTTTTTTTTTTGCATTTATTTATTTATTTATTTATTTATTTATTTACTTACTTACTTACTTGTTTTCATCAGGGTCCCTTATCTATCCTATGAACAACAGAGTCTTCAGATAAATGCCGTTTGAAACTTCAATGAAATTTTTAGTTGGAGGTATGTTTTTTATTTATTTATTTATTTATTTATTTACTTACTTTCTTACTTGTTTTCACCGGGATCCCTTATCGTCTTTCATAAACAACAGAGTCTTCAGATTAAAAAACGTTTGAAATTTGGATCAAATTCTGATTTTAAGCTGATTCCTTTTTTTTTTTTAAGTCAGAATTTTTTTTTTGTTCCCACCCTGACCTTTTATTAATTTACTTGTTTGTTTTTTATCAGGATTACGTATCTTCTCCCATAAACAACAGTGTCTTCAGATAAATGCCGTTTGGAACTTCAATGAAATTTTGGTTTTGAGCTGTTTTTTTTTTTTTTTTTTTTTTTTTTTTTTTGTTCTTTCCTTTACCTTTTTTGTTTTTTATTTATTTATTTATTTATCTATCTATTTATTTATTTATTTTATTTATTTTATTATTTTTTATTTATTTTTTTATTTATTTAATTAATTTATTTATTTTATGTTTTTTTATTTATTTATCGTCTTTCATAAAAAACAGAGTCTTCAGATTAAAAACCGTTTGAAATTTGGATCAAATTCTGATTTTAAGCTGATTCATTTTTTTTTTTAAGTCAGAAAAAAAACCCTTTTTTATGTTCTGGCCTTTCATTGAACACCACAGTGAGAGAAAACACTTCTGTTTCGATCCGTTTCCGTTTCCTCCTCTCCTGTGGAACTGCCGAGTCTGCTTTAAAAGTTCTGGTCGAGTTTCTGAAACCGGACAGAGACCCACAAGAAAGACTACAGCTCCCATCATCCCACGGTGTCACACAACAACAAACGAGAGTCAGGCAGCAGCTGGGAGAGAAGGAGACAGACAGGCTGCGTACAGAGGAGGAAAGAGAGACGGCGAGAGCAGCTTTTCCTCCACATCAATGGAGGATTTCACCGCTGCGGAGGAGGACGACTGACGGAGCAAAAACCCGCTCAAAATGGCCAAAAACCAGGAAGTGGAGCGCATCGCCAAAAAGCTGGATAAAATGGTGCACAAGAAGAACACGGTGAGTGGAAAACAGGCGATCAGGTGATGAGCTGAGCTCTACCTCTAACTGCTGAGAGAGGGGAACATTCTGGAAACGAGGCCGGTGTGTGTTTTTAACTCTGCTCACTGTGGGGAAGGATTCACTCATTCACACACACACTCACACACACACACTCACTCGCACAATAAGCTGCTGCCTGTTGGCCATGTTTCTGGGGTAAAGTTTGGAGGAAAAATCACGGCAGGGATTGGTCCGGAAGCTGCCAATTAAACCGCTCACACCTGGAATCAATCAGCTGCTCAGATGACCTCAGAGCTCATCCTCTCTCAGCTTAGAGGTCATTAAAAGTCCTTCAGCCTGTTTCCAAGAGAAAACTGTGAGGCGGGAATGTTTCTCAAATGAAGGTCGACTGTTTTTAAAAATCCCTCGAATTTAAGAGACTTAAAGGCGTGTTTGGTTCACGAGGAAGAGACCGGAGCTCTGCCAGGCTCTGTAAGGTTTTTAATGAAAGGTAACTCAAAGTCAAACACGGAATGAATGACTGTAGAACATAAAAAAAGATAAATACAGTTCTAGAAACGTCCTCACGGAGACTACAAGGCTGGTAGCTGTTCTGTTCGTAAGCGGATTAAGTTTGACCTTCATGCAATTTTAATTAAACACCCACCTGCACCTGTGTGCCAGTCACAGAGGTATGATTTAAATAACCTCAGACATTTTTGTTACATAAATCAAGTCTGTTTAATTTTTAATTAAAACTCAAATTGCTTTTTCAGTGAGACTTAAAGAAGGTGTATTGTGCTTTTTTATTTTAGTCTTAATTCTGTCCCTCTGGGACCCCATAGTAGCTTTCAGCCTCTGTCTGAAGTCCTTCATTTTAGCTGCTGTCTCTTTAAGGCTCCCTGCGCCACAAACCCCCTTCCCACTGATTGGACAGCACTCTGGAGGCCTGCTGAGGGGTGGAGCTATGGGCAGACCTTGGTGTTTGAGGCCCGCTCTTTAAACATATCATGAACTAGAAAGGGAATCTTTATGTAATGACGGAAGTCTCATGAAGTAGATCTCGAATATCACTTTTTAACTTATGATGGATTCAGAGCCGCCCACATCAACCAGTAAAAGGAGCAAACTGGGAAGCTTCATTAACTTGATGTTGAAAATGTATTTTGTCCTCGTTGTTCCAGGATGACCGGCTAACGGTGTCGATCGTCACGTTTGATCTCGAAAGTTTCTGTGAGATCTTCATTTTCAGAATTAAAATGCAGACAAACCACGCTGTGCTAGGAGATGTCCTTGTTTACATCCGGGTAGTAGATGTTTGTTGCAGTAGCTCATAGCTGCAGCCCCAACTGGCAGCTTAGATTCAACATGATTGACAATTAATACTGACTTTTAAACCTTATTTATCATCAGAAAGAAGTTATTACGTACCACACATTAGCTCAGCAGACGCATGTATCAGCTGATGTGAACCAAACGTTTGTTTTGTTTCTGGAACTAAACATTTGGTCTCACAGAAACAGCTGAAATAAAACACTTTCTCTGACCGTCTCTCAGCTCATACATGTTTCCGTGTTGCTTATGTGGAAGTGTGGGAACACGTCCAGCTTTTCTTCCCTGCAAGTTGATTTTCCGTGTTTTAGACTCCTGAAAGTATCCCTCTCTGTGCAACCTTGTGTGCACATTGAATGAATGTCTCAGCGTCTGGGTTTCAGCTGTAGGAGGGGATGTTTGAAGGAAACCACAAATCTTCACTTGTAATTCAAACCTCATCTTGGTTCTAAAGGAAGCTGATGTTGTTTGTTTATTGTTGTGACCACAGGATGGAGCTTTGGACCTGCTGAGGGAACTAAAGAACATCAAGATGTCTCTGGAGACCCTGCAGGTAATTAAGAGCCACCCTCTGTGGAGTCTCTGACACCGTTTTTTTAACCGTTACTTAACCAGGAAGAGATTTAAAAAATCCTTTTTACAGCAGAGACCTGGACGAGGTTGCAAACTTACAGCATCCAAAGCACAAAAAATTGATGCTAATGTCCCATCATGGGGAAATCACAGTGATAATAATATGATAACAATAACTCCAATTTATATTTGAGTATCGTCTGCATAACAATGGAACGAGACGCCATACTTCCTAAAAACTGATCCGAAAGGTAGAAGATAGATGCAGAATTAAAGTGGCCCGAGAACAGAACCCTGAGGGACTCCACGTAGGAGAGGCACTGAAGAAGATACGGAGTTACCCAGGTCCTACGACCTGAACGAGTCCAGAGCAGTAGCTCTCATCCACACGTAATGTTCCAGGGAAGAAATGAGAATACTGTGGTCGACAGTAGGGCTGAAACTAACGATTATTTTCAGAATCGATCAATCTATCAATTATTCTCTCAATCAATCAAGTGGTTGTTTGGTCCATAAAATGTCAGAAAATGGTGAAAAATGTCAATTTGTTTCTGAGTCCATGATGACATCATCAGTTGCCTTGTTTACAAACCACAGATATTCAAGACTGTCATCGAGAAGCAAAAAATTTAGAAAATATTCCCATTTATGAAGCTGAAATTAGTGAATTTGGTCTTCTTTTTCTTAAATTATTACGTAAACCGATTAATCGATTATCAAAATATAGTTGAGGATTAATTTGTATTTCGGTTAATAATTGGTTATTCGAGTAATTGTTGCAGCTCTAGTCAACAGTACCAAAAGGAGCCATGAGATCTAAAAGCAACAGAGTCACTGAAGTCTGTAGCAAGTAGAAGATCATTCAAAACTTCTAGAAGTGTCGGGCTTTAAAACCGGATTGGAACACCTTGAATATATCGCGAATTTCAAAAACCCAAGATTGCTCTACAGGGTCAGGTAGGCGTAGGCTCCATTAAGTAAATAAAGATGCATCCATTTAAAATATATCACAAGATTTCACATGCAGAGGCTTTTTTTTTCTATATAATCCATGACAAACAGACTTACAGCGTTACACAAATGGGAATTTAAGCAAGTTTATGTCTCATATTTTAAACTGGCTATGCTTTGTGGAAGGATTTACAAGCTAGCCTTGGAGCTAACTTATGTATATCTTTCTCTCTCTCTGTAGTCGACAAGAGTCGGGATGTCAGTCAACGCTGTGAGGAAACAGAGCTCAGATGAAGAGGTTCAGACTCTGGCTAAGACTCTCATCAAGTCCTGGAAGAAACTGCTGGGTCAGTGTGGGTGTGTGTTTCATGCTCTTGTTTATCACCCTTTTGGGAACTTGAGACAGATTTCCAGACTCGGTTATGGGGACTATCTCAAAACTTGTGGACAGAGCTAGATTATGGTTCATAATTGACATCAGACAAGTACTGGCAGACAAATTTGGGTGAAGTGGGAGGTATAATTGTGGAGTTATTGATAAATCTGTTGTTTTTAATCGGTTCTTGCGGAGACACTGAAGAACATTAGCTTGTTGCTAACTAGGTGAAGCTAAGGTGCTTGACTCTGCGTTTGTTGAAGATTTATTCTTGTTTAATCATATAATAAGCATTTTTCAAAGGTCCCTTACAGGTTTGAGTGTGCATGTATGAACTGTAGCGTCCACTTGTTCATCATTTCGTGTCTCCTCCTGCAGACGGTTCAGAAGAGAAAGAGAAGAAGAAGCAAAGCTCTCCTGAGAAGTCATCCTCCACCTCCAGCAGCAGTGACAAAAAGTCTGTCGCACGGTGAAAACCTCACATTTCGCCACTTTTAGAGCCTCTCATGAAAAACAAAACTTTCATTTTACACACTTCTACTGATTTTATCTTTGTCCTCTTTCAGCAACAACAAGTCTGGAGATTCCCCGACAACTCCAACTACTCCAACTACACCCACCACCCCGACCTTCCCCACTCGGGTCACTTCCTTCCCTCCTGCTCCCGTCACCACTGACAGTGTGAGGAACAAGTGTCGAGAGCTGCTGGTGGCAGCGCTGCAGACCGATGGTGAGAAGATAATCAGTCGCATGAGATTTCTTTTAATTCATCAGCATGGTTCACCATCAGGGTTTGGAGGAAAAAATTGGTCAATACTTTCACATCCGTCAGGTTTTGTCACAGTTTTGGCCTCCGCTGGAAACTTAAGGTTTGATATGAAGTTTGAGTTTTCAGTTTTGCAAAGCTGCTGCTGGTGTTTCAAGATTCGTTCCTCTGCTGCTGAATTTTTGTGTCCTTGCAAACAGACTGATGGTGGAAAAAAAAAAAACATTTTTTTTTTTTTCCAGCCTGTTTTTTTTTTTTTCTAATCTTCCTGTCTTTACAAACAGTTCCATGAAAATCTGACTTTTTGAATGTTTTTGGCCAGTTTGTTGTTGTAATACCCGTTTTGACCACAAGAGGCTGCTATGCACTGCTTCCTGATGCTCTGAGGATCCTCCTGGCCACTCGTTTTTTTTTCCAGTGCACTTCAAATTTATCTTTTAGGATCTACTCAAAGTAAACTGTGTCTTAAACTTAGTAACAACACTGTCATGCGTTTCATTTTTTTGTGGAAGTACTTTAACAGTCAACTATCGCTTTTTTTGACTCACCTGCTTTAACGTTTTACCACCTGTTTCATAAATAAAGAACATTAGAAACAAAGTCTGTGAATAAACTCAGGATGAAATGTTTGAAATTTAACTTTCAGACTTGTTTTTGTTTCCTTTGAGGCGTCTTTAAAACAAAATGAAGCAACGATTTTTGGAGTTAGATGATCGTAAATCTTTTGGCGAATCTGATCATTAAAAGTAAGTAACGTAAAAAAAAAAGTAAAAGTAACGTGTCCGTCTGTGTTCCAGGTGACCATCAGACCATCGGCGTGGACTGCGAGCACCTGGCCGCTCAGATCGAAGAGGATATCCTTTCACACGCTGCACATGAGCAGAAAACAAAGCGTTTTCCACATGAATGAAAGCTCCTCGTGCTGAGTGTACCCACTGGGTGTGTTTCTCTGCGTTAGATAAACAGAAGGAACTCTGCAACCCGACCCCGTGAGGGCCGTGCTGGTGTGTTTGTCTGCTCAGCACTCTGTCTGCTTCACTTACACCTGTGAGGGTTCAACACAGACAGCGCTGGAATCATCGCTCACTTAAGACATCCAACGTCAAACATAATCCTAAATCCAGTTCATGCTGATGAGAGCGGAGCTTAAAATGCCAACACAGAGCAAAGTGAGGCTGAGGACGTCCTTCAGGGGCCTCTTCTGATTCAGGTTACAGCGTGACCTTTGCTCTAGTTTGCTCTTTTTTTCTGCAGGTTGAGGATCTTTCGCTTCTTTGCCTCAAGCTCTGCAAAACTCAAAGTTTAATATCTTCAAAAATAAGAAATCACAAGTTCATTAAACGACAAGAGAATCATCCTGTAAGACTTCTACGAATTCTTTTTTAAAAAGTTTTTTTTTCACAGTTTTTACTTGAATCTTTTGTGGCTCTTTAAGAAAAATTATGAGGAAAAATATAAGATAGAATATATTTTCTTCCAAGTTTAATCTCGTAATATCGTTTTTTTTTCTATAGCTGTTTTTTTTCCTGCAGAAGCCAATGCAGATTTGTCCGTTTGTAAAGTTTTTGAGACGTTTTCTGTTTTTGATCCTTGACCGCTCGTCGTGCTCACAGATCTTCCAGGAGTTTAAGTCCACGGATATAAAATATAAAACTCGTCTACGAAGCCGAATCTCCAACCTGAAGGACCAGAAGAACCCCGACCTGCGGAGGAACGTCCTGTGTGGAAACATCTCCGCCAAACGCATCGCCTGTATGACCGCAGAGGTCAGACACGCAGACGTTCGGTCTCATCTTCATCCCTCCAATCAGGGGAGGTCTCAAAGTGTTGATGATGTGTGTGTGTGTGTGTGTGTGTGTGTGCAGGAGATGGCGAGTGCAGAGCTGAAGCAGATCAGAGAAGCTCTGACTAAAGAGTCCATCAGGGAGCATCAGCTGTCCAAGGTGGGAGGAACTGAGACCGACATGTTCATCTGCAGCAAGTGTCACGGGAAGAACTGCACCTACACTCAGGTACAGAGTCACACACCTTATGAATAAAGTTCCCATCTCCTCTGGTGGTGATCGTGTCGTTATTCGTGGTCTTGTTGTTCCAGGTGCAGACGCGCAGCGCGGATGAACCCATGACCACCTTTGTGTTGTGTAACGGCTGCGGAAACAGATGGAAGGTAAAGAAAGAAGAAAGAAAAGTGACGTTCAGATTTAACCGCTACATCCTGTAGGGCTGCAGAGATTAGTCGACTAGTCACGATGACGTCGACGACTTATTTAATAATCGACGTCGTCGTTTTAATATTTTTTTAAACTTTATTTTTCCCTCAAAGCTGCCGCTGTACTTTCACCTGTCTCGTGAAAGTAACCCGTGATGTCACCGGAAAAGTTGTGCCCAACAGTATCATGGCTAGCCGGCAACAGAGCTCGAAAGTTTGGGAGCATTTTTCCAAAATAAAGGAGAAAAGTGTGCAATGCAAAATCTGCAAAGCAGAAATGTCCTTCCATGACAGTACAACGGCGATGCACGAGCATCTGAAAAGACAGCACGCCGTGGCTGATTTATTTTCTGACCAAGAATGACAATCTTAGTAAGCTAATTGGCTAGTTAGCTGCTAACATTAACGTCAACAGGGAGCTACCTACTTAATAGCGATGTCATGTTTGAATAGAAAATTGGTACATTAAAAAAATGTCAGAAATGCTGCTACAAGCTGCAAAGTTCATTAAAAGCTGAATGAACTATGATATTAACTGTCTTCATTTTTAGTTAGCACATACCTTAAACACTTGAAGCTGGAAGCTAATGATGTTAGCTGTATGCTGGTGCAATAAGCTGCAATTAATGTATGATCCGAACAGTCGACTAATCACAAAACATAAACGGTGACTAGTCGATTATCAAAATAATCGTATGTGGCAGCCCTAACATACTGAAACGCTCTCTGCTGTTACTCATTTCCACCTGTAGAGACTCTTCAGACTCTGCCTCAAAGTCTTCCTTTAAAAGTCGGGTTCATGTTGCTCCTCTTACACAAAGTGACCTAAAAGTCGTTCCTCTGCAGAAAACATCTGAGGCCGTCTGTTAGCGCCTATCGTAGCTATTAGCAGTTAGCTTTCCTAAGCTTGTTGTTCAGCCACAAACCTGCAGCCGCAGGTTTCAGTAACAGTTGACACGTAAGTCCGGCCCGTTCAGGTCTTTGTTTCCTTCGTCTTTAAGAGGAGAAAATATCAGCGGCTTTCCTTCAAGACCAGAAGAATAAATATGAAACTTTTTAAAACGTTCTAAATGACGAGGTGTAAAGGTGAGGAAAGTCTCCAAAACGATTCATTTAGGGCACTAGTGATCCGCCTTGACAGTGGGTACATTTTGTTTTTTTAATGGAACATAAAAAAAAAAGAAAAGAAGTTCGCTGGGACTTACAAAAGTTTCCTTGAATGGGCCTCGACAGACCGTGGAAGCGGGGCCTGACGATCCGTCTGACTTTCTGGGTTTTAAGCAGGAGGTGTCAGAAAAGCTTCCCTGGGGGGGCCAGGAGAAAACAGTCAAGCTAACGTTACTCCATTAACGAGCCTACAGACAAAATAATCCTCATGTTTGGGTGGCTTCAGACGGGGACAGTAAAAAATAAAATCAAATGAGCTAACGTTAGCGCCTGTGCTATAGCCAGTATATGTATGAAGCCAGTTTGTGCTACATTAGCTGGGAATCTGGGCTGTTGTTCCTGGGCGGTTTAGCTCGATGATCTGTGAGTTTGTTTTGGGGGGTTAAGAGGTCCCTGGTCTGAAACAGTTTGAGGACTTTCACACCTGCACGGCTCCGTACCTGTTCCAGTTATTCCCGAACCTAATTTTTGAACCGCTTGAACGTCTGTTTACGGCTGAAACCAAAAAAAAGCTTGTTCCAGCTCGCGAACTGTGACATCATCGGAGGGCGTGTCATGTTCTGCGTTGTGTACGATGAGCAGGAAGTCGAAGAAAATGGAGAAGAAGAAAAAAGAGCACGTTGGACGTCAATTTTGTGCTTGATTGCTGGAAGGAAACAAAAACATTACGCAACAAACACTTCTGGAATCCATCTACGTGATCCACCAGTTTGCCCGATTTGTTGTTTACGCCCACCTGGGACGCCTTCCCACTGTTGTTCCGCTTAAACTGTTATGAACGCGAGTTGGTTTGATAGAAATCACCAATGAAAACACATCCAGAGAAAATCCAACATTTTGTATTATTATATGTACTAAAACAAGAGTTAATCTCCCATAATGCAACATAGATTATTTTTGGTCCATATCCACCCATTAGAACATATTTGAATCCACTTTATGAGGAGTGAAACCTGATTTTTAACCTGAACCACATGACGAGTGAACAAAAAAAACCCAAAGTTGTAAATTTTTCTGCTACAGAAACACGAGTCGAAGAGTTTGAGTCAGACCATCACTGAGCGTCAGTTCAGCACGTCGGACACCAGATGGCAGCACTGACTCAGATCTTTGACTTTCTGCTTCCTTCTCTTACATTTTACTCTCTTCTTTCCATCCCTCTCTCTCTCTCTACATTCATCCTCAGATTTTCTGTTTTCTTCATTTTTGGATGTTTCTTTCTCCCCTCTCTTGTCTTTCTCTGCTAGTCCTCCCCCTCCTCCCCCTTTCCTTGTTTACATACCGTACCTTCCCTCTGTCCTTTTCACCCTCCATATCCTCTCCTCCTCCTCGCAGCCGCCCCTCCCCCCGCCTCCCGTATTTAGCCGCCGGCTGTAGGTCAAGGTGAAGCCTCTAATTTGAGCCGCTCGTGTTCGTGTTTGTGGGAAGTGTTGTGGTTGCTTTGCACTTTCAGGAACCTGTTCTGAAGTTTCTCTCTGAAGTTTGATGATAAATCTCTCTCTCTCTCTCTCTCTCTCTCTCTCTCTCTCTCTCTTTTCTTTCAGTTCTGTTGAAGAGGACGAGTGTGTACATAATCTATCCTGAAGAAAAGTGACTACGTGTGGATTTAAAGACGAACTTTGTTTTTTTTTTTTACTTTATATAATTTCTTTTTCTTTTTTTATACATATATACATCTATAAATATATAAGAGAGTAAGAGGCTGTAATATATTTAGAGGAGAGGAAGAATCCGGATCATGTTGTATATGGGTTTGATTTGTTTTGTCTGAAGCACTCAGAGAGTTGATTTCCTCCACTGGTTGAAGCTTTGAGGCAGATTGAAGTCACATTAAGGCCTTGTGGAAACTGTAGATGTGCCTTTCTTTACCATGTAGTGCTGCCCTTAACATTTATATTAAAGTTTCTCATGGGTTAAGAAGACTTGGCTGCTGTTTGGATTCATCTTTCCGTCTTTATTTGATTCCAAGAGTTACAAAAAAACCACGACAGTTTCCCGGAAAGAGACCCGAGTGTTTCACGGGGTATGAAGTATCTTAAAACTCTCTCTCCTCTCGTGATCTGCGCACCAACATCCACAGGATCCAGCAGCTATTTGAGACAAACAGAGGACATGTTCAGGCTCATTTTAAGATTGTTCACTAAACTCAAAGATAATAAATAAAAACAACAAAAAAACAGGTTTTTATACCTAACTGGTAAATTTAAGAACTGAACTCTTGGCCTGGTGCTGAATAATTTGCGTTGCATTTTTTATTAAAATAAGCTAAATTATGCGGCAGAGCTGGCCCCGTCTGCAGCAGCTGATAGACCAACTCCTGTTCTGGTTCTCTGGACAGTTTCTCAATAAAAGAGCCGAACTGATCAGCACAACTATGCTTTAAAAACAGGAAACTATCCCTTTAATCGGAGCTGAAAAGAAGTGGTATCTAATCCAGCGTTCTGGTTCAATAAAGGATAATAAATTATAATCGTACAATCTCAAATTAAGATTAAAGAAACCAGCTGTCTCCTGGTCCCTTCTTACATCAGCAGAGCCCTGCGTCTCTCATTCGTTATCAGTCTGTTATTAGAAATGAACCAGAGTCTCTGTCTGCACGACGACTCTGGAGGTGCGAGCGCGCTGACAGAGGTGATGAAGAGCAGTGAGGAAGAGGAGCAGAGAAAGCTCCTGTTGTGTTTGTTGTGGAAACACTGCTGAGCTCTTTCCATACATGAGGAGAGAGAGAGAGAGAGAGGAGAAAAGGTAGAGGGACACTGAGGATGTGTGATGACACCGGGTCCTGGTTGGTGTCTCCGTCCTGGACGGGAAACAGAGCAGGTTTTAGTTTAGACAGCGTGCAGAGATCGGGCGGAGAGGTGGTAACTTAGCGACGAAGCAAACAGAAAACAAACTCCAGGTTTGATTCTCTCAAAGTCGGCATGAGGAATTAATACCTGAGATTATTTAATCCATAATATTTAATGAGATTATCAGCTTTAAAAAAGTTTGATTATGGCTGCAGCCACTCTGACGTGAACTTAAACACCAACTTTTCCGACACTTCCTGCTTAAAACCCCAAAGGTCATTTATCGGTGCTTCAACGGCGCTGCAAAAACAACGGCTACCGTGCAGATATTTTAAATATAAACACAAAATATAAACACACCTTGTTTGGGATTTTTGTGTGGACAAAACTTTGGTGTTTCACTTCCTTTTTCATGAAGAAAACAGAAGATAATGTTTAATGATTTTTATGATATCCTAAATGTATCGACTTCAGTTTGAGTTAATTTGACGTTTCTGTCAACAGCAAATAGAGCTGAAAAGGGGCGGGAACTTTCCGGAAACTTCTCATGGCTAGTTAAAAGTTCCTGTGAGGACTTCCTGAGTGATCTTGAAAAAGTTTCTCTTCTAGATATCTGCCTGATCCTAATCCATAACTTAAAATCAGATGATCAGCACCAATATAGGTTATTTATAAATGATGTTTCTGAGCTTCCTGATCGGGTCGGACAGGACCGGATTGATTTATGGCGCGTTGAGGTTTCTATGACAACGCCACGCCGGCTGATGAAGTTTAGTAAAAAGAAGAGAGATCTGAGTTTATATCTGCTGATTTCTGTGATTAATTTAATAGTGATGGTGGAGACTGGAGCTGAACTGACAGACAGAAAAAGAAGAATTTATTCAGCAATAACTTATTTTCAATATTTTAAATTTCATAATTTATTCAATTAAATATTCAAGTGAACTCACATTAAATCTGGTTAAAATTAAATAACGTTACAGTATACGTACCCTAACGTTCCTCATTATAAATTCTCAGGTCACTCTCAGTAACTCCTGTGAAAAGTTTCCAACTTTCTGGAATTTTGCGACCCTAACGTCAAACAATGCATTATGTAACATCTGCGAAAGGTTGTGAGGGTGATGGAAAGTGCCAGAGGTGATGTATTTTGGGTGTTGTTATGAAACGCCAAAAGAAACGGTAACGTGAAGAGGACAGGAGGATATTTACAGCTGCTTCTGGCAGAAGTCCCGGAACGCCAAACGGTTTCACTTAGATGTGGCACAACTGCATACCGCAGCGTACCGTCCGCTTAAACCCTATCAGGAACTTCACGATCTCCTCACACGTCAGAAGAAAAGCTGAAGAGCGAGTGCTCGAGATTTAATCCTCGACACAAACGCATGTAGTCACAGAGAGGCACATGAGCTACAAATCAGCTGTTGGATGGTTCGCTTTGTGTGTGTGTGTGTGTGTGTGTGTGCTGGTTTCCTCTGGGAACTGAGTGTTAGGAGTGTAAACACTGAGACAACTTCAGCAGCTCGTTCTCTCTCCTTTCAAAAATGAATCCTAAGAAAGTGTTTTAAGTCTCAATTCTGGTTCTAATTCGCCGTCACATGAGCCACATTCAGCCGACAGGTCCAGAAAAACACCTATTCAAAGATAAAATACAAAGAAAAATGACCTCAAATGAAAAATCAGACACCGACACAGAACAGAAGAAGCGTCGTCTCTTCGGATGTTCAAGGTTTCTGTTTATATATATACAATTAAAATCACAGTTTTAACAAAATATAAAATAAATAACATTAACAATACTAAGATAAATGCATTCTGAGAGGCCCGTCTGCTCGGGACGGAGGCTTCTCTTTTTTAAATCTGTCGTCTCTGCCTCCTGCAGACAACTACAAACATCTGTTTTCCTCAGACTACGTTTCCCATAAAGCACTGGGTGTAAGCATCCCATCTCACATAACATCATGTTGTTTTTCTTTATTCATATATATATTTATATATCTTCTATGAGTTATTTTTTCATTAATATATAGCTATATTTTTTTTTTTGCACCCGGGATTTCCTCCCACCCCCCCCTTCCTGAATCGACCAACCACAGCTCAGCCCTGCAGCCAATCAGGAGCCGGCGTCTGAGCAGGCGGCAGACAGTGGTGAGGTCGAGGTGAGAGGTCACAGAGGCAGAGGTCAGCAGCAGCAGTGCCCAGGTAGGCCGCCCTGGTGTGTGTGTGTGTGTGTGTGTGTGTGTGTGTGTGTGGACAGAGAGCTGTTCCTACTTGTATTACTATACTTATAAGGACATCTTTGACTTTTTTGGGTCATTATAAAAAGTAAGAAGCATGTGGCGGTATTTTACACTCGGGTCCAAAACGACGTCTCATCAGAGCACAAAACTTGTCACACACAAGTTTCCTGTGGTGGACGGAAGTGGGCAAGTTTAACACATTTCAACTTTAAACACCCCCCCCCCCCCCCCCCACAAGACTTATTCAAGCCTTGAAGACCTACAAATGGAGCTGAACGCCACACCATTTGTGCTGATATCGAATCGGATAAATATCGGTATTGGCCAATACTCAATGTTGCAATATCGTATCGGAAGAGAGAAGATTGTATCGGGACACCCCGACTCTTTTTCACAAATTTTATATATATGCAACATTTTGGCCGAAACAGTACGACGTGCAAACACAGCAGACGGCTTTGAAATCAGCTCTTGTCTCCGTTCTGCATGCCTAACTCCAAGCGGACCGTAAGGATGCAAAAAAAATGTACGTCCTCTTAATGCACCAAAAACAAAGAGTGATGTATCCGACAAACTACTGCTTAATAAACTATGCTTCTACTCACTCCTTTTCAAATGTGTCTTTTACTTCTTTTTTATTCTTTTTCCTTTTTCCGTTTCACTATTATTTGGCTTCCTTACATTTTTCATTTCTATTTTTTGTCATGCAAACAAATTCTTGGTAGTACTTAGGAAGTCCCTGATTATTTGCACATTTGAAATGAATTAATAAAAAAAAAAGAAAGAAAAGAATTCATGATTTTTTTTTTTTCCAAGAATGTGGACCAACAGTTTTTCCTTCATGAATGGATGTTTTCATATGATTGTTCTTGGAGTTTGGAAAAAAAGGTGAATATTTTTCTTAACCTAAAATATTTAATATGAAAAACATGAAAAAAAAAAAAGCTCAGACTAAATTATTTTAGAAATCAAATTTCTACGTCTCTGCTCAGGCATCCGTGTTTTAGGGGATTTGATCAAATCTTGACGAGGGTTTATAAGAATGACCGAGACAAATATTAGAGTCCCTGAAGTACAGTAACACAAATAGTGTGAATATTGTGTGTGTGTGTGTGTGTGTTTTCTAATCTCCAGTGTTTTATTGCATCTGTGTGTGTGTGTGTGTGTGTGTGTGTGGGGTGTAGGGATGGGGATCAGTACAGTCTCAGAGGAATCCTCCAGGATGAGGAGAGGAGAGTGGGAGAATCCAAACAAACAAACAAAAATCAACGTTTGAAAGTCTTCTCTTAGAAAAATCGACGTCTCGTCTGTTTGTAAATCAGTAGTTGGAAGGAAGCGTCGTCCGTCCACCCATTTGTCCTTTTCGTTGTCACAGGAGTGAAATGATTAATCCAGCAGAGATAAATAAAAACGATGAAAACAGATGTTGTTTGTTGTTGGGATGGAGGGAGCACCCTGTGTTTTCCAGTTTAAAAAAAAAAAAAAGACGACAGAAGTCATGAAACACGTTTTTGTTGACGCCTTCCATCAGTCCAGAGTTGAAGGCAACCGTATGACGAGAAACAAGGCGATGAGGTGAGCTGAGGTCATGGCGTCCACCTCTGATTGGCTCTTGAGGGTGACTGGACACTTCTGAGGGGATGGTAAAGATCCCATTGGACTCCATGGCACTGTGTTTGTGTGTGTGTGTGTGTGTGTACGTGTAACCCTCCCAGTGAAATGTGTTAAAATCTCACAAGTTTCAATGTGCATCTCCACGTCACAGTGGACGAAGGTATCAAAAAATACTTCAGGCGGGTGGCGTCTGATCGGAGACGAGGGGAACACCAGAGAGGAGGAGGAGGAGGATAATTTAAAGAGGAGAGGACGGAGCGGTGAAAAGCAGCTTGGAGGATCAACAGGATGACGACAGCTGAAGATTAAAGATTAAAAACAACAAAATAAAAGTTTAAAAACTCTTCAGTGTCCGACAGAAGTGGATCCTGGTCACCAAGATTTCAGACAGCGGTGACTGATCAGACGCTCAAATTCATCCACAGGTGGAGTCCGCTGTGAACTTTTATGTTACGAAGAAGTCCGTCCAATAAAGAAAACTCTACGTTGAGGTTGAATTCTCCAGAATAAAAGAATAAAAAGATGTTTAATTTGCACCACGTTCAGTCAAAAAACTCAAAAATGTCCTTCAGTTGCTGCAAAAACTTTGCAAACAGTCTTTTTTTTTTTTAAATCATATAAACTCAAACCAGCTGCTGAAAGACATGAAGAAAATTTTCAAAATAAAAGCTCAAGAAGAAATTTAAATTTTGGACCAATTTGGGGTCAAAATGGTCAAATTTGATGCTTTGGGACACTCAAATGAAATCTTTGTTTTTTAGCAGATTTCTCTTTCTTATGTGTTTCATTCAGTAGATGTTTAATGAACTGATTTTCAAGCTTCTGAAGGCCCGACTCATGAAAGTAGAAAGATTAAAGCGAAGAAGACTTGAGGCAGGAGAAAGACGATGAATCAAGAGCAAACTGACAGAAGAAAAACAGGAGAAAAGGGAGTGACGTGAGGAGCAGAGGAGGTCTTGGCAACAGAGCTAAAAGTTTGAGATACAGAGGAAAAAATGGAGCAGCGAGAGGAAAGTCTTGGCAGTAATCTGAGGGATTCTGGATTTCGAGGAAAAGAAAACTGAACCCAGGAGGGGGGCGGTGATTTCTAGGAAGTTGAGCTGCTGAAATGATCTGGAATCAGGGGGACGGGGCTGTGCTGGACTAGGACTCAGAGGAGGTACGCGAGCCGCCGTGGAGGAGGGTTTTATAGATGCTGGAGGAGAGGAATCGTGGGTAGGAGTCCCTGTGCATCAGCGTGTAGATCTGTAGCTGGGCGTCCTCGAAGGTGTGAGGCGACGGGTCCTGCATCTTCCTGTTGATCACCTCTCGGACCCGAGCGTCCAGACTCACCTACGGGAAAGAAAAATGTTCAGTCAGAACAGCTCAACGGCACAGACACCAACAGATATTTATAGAACAGAGAGCTTTCCACACACACACACACACATACACACACACTGATAGGCATTCTACCAAGGTCAGACATGCAGACAGACAGCCAGGCAGGCATGTAACTCCTCTGCCAAACCAACACGTCTGGATATCTGTGTTTCAGTCTGAGTGTGTGTGTGTGTGTGTGTGTATTTGTGCCTATAACAGTCCTCAACCGCCACAAGGTGATGAGAGCTGCAATTTATAGCTTCCTGTACACACACATGCACATGAAAACACGTGCAGAAGACTTTACATACAAACACACCAGTGTCTATATACGACAAAACACACACACACACACACACAAGTAGTGATGAGGCCCTAACAGCGAAGCTTCAAGCGCTCATACTAAATAAAGCAACCTCTGTTAACACACACACACACACACACACACAATTAAAAATAGCAGTTAAACCAACAATGCTATCTTCAGTCCTCGTCAGAGAGCGAAGTCGAGTGTGTGTGTGTGTGTGTGTGTGTGTGTGTGTGTGTGTGTGTGTGTGTGTGTGTTGAAGTATGTCAAAGTTTAGAGGCAGCAGTCATCTCCGTCTTCAGAAGAGCAGCTTTCATTTCTCGAGTTGTGTTTGAAGCCGACTGATAAAACGAGCGCCGAAGCTCCAGATCGGTTAGAAAAAGACCGAACAGGTCGCCGAGGTTTCCCAACGACCCCAAACTAAGTCTGTTAACGGTCTCATTAAAAGCCCCATTTCCACCAACCAGTCCAGTCCATCAGTTCAGTTTATTGATTATTAATCGATTACTAAATCGATCAATCAATTAATCTGTTTAAGTAATTATCTAGAAAAAAAAAGAAGCTCAAATGCTCTGATTTCAGCTTCATAAATGTGAATATTTCCTGAACATCTTTGGTTACATTTGATGATGTCATCTTGGACTCTGAGAAACACTGATGTTTTTATGAACCAAACGACCACTCAATTACTGAAGGGAATAATCGATAGATTAATCGATCATAAAAAATAACCGTTAGCTGCAGCCCTCGTACAGTGCAGGGTCGGATCGGTGAATCCTGATCCTGTTTGCGTTTCCACAGCCAGCCGCGCCCTTCTTGGTAGGCGGCGTGTGAGCCGGATGCTGATAGCCACGTCAGTTAAGTAATAGCATGATGGCATGGCAGCGCAAGTGTACCCCACTAATAAATCCAACAAAGAAGAAACACGTGACAGGAAATTGTTTTGTGACGCCATTTTCCACAAACAAAGAGAAAGTTATTTTCACAAAGTCGTCTGGAGATTTAAACATGGCGGGTTATGTTGTTGCTCACAGGAACTGACGATTCTTTCCACCAATCAATGGATTGCAATTTTTCTAGCTCCACCTTCTGGGGTCAGATCGGTATATCTGGCACCCCAACAGAAGGGTACCAAAAAGTGGGACGGTACGGGTTGATAATTTGGGGACCTGTCCCGGTTTTAGTCAAATAACCACAAAATGTGACACCTGTGGCCAGAATCGGCACTGTTTTCTAGGATAAAGACTACATTTCCCATGAGCACTGTCACCCACTGTGATACAGACGTCACTTTTACCAAGGCGTACTTTTTGTTGTTCAACTTTTCCCAGGATGCAAACTGAGGAAGTAATGTATTTATTTATTTGTTGCTTGAAATGTGACGACAATCAAACTTCGTGAACTCAGTTTGTAGTTTAACGTTAGTCGGTCATGGTTATGTACTACCAGAGCTCATCTACCAACTCCAACCTCACCAAGCAGAGCTAACGTAACCTCACTCTTCATTTCACTGACAGACTGATCTCTCTTTTCATTTAGCCAACTCAGAAATAGTTAAAAAAAAAAACTATTTTAGGGGCTGATAATCTTACTTTAAATTAGGGTTGCCAAGATTAGTCGACTAGTCACGATGACGTCGACGATCAAATTCTTCGGCGACTTATTCAATAATCGACGTCGTCGTTTTAATATTTTTTTAAACTTTATTTTTCCCTCAAAACTGCCGCTGTACTTTCACCTGTCTCGTCTGCCGTTCTGTCCTTGACGCATACGCGCAGAAGTGGTAACCAGGGTAACCCGTGATGTCACTGGAAAAGTTATGCCCAACAGTATCATGGCTAGCCGGCAACAGAGCTCGAAAGTTTGGGAGCATTTTTCCTCGGGATCTGGATCAGGACATCCCTCATCATTTATTCTAAGTTATATCAGAGTTCTGAGAAGAGATGAAAGGACACATTTTTATTTATTTTTAATACTGTTTATAATATTATGTTTATGTGATCTATGTTATCATTCTTAATGTATGTTTCTCGTTTAAATTTATTTGACTTTGGCATTTGCACTCTAAAAACGGTTGAGTTCAAAATAATCCAATTTAGGCTGTTTTATAACCCAACTGCTGGGTCATTTTAGCTGCAGCCCGGCAGGATGGGTTGGTCCATTTTAACCCAACAGATGGGTTAAATATGCTACCCAAACACTGGGTCAAATAAATGACAATTCTGGGTTGTTCCAACCACATACATTTGATCGGCAACCTTTCCAAATGCTTGATCAAATTAAGCAACACGCTCACAAAAAACAACAACAACAACAAAAAAGTTGGTTTAACTTAATTTGTATTTTATGATTTATAATTTTTTTATAGTTTTATAGAGCAGTGGAAAGCACAGACAGCCAGTCCATGCCATGTGAGACACAGACGTGGATTTACTTTGCTAAAACTGTTTTCATGAAATTAGGGCTGCCAAGATTAGTCGACTAGTCACCATGACGTCGACGATCAAATTCGTCGGCGACTTATTTAATAATCGACGTCATCGTTTTAATATTTTTTTAAACTTTATTTTTCCCTCAAAACTGCCGCTGTACTTTCACCTGTCTCGTCTGCCGTTCTGTCCTTGACGCATACGCGCAGAAGTGGTAACCAGGGTAACCCGTGATGTCACTGGAAAAGTTATGCTCAACAGTATCATGGCTAGCCGGCAACAGAGCTCGAAAGTTTGGGAGCATTTTTCCAAAATAAAGGAGAAAAGTGTGCAATGCAAAATCTGCAAAGCAGAAATGTCCTTCCATGACAGTACGACGGCGATGCACGAGCATCTGAAAAGACAGCACGCCGTGGACGATTTATTTTCTGATGAAGAATGACAATCTCGGTAAGCTAATTGGCTAGTTAGCTGCTAACATTAACGTCAACAGGGAGCTACCTACTTAATAGCGATGTCATGTTTGAACAGAAAATTGGTACATTAAGAAAAAAGTCAGAAATGCTGCTACAAGCTGCAAAGTTCATTAAAAGCTGAATGAACTATGATATTAACTGTCTTCATTTTTAGTTAGCACATACCTTAAACACTTGAAGCTGGAAGCTAATGATGTTAGCTGTATGCTGGTGCAACAAGCTTCAATTTATGTATGATCCGAATAGTCGACTAATCACAAAAAATAATCGGTGACTAGTCGATTATCAAAATAATCGTATGTGGCAGCCCTACTTTAAATCACAGACTACGACAATTTCAAGATCACGTCAAAAGTCCTCACAGGGATTTTAAAGCGAATTACAGAAAGAAAAATTCTCAGGCCTTCTTGGAATATTTTCCAGGAATTTGGCATCGACCTCTGATCTCAGATATTAAATCAGCTGATCTTATCATCGAGTCGAAGACAAAATTTGCTGCAAATTTCGAGGAATTCCCTGAAGAGGATCCGGAGATTCCTCACTTTCAGGAACAGGACGGAATATTCGTCCCCACAGAAGTATGAACACTAACATTACTCTCAGAGGTAAACAGCAGAGGGCTGGGAACTGGCTTCGTAACTCTTCACAGCACTGAACTGATCTTTTCTTTTTGAAGGAGTTTAATTTAACGTTTCTGAAGCGTCAGATTTACAACCAAACTTTCATGCTGTGCTTTTTAGCAGAATAACTCTTCAGACGTCTGTCTTTGTGGTAAGAACAAAAAAAAAGATGAAAGCCTGACGTGGGGAAACCAAACGCATCAGAAACTGTTTACGAAAGCTTTCGGTTCCCTTAATTAAAAGCATCTTAATTTTGAAACACGAGAACAGACATTGAGCAATGCTCTCTGATGGGTCGACATCCTGAAGTGATTATCCTGCAGTGATCTCTCAGAATTGAAACAATTACACAAGCCTGATCTCAAAACTCTCAGAGGAGTAACTCTCCAAGAAGACGGACGAGGAGACGTTTCTCAAAGTCAAATCCTGAACAGAGGCGTCACAGCGGCCCTCCTACCTCTTTCGGCGACAGTATGGAGATGTAGTCCTCGTAGATGATGCGTGCTTTCTCCTCGATAGAGCTCTTGTTCATGTCCTCTTTGAGGTCCTCACAGGCTAGCCAGAACAGCATGTTCTCCTCGCTGTACTCCGTCCTCAGGAACTCCCGGAAAACATTACGACCCGCCGGGTTTCTCATCAGCTTGTCGAAGGATTGAGACCACAGCCGCATCTCCTCCACGGAGGGTTTGGTGCTGAGGAGGAAGGAGTTTGGAGACGGTTTTAGATCCTCCTGTCTGCTTCCATTTGTTCACTCATTCTGCTTTATTTGTTGTTGAACAACTGGGAAGGTCTAAATCTGTCAGCAGCGGCAGATTCAAAGAGACGGGTCATCAAATAAAGAGTCGGCAACTCGTGCACCATGAACCGATCTGGAAAGGATTCAACACAAGCTTTCTGCTTTTTATTTCCACCCAACAATCAGACGCTTGATTAGATTATCAATGAGCCGTTTTTAACGCTCAGTGGTCCTAATGACCAAATAATCCACAAAAACACGCCTTTAAAGCCGTGAAGTGGAGGAACTGAGCGTGTGCAGACTCACCAAGCTTCACAGTTTGGTATGGTTTCCATCTTGGTGTCCTGTGATATCCTCTTCCTCCTGCTCCGCCGCCGTCTCTCCTCTTCATTCCTAACGGTGAGACTGACATGATAAGGCGGCTTTCAGACAGGAAACACACACACACACACACACACAAACACACACACACACACACACACACACATGCTCGTAAACATGCACTCGCACACACATTCACAGCTCAGAGAAGAGTTATTATTGAGAGATCCATAAAAACACATTTTATCACCAACAATGAGGTTACTGCGCCTTTAAGAGGCAACACTAACCACAGCTATGAAAACAGACGAGTACGAAGAAGCTACAGGTGTGTGTGTGTGTGTGTGAGAGAGAGAGATAAAAATACGAAGTTCCCCTAAAGATTTAATCACAGCACAGCTTCTGTCTAAGGTCTGGAGACTGAGTGTGTGTGTGAGTGTGTGTGAGTGTGTGTGTGTGTGTGTGTGTGTGAGCAGCTCTGTCCGTTTACATCTTTCATCATCCTTCTTTTCTTACTTCCTTGCATACTTTCTTTCTCCCTTGCTTCCTTCTGTTCTTTCTTCCTTCCCTGCTTCATCCCTTGCTTCCTTCCTCCCTTGACTGCTTCCTTATTTCCTTGCTTTCTTTCTCGCTTGTCTCCTCCCTTCCCTGATTCATCCCTTTTCTTCTTTCCTTCCTTATTTGATTGCTCCTTTGGTTCCTTTCTTTCCTGGGTCCTTACTTCCCTCCTTGATTGCTCCTTTGGTACCTTCTCTGCTGACTCCCTTGATTCCTTCCATCCTTTAGTCCTTCTTTGCTTCCTCCCTTGACTTCTTCCTTTCTTTAGTCCTTTTTTGCTTCTTTCCCTGCTTCCTTCCTTGCTTTCTTCTTTCTGTTAATCAGTCTTTGCTTTCTCCCTTTCTTCCTTCAGTCCTTCTTTGCATCCTCCCATGACTCCTTCCTTCCTTTAGTCCCTTCTGCTTTCTTCCTAGCTTCCTTCCTTCTACTATCTTTGCAGGTCAAAATAGTCTGAATCTGAAACCCAGATCCTGATCAAATCCAGATCCTGATCAAATCCAGATCCTGATCCTGCCGTAAAAACCTGCTGACATATTTGTCCCATATCGCCCCCTAATGGTGAACATGTTCGTTGGTCAGAAGCAGAGTTTGCTGATGTTTACGCAGCAGGTAACACTGCAGAGAACTGACCATTGATCATCTGGTCTGAAGAGACACCTGAGGGACAGGTGAGTCACCTGAGGGACAGGTGAGACACTGATGTAGAAGACGGGCTGTGAGGTCACATCCTGTCCTGCAGATTCAGCTGAGTGAGAGTAGAGATGAGGCAGCTGTGTTACCTCAACCAGAGATCTGCTCTGGTGTGTGTTTCCTGTTATTTGGAGGGCGCTCGTTCTGTATGCTAGTGTGTTTAAATAGAGAGAGAGAGTGTGTGTGTGTGTGTGTGTGTGTGTGTGTGTGTGTGTGTGTGTGTGTGTGCATTTCTTACCATGAGCAGCTGCAACAGCAGCACCAGCAGAAGCAGCATGCGTTTGGCCGTTGGGAATTCTGGGTAGTGGTCATGCCCCGCCCCCCTCCTGTCCCGCTCAGAGCTGAGGTCTCGCTGCGACCTCCTCCCATGGCCAGCTCGCCCCCTCGCTCGGCCGGGATCGGACCTGTGTACTGCAGAGAGAGAGAGAGAGAGAGAGAGAGAAAGGGAATGAATAAAGATACGCAGAAAGCAAAGTGTCTCAGTTTAAAAATGAAAATGATGGAAATGAGTGTTTTTGGTGGACTTTGGCGCCCCCTGTGGTAGACATTATAATGAACAGTAAATGATAGGGATGAGCGAGTACACCAATATCTGTATCTGTATCTGTTTACCCATCCATATTATCTTTATCTGTATCTGTACTCGCAGGGGGCGGGGCCTAAACCAGAAGTGGGCGTAGTTTGTCTGAAAGGGGCGGGGCTTACATCCTAACATTATTTTAAGTCTGAAACTGGCAAGAATTGATTTGAAATGGCTATATTTATTTTCAGCTGTGTTTTATGTACAACTGGTAAAATGTGTATGTAGTGGTGTGAAAGACTGTCTCTTTATTTATGATCTGTGTAAATTTAATAGGTGATTTGTGCAAACATTCAGTGGCAAAAAAATAAAAAAAAATATGCCTTGTTGTTCACTGTATTTTCAAAAACACTGTGCTCAGAATGGGCAAAGCTTTCCAACCAACTTTCTCACCAGCCAAACTAAAATCACGCAGCCAGTTAATAAAAAAGAAAAAGAGCGGCGTGGAGAAACTAGAGGGACACGCGACACAAGGAGTTTACAGCTTTAAGCCTTCAAATGCGTTGCGTGTACGTTGCAAAACAGTTAATCAAGTAACTTTAAATATAAAAAAAGAACTAAAGAGATGCGAGACAACGAAAACCTTAAAAAAACGGTCCTGAATTGAAGCAAGAGGCACTGACCAGCGCGACACGAGCCGTTTTCAGCCCCGTCTTGTCACGTGCATCGCATATGACAGGAAATAAGTTGAAGAAGTAACTTTAAACACCAAACAAACCTCAACAGAGACGAGCAGAAGAAAACTGAGTGAGTAGTACAGAGATTAGAGCAACGTAAACTACAGTCAACTCAAGCAAGCAAGAGAAGCAGTCGCTGTCACTCGCTGCCTGTCTGTGTGTGTGTGAAAGAGGAGAGCAGGCACCTCCTCGCTGCAGCATGTGGGTGCAGGGAGGGGGGTGTGCTGTGTGTGACTGGCCAATCACAGAGCATGAAGAGTGAAGACAGTAGTTGTTGCTACCCAATGAGGATTCTTTTAGCACGTATACGAATAATCCTAAAAAAAACTTGTGTTGTGTTCAGACTCGGCAAAAATGCATTATCCGTAACGAGTACTCGTTTGAAACGAATATCCGGCTCATCCCTAGTAAATGAAAGTAGCTATTAGAGTTCGGGGGCCATTTGTGCTCAGTGAGTAAAATGCCGATCACCAACCAATTAGAAGATGCCAAGATCGGCCCGATCTGACACTTGAGATCTGGATCAGGACATCCCTCGTTAAAACTGTTTCCAGGACAAAATCCTCATCCATCTTCCTCGTATAAGTCAAACACATCCGTCACTGCGTAAAATGTAAACAGAGTCTGTTTGTGCAGAGTAATTCACTTCATCTCACAGCGCGCAGCAGCGTATTAAAAGTTCATTAATCTTCGTGCTCACAGTCCTGTTTGCTTTCCTCGTTCACACACAGGCGTCGGTTTAAGTTTGAGTCTGTTTCATAACCAACAACAACAACTCCTCAGCTTCGAGTAAAAGACTCGAAACGGAGGAAGAAACTTCAAAATAAGAGCGTTTCATCCTGATGAGCGTATGTGTGTGTAAAGATGCAGAAACTGGAGCTCAGAGTGAGAAAGAGGCTAAAAATGCTCCCCACGTGACCATGCTGTGTTTACACCCATCACACACACACACACACACAGGTAGAGCGCTTGATAACACTCCTGTGCGTGTGTTTGAAACTGCTACACGAAGCCTGTTTGTCTGCCAGGATGATACGCTCACAGAGACGCACATCAGCCTGCTTTCAGTCAGACTCTCAACAATTAAAGTTTCATTTTATTTACTCCATCGAACATAAACGAGTTTAATTACAGACAGTTTTACGCAGCGATTAAGATTTCATATTAACGACTCAGACATGCTGGTTAAATTTATGTCGTAATAAATTTAAGAGGAGGATAAACAGGACGAGCAGGTGGAGAGAAGCTGGATGCAGAAACAGATTCATGGACGTTTCTTTGCAGATTTCAAAGATGAATCCAAAGATATCGTAACAGTTCGTTTTTTGCAGTAAAGTCGGTCTGAGCTGCAAAATGTACATATTTCTTTAAAACCTGCTCTAATCTTTGAAGACCTGTTAGTCAGAAATAGGGCTGTCACTGTTTTTGAATACCGCCCCCACCTGCTAGGGCTGCCAAGATTAGTCGACTAGTCACGATGACGTCGACGATCAAATTCGTCGGCGACTAATTTAATAATCGACGTCGTCGTTTTAATATTTTTTAAAACTTTATAAACCTGTCTCGTCTGCCGTTCTGTCCTTGACGCATACACACAGAAGTGGTAACCGGGGTAACCCGTGATGTCACCGGAAAAGTTATGCCCAACAGTATCATGGCTAGCCGGCAACAGAGCTCTAAAGTTTGGGAGCATTTTTCCAAAATAAAGGAGAAAAGTGTGCAATGCAAAATCTGCAAAGCAGAAATGTCCTTCCATGACAGAACGACGGCGATGCACGAGCATCTGAAAAGACAGCACGCCGTGGCTGATTTATTTTCTGACGAAGAATGACAATCTCGGTAAGCTAATTGGCTAGTTAGCTGCTAACATTAACGTCAACAGGGAGCTACCTACTTAATAGCGATGTCATGTTTGAATAGAAAATTGGTACATTAAAAAAAAACGTCAGAAATGCTGCTACAAGCTGCAAAGTTCATTAAAAGCTGAATGAACTATGATATTAACTGTCTTCATTTTTAGTTAGCACATACCTTAAACACTTGAAGCTGGAAGCTAATGATGTTAGCTGTATGCTGGTGCAATAAGCTGCAATTTATGTATGATCCGAATAGTCGACTAATCGCAAAAAATAATCGGTGACTAGTCGATTATCAAAATTACGTATCAAAAAGTTACAAGAGTTTTGAAACTACTCTGTGACTCAAATACCAAAAAACGAAGATGTGAGTGTAGTTTTATTTCTTCAAGTCATGTGATCAGGCGCTAAACACAGGGAGCTGTCAGGCCTCCATCAGGGCTGCAGAGATCAACCCCACCATTATTCCTCATGTATGAATTTAGTGATCTTTACCCAAAAAAGTATCCAATAGCACTGCACTTCATTTATTTGATATGTAAATCACACCTGACTATAAGTCGCAGGGCCAGCCAAACTATGAAAAAAAGTGCGACTTATAGTCCAAAAAATACGGTAAGTAGCTGCGTTTCCATCACACTTTTTCACAAAGTAATATTTCTGAAGTTTCCATAAAGTACAATCCCGCCTTGCCTGTGTTTCCATTACGACTTGAGTTGCGCATAATGAGTCAAATCTCGTCAAGAGAGATTCAAAATGTGGAAGAAGGAAGGAGGACTGTAACCGGCGGTAACCATGGATATCACAAACATTTGGTGGGTGTTACTGTTTTTATCAACAGACGAAAGCAGAGGGCGTTAAACTGTGAACGCCAGTGTCTGTGTGTGGTGGCGGCCATGCACCAGAAACTTCTGGGAGAGGATCGAGGCCGAGGAGTTCAGGATGAGCCGGCCTACATTCGACACGCTGTGCGATTCGTCCGTTATGTACGTCTGGTGAGGTGTTTTTGTATAAAAGTTGTTTCCATTGCACTTTTGTGATAAACTTCAAAACCTCTGAAAAACCACCTCATTACAGCGTTGAAAACTTTTTATCCAAATTTTAGAGATTTTTTCGAAATTCTGGTGTTTCCATTTTTTTTTTACTGCAATATTTTGGTTTTGCGCAATTCTAGCTGTAATGGAAAAGCAGCTACGGACAGTCGAGCTGAACAGCCCGTCTTGATTTCTGATATTATTTTCCAGAAACGCAAGTCTATCAACTTGATCGGGATCAAGTGCGGCTCTCTTTTGGTTTTCAATATCATCTGCAGGCAAGAACACGCGCTCAGAGCACACACACGTTCCTGTGTCACCCTGTGGGCGTGGTCAAACTGGCCATTCGTATCCTACACAAACGTAAAGTCCAGTTCCTTATTTTCTGACTAACCTAACCGGCTTTCTGACATTGATTCATGTCACCGTCACAGTTGATATAGCTCGAGACCTCAGTGCCAGGCTGTAGCTCCAGCTACATGCTGCTGCGTTAATATTAGAATGCTCTACAACCTGGATGTAAACAAGCACAGCTGACAGATGGAAATACAGTTCTGGGATTAAACCAAGTATACAAGTATAACCACTCGGCACGACACATGGGAACGTTCACCTGCAAGGAGGACCAAAAGCTGGTGGTGCTAGCTCTGCTAGTGTTAGCCACACACTGCAAACTGACCTGGTGTCATTCACCTAGAGCTGCGGGACAGATTCTCTCTGTCTCGATCAAACTGCCTTCTGGGAAACTTTGTAGTGTTGGCATCAAGCACGATCACACACACACACTTTAACCTGTGCTGAAGTTTGTACCTTCTCTCACTGAGTGTGTTTTCTCAGCCGTGTTTTCTGCCTCCAACATGAGCTGTGATATAATCTGTGGATTTGATCCTGACAGAGTAAATCATGTGAAGAGCTTTAAATAGATCCAGAATGAATAGAACGACTGATGTTAACGTGATGCATAGAGAAAATCTACAAACCAGGCCTTCAGGATGCTGCTAAATACGTTGTGAAACCGGTGTGTGTGTGTATGTGTGTGATTATCAGTGTGTATTTGTGTGTGATCACAGCTCCATCACATGATGCATCACACTGCCTGCTCTGTCCTCACAGCAGCTCTCTCTCACTTCCTCTTTTCTTCATACTGTCTCTCTCTCTTTAAGTCTTTCTATGACTCTTTCACCGATCAGCCTCTGGGTTTCCGTCTTTCTTTTTGCCCTCCGTGTTCCACCACTCTGTGTATTTATTCCTCTTTTTTCCCTCAAACCTTTCTTTTTCTGTTCTGTTCTCTGTCCTTCGTGAAATCAGCAGATGAAGAAACACTGATACTGAAGTGTTGTGGTGTCATCTTTTGTAAATGGTGAGGAGGGAAAGCTTCTCTAAACTCTTCTGGTCTTTAAATCATCGTTTAAATCCAATTCCATCCAAATTTTAAATTCCAAAGGGGTAGGGCTGCCACATACGATTATTTTGATAACCGACTAGTCAACGATTATTTTTTGTGATTAGTCGACTATTCGGATCATACATAAATTGCAGCTTATTGCAGCAGCATACAGCTAACATCATTAGCTTCCAGCTTCAAGTGTTTAAGGTATGTGCTAACTAAAAATGAAGACAGTTAATATCATAGTTCATTCAGCTTTTAATGAACTTTGCAGCTTGTAGCAGCATTTCTGACATTTTTTTAATGTACCAATTTTCTTTTCAAACATGACATCACTATTAAGTAGGTAGCTCCCTGTTGACGTTAATGTTAGCAGCCAACTAGCCAATTAGCTTACAGAGATTGTCATTCTTCGTCAGAAAATAAATCAGCCACGGCGTGCTGTCTTTTCAGATGCTCGTGCGTCGCCGTCGTACTGTCATGGAAGGACATTTCTGCTTTGCAGATTTTGCATTGCACACTTTTCTCCTTTATTTTGGAAAAATGCTCCCAAACTTTCCAGCTCTGTTGCCGGCTAGCCATGATACTGTTGGGCATAACTTTTCCGGTGACATCATGGGTTACCCCGGTTACCACTTCTGCACGTGTGCGTCAAGGACAGAACGGCAGACGAGACAGGTGAAAGTACAGCGGCAGTTTGGAGGGAAAAACAAAGTTTAAAAAAGTATTAAAACGACGACGTCGATTATTAAATAAGTCGCCGACGAATTTGATCGTCGACGTCATCGTGACTAGTCGACTAATCTTGGCAGCCCTACAAAGGGGGTCACGAAATGCCTTACAAAATCAAAAACTACTCATGATTTCATCAGTTATTGTAAAAATCTGAACAAATGCAGAGGTTACATTTGGTGCGAAACCAGGCAAACAGGAAGTCTTTGATCCGTCTTCTTCATTTCTTTCATTTGAGGTGACTACACAAGGGTTGACGGTATCTGTGATGTTGAATTATAAACTCTGTCTCAACGACTAAAGTTTGTAACCTCTGATTTTATGACCCTTACTTTGCTTCAAATAAGTTTAAAGCTGTACCGCTTAAATTTCACAGCCCCAGTGTCCTGATTGGCGTTACGAAGAGGTGGAAAATTTTCGTTTCCTAAAAGATTCCATGGGAATTTTAGCTCAAGAATATCTGAAATTTTCAGGGTTTTGTTGCCGTCGACTTAAATGAATTTTTCTAGAAAAATTCTTCCTGGAAATTTTTTGTCTTGTAAAGTTTCTTTTTTCCCTCCTTGTTTTCTACTTGATTTAATAATGTTGCATCAGACATGTTTGCTTATAAAAAAAAAAAAAAAAAACCTAAAATATTTATACATGTTTACGACACACTACATGCAGTTGATATAAATTCCCAAACATTCCTGTTAATTTCCAAAAAAATTGCAATGGAAAGTTTCCAATTTTGAAAATTAAAAAAAATTTCCTCCAAAAAAATAAAAAATAAATAAACGGTTCACTCAAGGAGAAGAAAAGCATTGACGCTCTCAGCGATGCTCTGGCTGAAGAGTTTCTCCGTCTGAAACGAAACTTTAACATAAAATCTTTTAGATGAACCGGCCAACTTTTTGATCAAAAGAAAATTAAAGAGAAGAAGAAACAAACTTTGTGAGACGTTAAAGTCTAAACTCAGCTGATCCAAATCTGTCGGTCATGAAGAGACGTCAGCCTGAGAGGGAAACTCCTCACTGTGACTTCATCAATGTTTCTGTTAAGGTGTGACTGAGTAAGGCAGCCCGCGCTGCTGACAGGCGAACAGTGTGTGTAACTGTGCAAAACACACACACACACACACATGCTCACACACAGTGCAAAGAAGAGGAACACTCCCTTCTCTTTTTTATCTACCGACAGATCTTTTATCACCACGAGCTATCACATCTCTGCCTTTTTGTGTGTGTGTGTGTGTGATAGAGAGAGAGAGAGAGAGAGAGAGTGAATGTGTGGCTGGTGTAGTGTGTGTAAGCAGGATGAGGTGAGGCCACAGAGGAAGTGTGTGTGTGTCCTTTTCTAAAGACGCATTTTTGAAACAGCAAATAAATTTTAAGTTCAGTTTAAAAATTAAAAAAAAAACACATTATAAAAGAGACTGAAAAAAGAAAGAAAGATGGACGAAAAAAGAGAGAAAGAGAGGAAGAAATACAGAAAGAAGAAAAAAGAGAAAAGGGAAAGAAAAAAATAGAGAAAAGAAAGAAAGAAAAAGACAAACATAATGATAAAAAGGAGGAAAGAAGCTGTGCCCACAGTTTACAGCAAGTGAATCACTTCCTCTTTTGATCTGTGTGTGTGTGAGTGTGTGTGTGTGTGTGTGTTTGACATGATTCAGTAGGAGTGTGTCTCTGATTAGGCCACAGTATTTGAGAATTATAAAAACCACACACACCACCTTGAACTCTCTTCATCCTGAAATGACAGGGCGCACATGCTGTTTTCACACACACACACCCATATGTACACACACACACACACACACACACACACACACACCCGCTGGCCGATAAGACGTCCTGTTTTCTCTGATCTCCTCCTCGATCACCTCTGCTGCTCTGCGTCGTTCTGCTCTGACGGCACAGATGGATTCACACACGACGCCAAGCAGGGACGAATTTAAATTCAGAGAGACGCTGACGGGCTTTAGAGTGCTGCTGGTACATCTGACACACACACACACACACACACACACACACACACACACACACACACACACACACACACAGAAATACATGCTGCACCTGCCAGCAGGGTTTAAGTAATTAAGCGCTCATTTTATGTATTAATCTGAGAGATTACTGCTCTGTAATCTCCACGCCAGATCACATACAGCCCTGTGTGTGTGTGTGTTTGAGTGTGTGTGTGTGTGTGTGTGTGAGAGAGAGAGGCAGGGGTCAGAGTGATAGATCAAACGACAGAGCATTGAAATGAAGGAGAGGAGAGAGAGAGCAGAATAAACGTCAGCTGCAGCTCTCATCTCATCATGATCAACTGTCACAAACTTTCGTCGATTACGTCGATGAATCGTTGCGTCAACTCACTGAAAAGTTGTTAAGTTGTTTGCAACGTCCCATGAAAGATTGAGACAAGGAGTGAGACGTCTTGCGTTCTTACTATCTCTGCTGAGTGTTGCACGTGCAGGTCAGCATGGTGCAAAAAGAAAAGCTGTCTGCAGGATCCGTAAACTGGACGTTGATTTTCTCTTATTTGTATAATTTTCATTTATTTCGAGAATCCGGCGCGTGCTGGTTCTTCAGATGTTTTATCACATGTCTGGTGCTGAAGAGGCTGTGAGGTCTGTCTGAAGTGGATCACAGCGACACCTTCTGGCTGGAGTCGTGCTCACACTGTGGTGATGTCATGACTCTTAACAAGGCGTGTGTTTGTTTTGGAAATGAATGGAGATCAGATCTTCTTTTTAACACTACTTTTCTTTGTTCAAGACGACTTTTTACTGGATACAGCGTGAGGAGGTAAGGTATTTATCAACAGTTCCACAGCGCTGCTGTTTGAAACCTGACAACAAGTAAACTTTGTCAGTTTGTTCTGTAGTTTAGGAGACGGATATTTTAGTGCTACTGGCAGCCCGGTGCTCTGAGAGGTACGCGTGGGCTGATGCATAACGTTAGCGAATCCTTATGTCCTGCTCATCTACCAATCAGAGCTAACGATACCTCACTCTTCATTTCATTCATTGACAGACTCTCGAGTTTCAAAGAGAAATCAGCCTTTCGCTTATGGTTTGGCCTGTAGCTCATGGTTTAGCCTTTAGCTCACAGTTTAGTCTTTAGCTTGTGTTTTAGCCTTTAGCTCATGGTTTAGTCTTCAGCTTGTGTTTAAGTCTTTAGCTCATGGTTTAGCTTTTAACTCATATTTTAGCCTTTAGCTTGCGTACTAGTCTTTAGCTCATGATTTAGCCATTAGCTTGCATTTCAAACTTTAGCTTATGGTTTAGTCTTTAGCTCATGGTTTAGCCTTCAGCTTGTGTCTTAGTCTTTAGCTCATGGTTTAGCGATTAGCTTGAATTTCAGCCTTTTGCTTATGGCTTGGCCTTTAGCTCATGGTTTAGTCTTAAGCTTATGTTTTAGCCTTTAGGTCATGGTTTAGCTTTTAGTTCATATTTTAGCCTTTACCTTGCATACTGGTCTTTAGCTCATGGTTTAGCCATTAGCTTATGGATTAGTCTTTAGCTCATGGTTTAGCCATTAGCTTATGGTTTAGTCTTTAGCTCATGGTTTAGCTTTTAGCTCATATTTTAGCCTTTAGCTTGCGTACTAGTCTTTAGCTCATGGTTTAGCCATTAGCTTATGGTTTAGCCTTCAGCTTGTGTTTTAGTCTTTAGCTCATGGTTTAGCCTTTAACTCTGGCCCCCTTATCACAACTTTGTGGTTCCTGCTGCTCATACTCTAACTCTGTGCTGTATAAATTTCATCTGATGACGTAACATTTGGAAAACTTTGAAGCGTTAAAGCACGTTAGCGTGGTGTCGGCCCTGATACCTGATACTGCTCTCAGTGCATCCCTAAAATCTACTGTTCATAGGACCTGGAGTCTACAGGAGGATCAGAGTCTGCGACAGCTGGACTCATCCGGTAAGAGAGGACTCATGCACACGACGAGAGAGGAGAAAAAAAAGAAGAAGAAAAAAAAAAAAGAGAGAGAAATTGGGAACATTAAACTGACGATGATTCTTGACTGAGATGTGGGATCGTATTTCTCTGCCACCATCACATCGGAATAAGAACATTTTCCAGCATTTCCTGAAATGGCAACTTTTTTAATTTGACTACTTTATGATTTTTTTATTTATTTTATTTTGATTTATCTGATCTTGGCAAAGCTTCAATGAATAACTAAAAAGACATCACTTAGAAATCACATCATCCCGTCCTGAACAGAGTCCTCAGAAGCTGCATGTTAGCAGCACAAGTAGCAGCGCATCACTTTAAAGCAGGCGACGATCAAAGTAAATTAATATGTAAAAAAAAGAAAAGAAATAAAGAAACAATCAGAGAAACTTTAACATTTCTGGGTAAAATGGGTGAACGATGAACTTTCACCGCAGCCTAAAATCTCCACGTGTCGGCTGAAATATTAGCCCTCTGTAACAGGATTAGATTAGACCCTCATGATGGGACTTCTACAGGAACTATTACCTTCAAGTCCAGCTCCAAACCCGCAGATCAAATCAGGATCCAATTAAACAATCATGATAGAGATCTGGACTTTCGCCCTGACTGGGGAATCCTTTTCCTTCACTGAGAGGCTTCCAGGAGTCTCCACTGATCTGATTCACCTCAGATTTCTGAATTCTGACGTTTCCCAGAAAGCAAAACCGACAGGTGAACTCCTGAGTCACACCCAGGAACCGTGAAGAACGAGGGAAAGATGTTAATGGAGGAGAAGTGGCGCTCTGTTTTCCTGCCCTGACACGTTAAACACCACTGAGGCTGCACCAACGCTCTGTTAAACACACAGGCTTAAACACACACACAAATGTCACACACTCCTCTTCTTTCACAGTACAACTCTGTTTTACACACACACACACACACACACACACACTTTGTAAGTGGGTCTGTAAATCTGCTGCAGACAGATTCAAGGTTTTACACCAGCAGGATGCGCTGACTAACCAAAACGCATCACCTCTCCTTATTTGGGCAATCCTGTCTTAACACACAGACACACACACACACTGACTTGATGCATGTAACTCAGCCACAGCTACACACTCACGTGTGCTGTGTATGTACAGAGCCACATGTGGATGCGAGGATCGATCTACACACCTGTTTGCGTGTTTTCCTGTTTGAAGGGATGTTAAAGACGCTCAGAGCGTCAGAGTCTGTGGTCGGGTCGCACTTTCCCAGGAGGAGATGAATCCATTCACCCAAAGTCTCTTAGACGATCATACATAAATTGCAGCTTATTGCAGCAGCATACAGCTAACATCATTAGCTTCCAGCTTCAAGTGTTTAAGGTATGTGCTAACTAAAAATGAAGACAGTTAATATCATAGTTCATTCAGCTTTTAATGAACTTTGCAGCTTGTAGCAGCATTTCTGACATTTTTTTAATGTACCAATTTTCTATTCAAACATGACATCGCTATTAAGTAGGTAGCTCCCTGTTGACGTTAATGTTAGCAGCCAACTAGCCAATTAGCTTACAGAGATTGTCATTCTTCATCAGAAAATAAATCAGCCACGGCGTGCTGTCTTTTCAGATGCTCGTGCATCGCCGTCGTTCTGTCATGGAAGGACATTTCTGCTTTGCAGATTTTGCATATTGCTCACTTTTCTCCTTTATTTTGGAAAAATGCTCCCAAACTTTCGAGCTCTGTTGCCAGCTAGCCATGATACTGTTGGGCATAACTTTTCCGGTGACATCACGGGTTACCCCGGTTACCACTTCTGCGCGTATGCGTCAAGGACAGAGCGGCAGACGAGACAGGTGAAAGTACAGCGGCAGTTTTGAGGGAGAAATAAAGTTTAAAAAAATATTAAAATGACGACGTCGATTATTAAATAAGTCGCCGACGAATTTGATCGTCGACGTCATCGTGATTGGTCGACTAATCTTGGCAGCCCTAATTTCATGAAAACGGTTTTAGCAAAGTAAATCCACGTCTGTGTCTCACATGGCATGGACTGGCTGTCTGTGCTTTCCACTGCTCTATAAAACTATAAAAAAATTATAAATCATAAAATACAAATTAAGTTAAACCAACTTTTTTTTTGTTGTTGTTGTTTTTTGTGAGCTTGTTGCTTAATTTGATCAAGCATTTGGAAAGGTTGCCGATCAAATGCATGTGGTTGGAACAACCCAGAATTGTCATTTATTTGACCCAGTGTTTGGGTAGAATATTTAACCCATCTGTTGGGTTAAAATGGACCAACCCATCCTGCCGGGCTGCAGCTAAAATGACCCAGCAGTTGGGTTATAAAACAGCCTAAATTGGATTATTTTGAACTCAACCGTTTTTAGAGTGCAAATGCCAAAGTCGAATAAATTTAAAACATAGAAACATACGTTAACAATGATAACATAGATCACATAAACATAATATTATAAACAGTATTAAAAATAAATAAAAATGTGTCCTTTCATCTCTTCTCAGAACTCTGATATAACTTAGAATAAATGATGAGGGATGTCCTGATCCAGATCCGGATCGGCCCGATCTTGGCATTTTCTAATTGATCGGGAATACTAGCCAATCGTCTCCACCGATCATTCACATTAGCCGCCACTGAGCGCTCTGAGTTCACCAAGTAAAGCTGATGATAAAACAGTAATAACAACTGCTTTACAGCATCCTACGGTAACTCTCCAGGGACAGACGGTGCAAAAGGCGTAAACATACAAACAAACACGGGACAGTCCGTTAGCTTAGCAGCTCTGTGGCTATACATTTACGCTCAAGGAGCTTTAAAAAAGTGTGCAGCTCCTCTTTCTCACCCCTTCAGCAAAAGTTTATCTCTGCAAACCCGAGAAACGGATCGGGACTCTTTATCGGACGTCACTTAATAATTAATAATCAAAAGATGCTGACTGGGACATCCCCAAAAACGATGCTATTAGGCTAACGATATCCCAAATCATACCGAGGATCCTCAACAATTAAGAAATGTTTCAAGAAGGATAAAGTTATCCATGAATCAGATTATGGGATCATCTCAGACAGAAGTTTGTTGTGGCAAAACGAGCACTTAAGGACAATGATCTCGTTATATTTGTGGAAAAATTGGGGTAAATATTCCTGGTAGTAATCCAGGATAAAAAAAAAAAAAGTCAGGTCAAACATGAATCCATCTGACGACACCACGCCAGCGAACGAAGCGGGATCTGTGTTTTTCTCTTGAAGGAAAGGACCGTCACGCTTCAAGCAACAAATAAATACATTACCTTATCGCTTTGCATGCTGGGAAAAGTCGTCTTGGACAAAGAAAAGACGATATGCGCGACTTGGCAAGAGTCACATCTTTATGACGGTGGGTGAAAGTGCTCATGGGAAATGGAGTCTTTATCTCAGATTCTGCCCTGAGCGTCCTCTCAGAGTTTTCAGCACAGACTTGTTCTGTTGTAACGTTCGCAGTAAGTAAAGAATTCTTCCTGTCATGTTCATGCAAACCGTTTCTCACTCCATCTTCTAACTTTTGCAAAAGTTTCCGCCCAGTTTCACAAAACAAGCATGAGACGTCCAGTGGAAAACGCCACGTGTGACATGTCAAACGTGAAGATTTTTAGTCGTTTATCTGCAGAATGAGCAAAGGACAGAACTTCCCACACGTCCTCTTTTCAGGAACTGAGACAAACAGTCACGTCGAAGTTTGATGACAACGCATTCGGGGCTTGGAAAGAGTTTCATCACAGAGACAACGGAAAGGTTCCTCAATCACCCACAGAGAGAGGTTATTAAATCATAAATTTCAGTAAGAGACAAGAAACATTCAGAGCTGAAAACACTCCGCTGAACCAGAGAGGAAACAACCCAAAGTCACAACTTCATCGAGGCGCTAAAAGAGCCGAAGCGTTACCGATGACTGTCGCAGAGTAAGAGACGCCACAAAGGAAGCATTCAGGAGCAGGGCTCACCAGAGACGAGACGGTTCAACGCTGGATCCACAACGAGCGTCTGAATCAAAGAGCTAACAGGTCTGCCTTTTGAGCTGCTCTCGCTCCGTAGCTCACAGCTACGACTGCTCCATCAATCAACACGCCTTCACGCCGCTACAGGAGGACCAGAGATGAAACGCAGCCACAGGAAAAGATGGAGAGAGCAAAGAGAGAGAGAGAGAGAGAGACAGGAAACAGAGTCAGAGGTGTTGTGACACACAGCTTCTTGGTTTCTTTCTGAAACTTGATGAATCAGACCTGGTGTCTGCACACACACACACACACACACACACACACACACACACCCTGCTTGTTTAGAGTGCATAGCTGTCAGAGAAGTTGCCTAAAAGCAGGATTTGAATTCCTTCTTCATCCAAACTTGGACACCTCCAGAGTCCGGTCTGGACTTGTCGACTTCTTCTCTCTTTCACAATAAATCCAAACTTTTCAAATCCCACTTTGTCCCCTCGAGCTGCAGGTATGCACGCATCACTCAGCAAACATCTCCTCAGAGCCCGAGTCGAGTCTTTCTTTGAAGGTTTCGACGGGTAAAAGGATGGAAGCTGTTTGAAGAGGCGCTGAGAGAGTGCGTCTGTTTATGGTTTCCTTGGGGCCGTTTGTTCCCGGGAAGATTAATCTCGACGCTAGCACGAACAAACGGCAGACTTCAAAGTCTGTGGAAGTGTTTTAGAGGAAAGGTTTCAAGGTGGAACACACAGTTAGTATGTTAAACTCACCTGCCCTCCCAGAGCTTCATTAATTCAGTCCTTCCCTTTTAGTCTCTGTTGGTGTCCTTATATAAAGGATGTGTTGTATCGTATATAATTATCAGGGTTTCCGCCTCCAATATAAACTTTTCCTCGTCCATGGCGTCAGATTTCCTCTGGGTCTGACCCGCTGATGACTGCTGGCCCTGTGCCAGTGTCGAAGTTTTAAAACGAGGATAATTTTACGATCGACAGTCTGAGCATGGTGCTTTATTTTGAAAAGACCGGAAACTCTGATCGTTTTTCGTGTCTGTTTTCCTGTTTGGTACGATCTGCTCTGCGGAGATTGACGCGTTTTCAAAAAAACATCTTTTGAGCAAAATAAACAGGATTTTGTAGTTTAAACTTCTGTATGTGACTATTCAATGATTGAGTCTTCTACCAAAATCTGTTTGAAAAGTGTTGCTTCTGATGTTGAATATCAATGCGATTAAAATGTGATTAATTACGATTAATTAATTACAAATGGCATAATTAATTTGATTAATTTTTTTAATCAAGTCCCACCACTAATTTGAATACAAAAAAACAGCACTGTTGTGCTGGACACTGTTGTTTGTATACAGAAAGTTTTGGATATTTTGAGAATTAGGACACAATTAAAAATTCTCAGTAATCCATCTCTGCCTTAGCCTTGATTTTTTTCCCCATGATAAACAAGCAAGTCTGTAGACTCAGGACACAACTTTTTTTATTATATCGCAAGCACAATCGCAATATTGTCCACCTAATCGCAAATCGCACCTTCTTCCCAAATCGTGCAGCACTAATGTTGACACCGCTAGCTCATTATGAGGGTCAATAAAATGCGTCTACTTTCATTTTTTCATGGATTTTTGTCGACAACTTGGAGGAACACTTGATGCTAAGTGTACGCTTGCACCTTCATTAGTGTTTGTAATGTTAGCTTTAGCTGTTAGCTTTAGCTTATCTTATCTGGATGTCAGGTTCGGTCTTTTTTGCCCCTGATCTGATGTTTTAGTATTGGATATCTGCAGATACCGAGTCCTGATCTGGTTCTTGAGCTTCCGTTTAATTTAGTCCAGCTAGTTTTGATGTTAAAGTCATCTGATCTAACCCGTGTGCATCAAACCCAGCACGCTAAAATCTGAGGCTGCCCTGAACGCTACGCCCATGAGACGGCGCAAGACCATTCATTTTATTCTCCATCTCCAAACTGAGATTTGTTCAGCGGTGTCCTTGGCTCAGAGTAAAAACTCAGGTATTACTCAAACAAACAGGAAGTTTGGTTGAAGTATGACCTGATGGCGTTTGTAGCTGAATTTCTCCCGTTCAAGCTGATGTGCAATATGATTTAATCAATACGGGATAAGTGCTTCGTCTGATGCCTTTTGTTGCCGAGCGACCTCAAAGTCCTCCAATTGGGGGAACTTAGGGCTTAAGAGGTTAAAAAAGGAAACTACCACTTTAAGGTCCAACACAGAAACATCTATTCATAAATCAAAGTATCACAGTAATGATGAAAGAGAGAGGGAGCAGGACGTAAAAGGAGGAGAAAGTGGACACAGTGAAGGAAATCTGGGTAGAGTGAGGTAGAAGTACAGTTAGAGAGAGAGCAGAGGAGGGGAAGAGGTAAAGTTAGTAAGAGAGGAAAAAAAATAGAGAAAGAAATGACAAACAGAGAGAGAGAGAGGAAAGCGGTGAGAAAGTTCTTGAAAGTAAAACAAGAAATCTTCTCTGCCAACGCCTAACGGCTCGTTCGGCTGGTTCGATCGACCATCCGACCAGAAAACGAAACCAAACAAGAGTCAAAGGCAGAGTAAGATGTTGTTCATGTTGCTGTTATAAAATGTGAAACTGGGACATAAATTCAGAGATGAAACAAAGATGAACTCAGAGAAAAAGATGTGAGGGAAAGAGAGAAAAGGAGCGTTTACCAGGACGTCCGTCATGTCGGGAGGGCGAGCGGTCGGTTAGTGTGTGAGTCGTCAGCGATGTTAGCAGGCCGGACACATGCATGTCATCCCCCCTTCGGCCTCGGACCCCTCCTTTATCACACACACACATTCGCACGGACACACGTACGCAGATGTATCCACACACACACACACATAGCAACACCCAAATGCATGTGCAACAATGCATTTGTGCAAATATGTCGCCAAGAAACAATCACACAAATGCATCGAAAGTAAATACGTACGTTTACATAAACATGAGATCCACGGACCAGAAGCACAATTTAACGTGAAAGCAAACAGCAGACAGTTATCACACAGATGGATTCATTCATTCACACACACAAATACACACACACACACACGAGGAGAGAAACAGAGGTCAAAGTGAGCACGAGGAAGAAGGCCTCAGTGGGTGTGTACCATCAAGCCGGCTTCATCTACGATCTCTACTCCGTTTAGAAGCTCCACGTCACGATGACCGCACAAATCAAATAATTAAATCAAAATCAGCCCGTGGCCCGTAATTCAACTTTCCTTCATTTGATCTGTATTAACAAACAGGATATCGAAAAGAGATCAAATGTTCATTTAATTGTTTTTATTTCAGAAAGGGAAAAAAACAGAAAACGAATCGTTTCTTAAATGTTTTGTCTTTTTGATTCATAATTGAATTTCACTTGAAGGAATGATACATGGATTTGTGTGTTTCTGTGAATTTCTCTTATGCAAACATTCTGAGGATTTCCCAACAGGTTTATTAAATCAGGACACACTGACAGTGAGGGGTGAAACGGATCAAAACACAGTTCGGATCATGTCGGGGTCTTAAGTCACGGATCGGGGCTGCTGTTTATCCGACAGGAAATATGTCACTTTGACACATTCAAACACAGCTGGCTCAGCGCTGGTATTGACTTAATTTAGGGGATTAGTCGCCAATCATGACTTGAATCTCAAACTGGGATCCTGGTGTCATAGAAATCTCTGGCCTCATGTTACGTTACATAACAGAGCTTCCATTTAGCTCCACGTGGTGAAGTCAGACACTTCCAGGGAAAAAGGGAGCTGTGTACACTAAGGACTGGTTTTGGTTTCTGTAGGGGAATAAAGCGCCATGCATCATTGGCTAAAACACCCGTGACTACTGGTTCAACACCAGGTTTAACAATATCAAAGGATGTTGACAACAGAATGCAAGGACATGACTTTTAACGTCACTTTTGAAAAGAAAAAAGGCAAACTGAGGGCTCTCGAGTTGGCCATACTGGAACGGGAAACAGGTCAACAATTCTGGACCAGATCCAAGCTGAAGTCCCCATTCTCATTGAGAGAAATAGAACGTTTTTAAAAGTTCTTCCTGTTATTTGATTGTAGTTAGCATTGATGGTTTCTTCTCTGTCTGCTCTGGTTGAGCTAACAGCAAACCGCCCCTTTCAGCTCGAAGCTCTTCTTTCGACGCTCTTCTCAAAATAAACGAAACGTCATGTCTTTGACCTCTGCTGTTATCATCACCAGCGCTCATGGTTTAAGTTTCTTCACAGTTACCTGCCCCGCTGCTGTTGCTCAGGATTACTGGACATAATCCATTTTGCAAGTTTTCATGTTAATCCTGCCAAACTAGCATGCTAACCAAAACTAAGGTTTAAGCCACATGGTTTACCAATATGATGCTGACGCTTTTACAACCCCATTCCAATGCAGTTGGAACGTTGTGTAAAATGTAAATACACTACACTAATTTAAAATGAGTGAATATTTGAAAAAAACAAACAAAGTTTATCAGTTTGAACAATAAATATCTTGTCTTTGTCCTGTATTCAGTTTAACATAAGTTCAACAGGATTTGCGAATCATTTTCTGTTTTTATTTACGTTTTACACAACGTCCCAACTTCTTCCCCTTAAGGCCTATGATGTCAACAAGCAGAAGTTTAATGTGGCAGAACTTTTTTCTGTGGATTGTTTTGGCATGACGGGATCAGTCTGCCTCATGTCAGTTTAAGATAACAATGTTAAGAGGTTTTGACCAATCAGAATCAAGCATCTTACACATCTGGAAGATCAGGAAGAAAGATGGGTAATAAATGATCAGCTAAGCCATGGATAAAATGCCAATTCTAAACCAAACCAGAACATCACTTCATATTAAATCCCAAAAACTTAACATTTAAAAAGAAACAGAAAAACTGAGGCCAAACTGGACAAGGCCTGGGATTAAGGGTCCATAATTCTGGACCAGATCAGAGTTTAATCACCATTAATACCTCAATGAAACAGGAGATATAAACAGAATACCAGTAACCCCCTCAATGAATGATGATTACAACCAGAGCTTTAACATCAATTTATAATCCAGCCCTCAAACCAAAGTAAATGTTGGATTATGACAACAAGTGTTTAAAAATATATCAATTCAAAGCAAATATTGGACCAAAACTCCCTGAAAACCTCAGCACAGACTGGACACCACCATCAATCATATCATGTAATATTGGACCAGTTCAATAGCAGGTAATATTTCACTGGACTGTGACACAAACACCAGTTCATCTAAGACCAATTAAGGATTACATCATCAGCATACAATCAGAACATATTAGACCATGACGAGGCTAAGACCAGTAAGAACTGGTAAAGGAGGAACTGGGAAGCCAATAAAATTAAGAGAGAATTGGGGGGGGGGGGGGTAGGATACTTGTAGATGGGGGTTTGGCCTTTCAGAAAGTTACTCCTTTGGTTTGTTTTCTTTTAAAATCCTCTTCAAGTCTGTAATCGAACTGCACATTAGAACCATGAGACAGAGATTAGCAGCAAGGTTGCTTCTCATCATGCCCATTAGTCTCAATAAGGCGGGCTAATGATGCTAAAAGGTCATTTTAGAAAAATGACGAGGACTAATTCAGGGACTTTGGTCTCCACCACAAAGTGCTGCAGTGTGCACAGAAAAAATATTATTAGTTACAAACACTGGTCTATTGTTTTATCTGTGGTTTTATTTGCCAAATACAACAACTGATGCACTATTATTATTTTATCTCCAGATCACCTATAAATCCTTGTTGCTTCCATTTCCTGTTTTCTTAGTAAAGGCTCCAGCCAAAGATTATGTGAACTTTTTGAAGCTTGTATTATTCCAAGACTGACATGGTCCTCCCCGGGCTGTGAAACATCCCCGACTTCCATGAAATTGGAATTCAGAACCTCACTGGATAACCTCAGAATTGCTTTGCAGTCAAAATAACACAGCAGTTTGTTTATTTTTGATTTGTGAACATTAGACATGAAGTAGAACTACGGTTCCACTCTGTTACAGTAACGACAACAGGAAATGACAGTTTTTTTGGTGGATTATTGTGGACCAAGAAGTATTTGGAGATTTTTAAACTGATCCCTGGTTTTTAAAGTTTATGTGGGGACATTCCTAAGGACAGGAGAGTAGATGGAAAATGACATATATTTGTTGTTCTTCTATACTTTAAAGTCTGGTAGTTTTTTTGTTCCAAGATAAATAAAAAACTAAAATAATCTTGCCAAGACCTCATAGTTTGATTCAAGGAACTGCAAGCTGAAGGACTGGTGAAGCATCTGCAGTGTTTGTTGGTGGATCTCTGGTGTCTTCATGCTTTAGACGGTGTTTCGCTGGACTGAGTTGTTCCTGGCTTTTTGAAGCAGCTTTGGCCAGCCATGGCGGCTTCAGCCATGCCGCTATTGTTTGTCTCCTTTCAGTCGCCATCAAATCCATCTGTAGTGTAATAAAGCCAGTTGTAGAGTCAAGCTCTGTTGGTGGACTAACAGACAAGGCTTCTTAAGGTGCTTTTTGACTACAGAAACTAAGGTCTAAATTTAGCTCTGGAGAATCTGATCTGCACCTTGAAACAGCCCTGGGGGGAGTACTTTCCAGGGACTTTGAGGGGTTAGAACTGTAAGTTAAACAATTGGAAAAGCATCCACAGTGTTTTGTTGGTCGATCTCTAGTGTCTTCTTGCTTTAGATGGTGTTTCGCCTGACTAAGTTGTTTCCGGCTCTCTGAAACAGTTCTGAGGGCTTTACCTTTAGCACTTGTCTCCATTCAAGTGTCAACAAATCCATCTGCAGTGCAATAAAGCACGATCAAAACCAGCTACAGCTGAATATACTCAAAGCTAACAGGCTAACTGCTATACTTCACACAACAAGCCTGTCTTCTATGGCGTCATTTCTGAATGGCCTTCCTTCCTTTCTTACTGCCCTCTGCTGGTCTGGAGGTGTGTTGCAGTTACTCTCATTGTTTTTCCTCCATATGCCACTGTCTTCATTTGCATGATCTACCTGGGTCTTCGGCCCTTGGTGGGAAAGAAGACAAACAATGGATCACATGGACCATGTAGTTCTTGAGAATGTTTCAGTTCATGGACCTTCTGGCTGAAAAGCACCATAATGGGATAACACTGCAGTCTTTACAGCGTGTTTTAGGTAATGTACTTATCAAAAGTTACATAGCGCTGTTGTTTGGAAAGTGACAACAAGCAAACTTTGCAAATTTGTACTGTAGTTCAGAAGCCGGTGCTCTGAGATGTATCCGTGGGACGTATTCACTTTATGTTACACCAATGTGAATCTACCAACTACAACCTCACCAAGCACAGTTAACATAACCTCACTCTTCATTTTGGAATGAACAAACAGCTTAGCCCGTGAGACGTTTTCAAGCTCACTTAGAAGGTCCTCACAGTGCCTTTAATAATCTGTTTTTTTAAGATCCCAAAACATGAAAAAGTAGAACCTTGTTTTAACAATACTCTAGTCCCACTTAAAAACATCATCTGGTCATGTCTGATGCTCGTCCACCAATGTTAACACCCACACACATTACAAAAACAGAGATGTACAGACAGACAGAAAGAAACAGTAAAGATGGAAGGAAAAAGAGACACAGGAAGGGAAGACGATGACCAGTGTGAATAAAAGAGGAAGCAAGCAACAGACACAATGAAGAAAGAGGCAGGAAGAGGAAGTGTCTACCAACTGGCAACAAGCAGAAGGAAAAACAACTCAGTTGGGTAAAAGTCAGTATCTATGGGGTGGTTTGTACCCTGATCTCCGAGTCTGGACCTCAAATTAACTACATGTGTCTGAGGGCTGTTAATCCCAGTTTCTGCGGTAATAATCCCCAACTATACCACATGACACATCATACAAAGGGAGGTGTGGATGTGTTTGATTTCAATGGGTGTTTTCAGTTGAAAGGTGTCTGAAGTTTTTCAGTAAAACTTTTCCCTCCTTGCTTCAATGATTCAGATTCATGGCCCATCAACAAACCTTAATCCACCTCTCCTTCAGGAGGGAGTCTAAACACTGAAACTTGAGACAGCTACAGATAAAGACGCCAAACGGACAACTTATCAGGATAAAAGGAGATGGATGTTGACATTTGATAGCCAGAGGCACCACATGTCAGGACAGACACGTCAAACGGAAACACAGTAAATGCAAAGAGCCATATTTCAAGTCTGACACCGCTTTGCACCTTTGCATCTGGTTTCAAAAGCACCTTCCTGTGCAATACCTTCAAGATTTATGAAGAGGCATTAACGTCACAAGGAAAGGATGAACAGACTGACAATATGCATTAACATGACAGCACACTCATTTCTGCTTTTTGTGCCTCTTCCTCTTTAGAGCGCCAGAGCCTGAGCTGTATATGGTCATTAATGGGAACGATAAAACAATCCTCGAAGTCCCAAGAGGAATGTTAAAGATTAAGTTTGTATTCAGTATGTGCCATACAGGAGAGTGAATGCTGCTTGACTTCTGGAGGACTGGCTTGCAGGAGCCTCATCGTGTCAGTTTATACCCTAAACATATCACCAAGTCCTGCAAGGTCACGATCAACTCACAAACCACAAAGACAGTTAAGAAAGAGGAAACAGTTACATGACCTTTCACCTCTTATAATCCCCAAATATTCTCTGATCTCAAGTTTCTGTAAACTGCTGATATTGTAACTACAGACCTAGTTTTACTACATATTTGCACAATTAAACAAGCTTCATACAAAGCTTCCTGTGTTGTGACATTTTTAAATTATAACTACTCATTCTGATGGACCAAAAGGAAACTGTTGACAATGAATATAATGCTAACCAAAATGTACATGATTAAATAAAAACATGACAAACTCTTTTTTTTCCAACCTATTTCTAAAGGTGGAGGGGCCAATGACTTTTCATCAACAGTCATGTTCATTTAATGCCAATATTTTCATCTAAAGCTTGTGTCAGCCCATGCAGGCTGCAAGCTTCCTAGTGATAATATTATTAGCATTAGCATTGATTAGCAAATGTAACCCAGATGAAAAGGGTCATTCATAAATATCATTATAGGAAAAAAAACAAAAACGACAAAATAATAATTTAAACTTGGCTAGCTAATAAATTACATGCTGGTAAGCTAGCTGGATAAAAAACCAAAGGGCCAGGACATACCTCGCTAGCTGCTCGCTAGCGCTGGTTTATTGTCAAATTTCCAATTGAGCTAGAAAAATAAACACATTTATTTGTTCTTAACTCAACCTGACAAAAAGTAGAGCTCATAACTACTAAAAGCAACAGTTAGATTAATTTTTAATTTTGTCGCAGCAGGAAAAAGTAGTCAAAATTTCAAACCAAGTGAAGTGGTTAAGCTAGCATGACTTCTTCTTATTTTTGAATTATACGGGGAACAAACCATCAGTTATACACATCTTTTATACTTCACTGCAACCTTCTGTATGTGTTTACAGATCCTGTACATGACCTTAAACACCTGGTGGCTACCTCCAAAGCTAACAACTCACTATGTGGCTAAATAAACATATTTACATGAACTGAACTTAAAACTCATAAACACTAAAAGCAAAAAATATATAGAAACCAAATCCAAATTTGACAGAGGAATGAAGTCAAAACAAACGAGTTAGCGAGTTATTAAGCTAAGTATTTTTTACAATCATAATTGTTTCTTTTTTACATTGTACAGAAACAGAGCCGAGATGCTACCTCTGGAAACAGATAAACTAAAGTAGCTATCTGAGTTAAGCTAGCAAAACCGCTTCTCATTTTCAAATCAAATGCAGCTAGTACTATCAAAATGCTACTTCTCAAGCTAACAATTCACTTGCTAGCTAACCAACTATTTAAGTGCTTCTATTACAACCCCTCTAAATGTGTTCACAGTCCCTCTACATGACTGACGTTTAGCGTAAATACGGTAACCACACGTATTGACCTCTTCAATCCGCCTCATGATGTTCTTGGTTCTCGAAACATAAATAAACATTGGGTTATGGAACACAGGTGAAAAACCTTTCAAATAATTCAAAAATAAAAAGTTACGTTAAACAACCATTTCTATTCCTTCGAGTTATCTTCTTCTTTAGGGGGCTTTCAGCAGCTATTACGTTGCAATACTGCCTCCTACTGGTTTCCATCCATGTTTACAATCCTAATGAGAGTCCAGTTGGGATTAAAAACCAAAGAATTATGTTTCTGACCTCCTTAATATTTCCTCCATCTAAAATATTCCTACTATTGTATTGTTTGTGTCCTTTTGCATGATTAATACATTTGGTTTCATATTTTCTATACCTTTGAGCCACTATTCCTGCAACCACTACTCAATATGTAAAGTACTATTTAAATAGCTGTGCTCTATCTTTAGCCTGTGTGTTAATATTTGCTCTTTCCGGTTGTTTCCTCTCCTTCCCTGACATATTGACCCTGCTTTCTATTAGCGTTCACTTTTCAGCTGTAAACTGTTTATGAGTTTGTCCTGCTCTGATAAAGACGCAGCTCTGCACACTGCTGTTATTCAGAAGAAGAAGAAGAAGAAGAAGAAGAAGAAGAAGAAGAAGAAGAAGAAGAAGAAGAAGAAGAAGAAGAGGAAGAAGAGGTTTCTCCTTCTTTTCATTTCCCCAGAGACTGCCTGACTGCTGCTCATACTTGACAAGGAATCAAGGAGGTGAGAAAGGAAAGAAGGAAACGTGAGAGGGGAGGGGAAGGGGGAAGGAGGGAGGGAGGGAATCACGGAGACCGACCCTTTCCTCAACACCGCGGAACGAGGAAAAGCCCCGCCGCTGCCTGAAGCCCAGGGAGGGGGTTCAAACTGAAAGCAGCAGCCCTCCCCTCCCCGTGTCCAGGATCGTTCATGCAGCCGTTCAGATACTCACAATCTTGGCATTAATAAGGTCCGGAGGGCGGTATCCGCTGCGCTTTCGGAGGCACATCCGTGTGCTTTTTCTCTTCCTCTGCCGCTCCGCTCCGGAGGGGGGGCGGCTGCTGCGTGGATTTTTTTTTTTTTTTTTTAATATTTGTTTTCTAAATATCCTGCCGAAGCCGCTGTATCGGAAGAAGGAGAAGTAGAGGAAGAAGAAGTCCGCCTCCTCCCCCCTTGTGCTGCTCTCCTCCAGCTCGGGTTTTTCCCAGAAAGAGAGAGAGTGACAGAGAGACACCTGCAATGAGTGTGTTTGTGAAATAGAGAGAGCGAGAGAGAGAGAGAGAGAGAGAGAGAGAGAGACGCCCTGGCAGAAAGAGGCGAAAGGGCGCATGCGCGGATTTACATCGATAGAAGCAGGAGACCCGGGGTCCTCTTTTAGAAAACTTTACATGATATAAAAAAAAATAGTTTGACTTTTTTTAAATGTCTTAAAACTTTGATATAATATTTGATTTGCTAAAGCCAAAAAAAAAAAAAAAAATTAATTAAAAATATTATTTAAGTTTATTACACTTTTCATATACCGTCATTCTAATGTTAATGAAATATACATGATTATTTTTTACATATGTATATTTCAACCGAAAAAAGAAAGTATATAAATTTTAAAAAATAAATAAATGATAAAAAATTGAATATTTAAATAAAATCTTTAATTTCAATATTTGGTTTAAAACAGATAATAGAAAAATAGTTGTTTTGTTTTTTGTTTTTTTAATAAAATCGTTTACACTATCACCTAACTGTAAAAGTTTAGCATGTTCATGTTTTATAAAAGTTGCTTATAATAACCATACTAATTATATCTATAAATACAGCAATTATTATGTAATTTGCAGTTTTACTTCATGGTTTATATTCGTTTACGTCACATCAGGATGATTTTTACATTTTTTCAACAAGACTGAATCAGACAGGAGTAGTTCAGACTTTAGTTAAGTTGAAGTCAATGAAGTTACAGCAAAACTGCTCACTTCTGGACCTCCAAAGTCTTCTTCTTCCTCAAAGTAGTTTGGAAAAACTGTTGTGGTTTATTTATTTATTTTTTTGTTTGTTTTTTTTGTTTGTTTTTTTTTCTTTCCAGAGGCTTAAATCAGGTTAAACAGCAGTTTATGTTTAACCACAGCAGCCTCTAATACTGTAATTATTCAACAGTTAATTCTGAAACCGTTCATAAATCCTTGTTTCCTGGTTTGTTAGACGACAGTGTTGCGTGTGACTCTGAAATAGTTGCGTTTAGAAATGATATTGATAAGTCAGATAAGGTTGATGTAGTTCATTGAGGCTTTGTGCACTTAGTTAAAGTTCTGCTTAAAGTTGGAGAGGAGTATTATGAAGGTGGATGACGCTCAAAGTAAAGGAGAGAGAAACCGGTATGAGACGTAAGCTCAGAGTAGAAATTGACCTTCTTTGTGTCCTCGATTTCAAAGACGTTCATATTCGTGCTTGGTTTGTAGCTAAAAAAAGAAGAAAAAAATAAAAGTATTTTGAGTTTTTTTGTCATTTAAATAAAGTGGAACTACTGATAACAACAGGAGGGGGAGCCATACACCAAGGAGAGAAAGAGACGCAGAGGGGGAGAGACAGAGGTTGGAGAGGAGGGAGTGTGTGCAGGATCAATCAAACCAGGATGTGAACAGTGTTCAGTTTGAGAAGAGCTTTAAAGAGAGACTTAATTTAACCCTTTGAATCCCTGTGATCTAGTGTGTCCAGCGTGATGGGTTTAAGTTAGAGACTGAAGCAGCTCTCTTTATTCCGCTCTGGAGTTATCGTAGAAGTGGACCGCATTTTTCCCCTTCTTTTCATGAAAACAGTTTATTCTCCCTCCAAAAGTCAAAATCGTGGCTCTGGGATTTAAAACCGACAAATAAAACTGTTCAATAAATCATTTTAGCATCCAAACCAGTTCAATTTGACAGATTAAAATCTGTTTTCCCTCTCTCTCTCTTTTTGAAGTGATTGTGAAAACTGTTTACACGAGCTCAATCTTAGCTTGTTATCAGTTTAACCTTTGAGCCGTGCTGTTCTCTGATATAATACTGAATCATACCTCTATCTGTTTCCCACGCCTTGTGCATACGTGTTAATGAAAGCATGATATCTGAATTTATTTTTTTTTGTCCAAAAACAGCCTAAAAGAGTCAAAAACATCCAGTGAACGGTTGTTTTCAGAATGTTCTTCTGCAACATGTTGAATATTTGATGCAGAGCTTTCTGCTGCCACAGGGGGGCACTGCAGCTGCATGTCAGGCTGCAGAGAGCCCCGACTTTTTAAGGTTGTGCATGTTTGTTTTGTTTTGCAGACATGCATCGACCAACTGTTGCATTTTGCAGCATTAGCTCCTCCCCCTACTCCAAACCTTTGATTTGCCTCTGCAGACTCTTGACCTGAGTGCTTTATTTTGTCAGTGATGCAGAGAAGCTGCTGAGCCTGTGTGCGTTTTCTGTCAGCTCCACCCTGATCCACTTTCACATTACCCTCTCAGTGCAGCTGCAGAGCTGCCGACACGTTGGTTATCTAATTACACTCAGTTTTCCACTGTGGGAAATACAGAGTTCCCCCCCCTGCGGACAGGACGTGTCAGTTTTTTTAGCAGGCTGTTAGTTTCTCATTGAGTTTCATGTCGAGTTAATTTTGTACTTCATCACACGTCGTCTCAAAGGAGAGAAGTTTATGAATCAGCACGCGGCAGAAAGATGAAAGCTCTGGTTGACAGAATGTAGACTGTTTTTTTTACAGGCAGAGATTTTGAGTCTGTAAAATATTTCGAGAAACGTGCACATGCAGTCGGAGAGTTATCTTTTTCTGCAGGATGCACAGGATGAAAGCTTTTCACAGAGATGCAGGATCGAGGTGTCTGGTTGCACAGATCTCTGCAGGAAACAAAATGCAGAGTATCCCAGGGCTTATGAAATGAGATCTGTGCATCATACAGGTTAAGCATTTATGTCATTAGATACCCACACAAGCTTCAATTCTGCAGAGCGACGTTATGCACGTCTGAAATGAGTCATGCAAGAAGTCTACAGACGAGCTCGTACTGACTTGGCGGTGAGAGGATCTAGTTTTCAGCAGATTTGATCTGATTACAGACTTGCTCTGGGAGGAAGTGACACCTCCACCTGACTCTGCATAACAGGAAACACAAATACACACACCACTTACCAATTCGTTGGCACATGCACCGGTGTTTCTGACTCCAGCTCCCTGAGGGGACGCTGCGTAAACACTGAAAGGACAATTTCTGCACATCGGTTTCCCTGCAGCGCTCGTAATTACTTGTTACCTGTCTGACTGTGTGCCTCTGCTCACCTGGTGTGTTAAACACAAAATCTGTGGCTCAACTTTATGCTGCAATCAGCGAGTATCCAACTGCGTTGGGAGGAACAAGACGGCAGAGAAATATTCACGCGTCAGGCGGCGTGTGAAACCTGCGGTAAAAAGCATCAATCAGTCATTTTATCAGAACGTTTGGAGCTATGGCAGATAAACGCAGAGGCTGAGCTATTTTTAGACCACCAGGCGTCTTTTTGTTGCTCTGATTCGTCTTTACTCTGCTGAAACAGAGGAATCACAGAGCCCTGATCACAGAGCGTCTAACATCTTTGATGTTTCTGATTAATCTGTGGAAAAACGTCGTCCCGGTCGTTCGCAGTTCATCCTAAATATTTATATATACATGCAGCTTTCCAGGGAGGCTCTCTTCATTTATACGTACACACACACACACACACAGTCACATGAGACATAACACACACACACAGTCCAAACAGCCTGAGTGTAACTCTATAAACACACAGCAGCAGCAGCAGCGGGAGCAGAACGTACAGCAGCGTCTATAAATTATAGAGTAAAGTTTATATAAGAAAGCTTCTGATCATGCAGAGGAAAGACGGATGAACTCCTGAACTTTCCTCAAACTGAGTCACTTTGATTCTGAGTGAGAACAAAACACAGAGAATGAAGGATGAAGAGGGAATAAAATCCATCCAAGATCTGACTCAACAACCGTGAGAGCTTTGAGCACAAAGCCAGGGACAGGGACTGTTGGAGTTGCCAGGACAGAATGTGTCAGATCACGAGCTGGTAGACTGGATCTGTTGTCTCGTGGTATTTAAAGGAGAAAGACAATGAAGACACTTCATTCACAGCATTTTAGACGTTCCTGCGATGTGACTGTGGAGATACCTCCAGATTTACGGATCTGTAACCAAACATTTCTTTTCCGACGTTTCCTTCTGACAACCATGCCAGATCCATGTCCCTTTGTCCCCTTACGTTAACTCTTTCATCCATCAACTCACACCGCCTGCGTGGTCAGTCCGGCTCGTATCAGGACCTGCAGACAGCTGAAGTCACAGACTGAGGACTTCCCTGGATTCCCGCCCCAATGATGATCCTCTCCTGGTTCATGTTGGACTGTCAAACCTCTGGTCTCCATCACTGGCTGTTTCTTTTTTAGGAAGTTTCCATGTACGACTTCTTGTCCCGCTTGATGTAAAAATCTGATGCAAAGTGTTGTGACCTGGGCTGGTTGCAACAATTGAAGTAAACACATTGTCTTGAATTGCCGTGACGGACTTGAAATGGTGTGACTTGCTGCTACACGTTTGGAGATGCTGTGAAAAAAAGAAGAAGAAAATGCAGTAAACCTGAAAACAGACGATCATACAGATCACACTGCCAACAAGTGTTTTGGAAGGGTACTGCAGTTCTGTCCACCTTATTGTCAGATGGCCCGTTAGTCAGAACGCCAGAGGACCTGTAAGTCAGGAAATCATAAAGCCTATTAGCCAGAAGCCCCGTTAGCCAGTGAATCAGAAAATCTCGTTAGTCAGACAATCAGAAGTCTTGTAAGTCAAACAATCAGGAAGCCTGTTAATCAGACAATCAGAAGTCTTGTTAGTCAGACAGTCGGAAAGCCCATTAGTCAGACAATTAGAAGTTGCGTTAGTCAGCCAATCAGAAGTCTCGTTAGTCAGACAATCAGAAGTCTCGTTAGTCGGACAATCAGAAGTCTTGTAGTCAGACAATCAGAAGTCTCATTAGTCAGACAATCAGAAGTCTTGTCAGTCAGACAATCAGAAGTCTTGTAGTCAGTCAGACAATCAGAAGTCTTGTCAGTCAGACAATCAGAAGTCTCATTAGTCAGACAATCAGAAGTCTTGTCAGTCATACAATCAGAAGTCTCATTAGTCAGACAGTCAGAAGTCTTGTCAGTCAGACAATCAGAAGTCTCATTAGTCAGACAATCAGAAGTCTTGTAGTCAGACAATCAGAAGTCTCGTTAGTCAGACAATCAGAAGTCTCGTTAGTCAGGCAATCAGAAGTCTCATTAGTCAGACAATCAGAAGTCTCGTTAGTCAGACAATCAGAAGTCTCATTAGTCAGACAATCAGAAGTCTCATTAGTCAGACAATCAGAAGTCTCATTAGTCAGACAATCAGAAGTCTCATTAGTCAGACAATCAAAGGTCTCACGAGTCAGACAATCAGAAGTCTTGTAGTCAGACAATCAGAAGTCTTGTAGTCAGACAATCAGAAGTCTTGTAGTCAGACAATCAGAAGTCTTGTAGTCAGACAATCAGAAGTCTTGTAGTCCGACAATCAGAAGTCTTCTAGTCTGACAATCAGTAGTCTCATTAGTCAGACAATCAGAAGTCTCGTTAGTCCGACAATCAGAAGTCTTGTAGTCAGACAATCAGAAGTCTCGTTAGTCAGAAAATTGTACAGATCAGAGCTGTCTTAACACATGGGCACAATAGGTAGTTGCCCGGAGTCTGCTCGCCTCTCAAGTTTAGGGGGCCCCTATAGACAAAAGAGGTTTTCATTTATTTATTTATTTATTTATTTGTTTGTTTGTTTGTTTGTTTATTTGTTTATATTAGCTTATTGGTCATTCACAAAAGACAGAATGCAAGCGGCCCCAATGTATCAATTTGCCCTGGGGCCCATGATGCTGTCAAGACAGCTCTGATGCAGATAACAAAAAATAGACAGAATGATCGAAAAATAATTTCATCTTGTTATAAAAAAAAACCTCAGAATGAAGCAACGAAAAGAAAGAGCTTCAACTCTATATGAAAAATGAATCATAAATCAAAAAATATAACGAGAATGAAGAACATCAACTAAATCCAAACTGATGTTCTGCCTAACGGGGCCCTCTGAGAACAGGGCCCATTTATCAGAGGCAGACTCATTACTCCACGTCCTGTGTCCAGGTCAAAGGTCATGGGTCAACAATGTGGCTTCAAGTTATCTACACATGTGACATACATACATGTACATGACAAACCAAAACCTATCTGCATCGTTGGGTTTCCCAGGTTTCTGTTGCCAGCATGTGATTTTAATCACAGTCGTTTTTATCCAAATGAAGAGGAACCATCGCCTGAAGACCACTTCATCCTGGAGGTGTTATTAGGTGAAGGGCTTATAAAAATACTGATGATACTCCATTAACATGGAAATAGGTGGCTATTGTTCAGGATGCACGTCGTTGAGTTTTCCAGGATATAATTTATTCAGAGAATGAAGTTCAGGATGCCAAAGTTCCAGCGGTGCCGGTTGAATGCTCTCTGATTTCCTGCGTCTGTTACACCTCCAGAGCTGATCAACCTGGAGAGCCTCACACAAAGTGCTTTCAGTGTTACTCACTGAGCGTGTGAGCGTGTTCATCATCAGCTCTGGCTCTGAACTGATGCTCGTCTTTTACAGTCCTCCATTATCTCCTCCGGTTTCCATCACAGGAGGCGGAGAGAAGTGGTGTATGAGGGTCAAAATAAAAAAAAAAAAAGGTGGAGAGAAAATAGAGACGGAGAGGGAAAGTTAATTACCGAAGCAAACTGGATTCTGAGAGACGATGCTGTCGGAGGAAGCACTTAATGTAGGTCTAGACAAAACCCCTGTGCTACATGTTTGAGTGAGGAAATCAAATCAGCTTCTACGGATGAGACTCAGGACAAGAGCTGAATTTAAATGATTGTTAAATTTGAATCTGAAGGCCTCTTAAGACTTCTCTCTAAACAGGCAGCTTCAAAACGGATTACACCAACCAGAGCTCTTCATTTTGTTTCACAAGATTCAGAACAAGTCTGAAAGTGTTGTTCCATAATTAGAGTGAGTATTCTCTCTGCTAACGAGACAAAAACCCTTTGTGTCACTGAGCACCAACACATTACAGGATCCTGGGAGGAATTATGAGCCTGGCAGTCTGTCAGGCTTTCTGCCAGAGGGCTCTGTAAACAGGGAGGTGAGCGGCAAGAGACAAAAAGAGCAGGAAAATTTACAGAGAAGGGAGCAAGTGCTCCAATTTATGACCCTCAAGTGTCTTTGTATCTTTTCCTCTCTTTGTGCATTTTGTTTTAGAGTCAACCTCTTTATGTGTGCACCGTTTTGCATCAAGGATGAGTTAAAAACATTGTTAGTGCAGTTTTTAAGAGTGCACTTTGTATAAAAATACCCTGACTTGGTTTCATTGTGTGCAAAACAGAAATCCAGTTGGAGAAATATCATCATTTCATACCTTTGAATGCGACTCGTGAACTTGGCGTCCAAGTGGTAACCAGATGGAAACACTAAAGGTTCAACCAAAACCTCTTTATGTGGAGATGCTAATGTTATTATTTTCCATGTATAATAAAACTTAGTGCTTTACCAATGCAAAAAAAAAACAAAAAAAACGTTGCAATGAGTGGAGACACCCCAGGAGTCAACAGGTTTGAGGTTATACAGCTCCTTATGTTTGAAATCCAACAGGTTTGAATCCTGTTCGTGACGCCAATCTGTGGTGGATTTCCCAGATGCAAACACAGAGACGATGATGATGAATGAAGAGAGGCTTATTGATGGAGAGCCCCAGCTGTCGGTCAGTCCTGCGGCTTGCCGGACTGAACACGAAGCCGTTGTTAGTTGACAACCGCAGCGTAGCGGAGCTGGACTGCAGACGCATCTGGTTCATTTGAGGCCACTAAGTTGGCAGCTCTGGTTTGGACATGTCTGCTGTTTACATCCTACACACTGAGGTCGCTGTATTTGGCCTGAGCTCTGAGCGATCAGTTCTGTCTTTAAAGCAGCTGGTAAATAACATTTCAGGACAAACATCCTCCTTTGGACATGACTGGTAGATCTTATCTTAGGCGACTAGTCCTACCGTTAGCCTCTGCTCAAGAGGTCTCTGCCACGACGGCCTTTAAAACTTTGACTGACTGGCTTTCACATTGGTTAAATATGTTTTGTTATCCCAGAACAGCCTTAACACTTGATGGGTGATAAAACCTGAGACCAGGCAGCTCAAAGTGTCAGAACATATTCATCACACAAACCAAACAAGAGTTCCCTTTAATTTACAGACTTATGACACGACAAACCCTCTGAAACTGTAAACCTGTACAGCCCTCATAACGCTGCACAGGCCTGTTGAACATGCAGGAAACGACAGCAAGGATTTTATTATCGATCCATGTGTGACAAAGGAGAGGCAGAGCCCTGGTTGTAAAGGTGAGGCAGACGGAGGGAAGTGTTGAGTGGTGGAGGGAGAGATAAGGCTCATGGAGACAGAGAGAGTGTCCTCTGACACGGTGATGATTGTCACAGCTCTTATCCTTCCCCTCCTCTGATCTCAGTCCTCCACTTCTGCTCCCTGAACCCTTCAAGTCTTCTCTCCGTTTGATTGGATTAGATCAGTCTGATCCAAACACAAGCTTCTAATGACTGAATCCGGATTTCCTGTCCTAAGACTGACATAACAACACAGCTTATAAACAAAGACTAAAATTAAGGATTCAAATTTGGAAAAAAAAACTTCAAATTAATTATATATATATATATATATATATATATATATATATATATATATATATATATATATATATATATATATATATATTTACAACAAAAGTCAATTTTAAAATTGTCAAACAAAGAATCCTGATACTTAGGTGAAACCATTTAATAGTTTAAAACCCCTAATAGTGTAAGCGTCTTTTGGGTCACTTTTGCTGGTCCCAAGCCCGAAAAAGAGGAGGTTTGACATTTTGTCATTTTTTTTAAAAAAGTAAAAAAAAAAAAAAAAAAAAAAGCAGGAATCGAGTGAAGTTCACTTGTCGTTCTAAATGTATTTAGGTTGTTTTTTTAATCACTTGTTGTCTGTCTTGTGATCTAAGGCTCCGTTTATACGACAACGCTTCACAGCGTTTCACCCGAAAACGCAAAAAACGCGGAGAAAAACATCTGCGTTTATACGGAAACACTGAGGGACTGAAAACGCTGTAGTATGCACACACGGCCAGTAGATGGCGATATAACTGTAGGGTCTGTTGGTAGTCTGACGCCAAAGAAGAGGCAGCTGATCGTCTGGTGTTTGTATTAAACGCGTCTTATCTGAGTGCGGAAGTGGAGCAACAGATGAACGTTTTGTTAAAGGCAGTCAGCAGATTCAGCAGCACCAGCACAACCCGGTAAGTCCGCCATTTAACCGTTGTTGTTGTTGTCCGGTTCGCAAAAGTTCCCACAACGAAAGTGGAATGCGCACGTGCAAAACGGAGCGTGATGTCAGCGCTTTCACTGAAAACGCCGGCTTGTCGTTTATACCGCAACGAAGGCTGCAGCGTATCAGAAAAATTCCACTCTGGAGGGCGTTTTAAAAAAAGTTGCGTTTGAGGTCGGCTGAAACGGCGTTTCCATATAAACAAGAGGCCAAAACGCAACAAAACGTTTGTCGTATAAACGCGGTCTAATTCCTCTCTCCTACAGCATGAATATTCAGCGCATTGGTCATTTAGTGACTTCCAGGACAGCCAATAGGAACTTTCCTTACTGGGGAGTTGGCAACACTGATAGAAAAAAGATCTGATGCCTTGACTAAGTGAGGATGGATCCTGATTGGCCGTCAAGCAAACACTTAAATTCACTTAAAGTAGTTAAAGAAAAATAAACATAAGTGGACTGACTGGGCTCAGAAAGCGTACTGTCCCTTTAAGAGGCTTGATTGTGTTACTTTGTAGCCTCATTAAAAGTCTTGTTGAATAAATGATGCTTTTACTCTGAACGATCAGTGAAGAGCTTCTCTCTTAACGTGACGTCTGATAATGTGCAGAAATTCATGGCAGAAAACAGGTGCTCTTAACTTTCATTATCGTCTAACGAGCGTGTGTTTGGACTTCTATGATCGCTGCTGAATCAAACAAACTCCATTTCTGACCTCCTTCACTTGTGGCCTTCCGTAACTGGTCGTAACCCAGCTCTCAGACGTGGTCAGATACTTCCATCCCTCCGTTCCTGTGATATAAACCCACGATCCTCAGCGCTGCTCCTGTCTTCACTCCTCATCCCGTCTCTGGTTCGTCTTTATCTCCTCTCCTCTCACAGCGTTGAGCTCTGCAGCTTCATAAAACATTAATGCTGAATCTTTATGTAACAGCAGCTTCATTAATTCTGCTTCGAGATGCTTTTACCAGGAGCAGCGAATCTCCAGGTGTTACTGCTTGGTGAGAAATTCACTTACTGATCATTAACTTCAATAAAATAAAAGGTTGGTTGCGCTTTCTGTACAGCGAGGACTTTTTCCACCAGGAGAAACAGGAAATGAAGCACCTCTCGCCAAACGGAGACCATCAGAGGGCCGTGTTCCTCAGCCGGCCGTCCTTGATACATGAATCTGATGTCCCTGAAGGCGTGATGGCCAAACGCTAACCCCCCCCTTTAACATAAAGTGACCATGACATTGCACAGACACGACCATAACATGTGTCCTCCTGCACATTAAAGCTTGAAGTCAAGGACACGAGAGCGTCACACCGCCGTCTGCGTGTTTCTGCGTGTCGGGGGTGAGGGGCGTGTGTGCTGGCATGCAGCTGAATCTATTTGTTCATCTAATTTGTAGCCTGTGTTGGCAAAGATAAGTCATTACTACATGTACTGGCGGCCTGTGTATGCATGTGTATGTGTGTGTGTGTGTGTGTGTGTGTGTGTGTGTGTGATGGAGAGCGAGCAGACAGGTCTGACTGAGGGGAATATTAAACAGGGCGACACGAAGCACCGTGACTGACACGAGAAGATAAGGGCGAAGAGACGTAGACGGAGAGAGAGGGATGAACGGGATGGAGGGAGACACGACCGGAGAGCAAATAAGATGGGCGAGCAGAGAGAGAGAGGGAGAGAGAGAGAGAGAGAGAAAGAGAGGGAGAGAGAGTCACCTGAAATGACGGTAGGTCAGTTTGTAAAAAAAAGAGACAAAAACTGTAATTTCTGTTTTGCTGCGCTGGTTTTGATGGAAGATTGTTGTTTTCTGTTTGTCTGGACGGGCAGACGGCCCCGTGAACCAGAACCGAAAAGGTGAGCACACCTGAGCCGCCTCAGAACAGGACAAACAGAATGTTTCTCAAACATAAACATGCTCAGTTTTTACCTGTCGGCAGAAGCAGCACGCGTCATGTTATTATTTTCTCTGTAACAGAAGTAACTGATCCTGATGTCGTGCAGCTCCGTCATCTCTTCACAGCTTTTTCTCAGTTTCTTGATCCCTGCGAACACAGCTTTGTGTGTTGTTTGCACTGCTTACAGCCCTGAAGCAGAACTTTTTTTTCAGTTTGAAGGCTCAGCAGCAGTTTCAAGGTTACCTCGAAAAGTTTGTTGCGTAATCGGTTTCAACTTTCTTCAAGGAAAACAGCCAAAAAGTTTTAGAAAATTCAATTTTTTTTTTCCAGAATTTTATTGAAATTCAAGCAGTTTAAGTCCAATAAAAAGCTTGAAAAAATAGAATGGAAAAGAAAAAGAACTTTATTAATCCCTGAAGAGATCTGTGCATTCAGAACAGTCCTTCAGAGCCTCACCGGCCTCAGGCGTCCAATTCCCTGACTGTGAGGGTAGCTGCAGGCTGCCTCAGTACACAGGGTCTGCAGCAGGTCTGCAGGAAAACTGGGCTGTAATCCAAAACTCAGAAATGATAAACATTTCATAATAACACAAAAAGACCCTTCAACCTCTGTGGAAGTGCTACAACCTGCAGTTCCTCAAACATCCACTTGGGGCTCTCTTTGAAGTCAAAGAACTCCCCATTGAACCAGTTTTATCGTACCAGCAGAGATAACATGTTTGGAGAGGAGAACAAAGAAAACGTTTAAAATTAAACTTTATTTTCAAGGTGCCAAACTGAACGTTCCCAATTAAAGGCTAACCACTACAGAAGGAAAGAAGAGGAAGAAGGATATTAAAAACACACAATGCTCGCAGAAAAACACTAAAATTTCGACTCCATGAACGAAGTTTACTGTGATTCACGACAGAAAAGCAGGATAATGTCGAGTTTATTATTGTTAATACACATTTTTAATACAAAAAGACTAAAACGAAGCTAAAATGTCCTGAAGTAATCTCCAAATGAGATTGTTGGCTGCTTTGAACAACTTGTTTGATAAGTCCCGAGAGAATTCAGCGAGATCAGCGTGAGAGTCCCTCAAACTGTGACATCACAAGTTGCTTTTTTAAAAGGTAAAATGTGTTGTTTTTTTTAAAAAAAAGCAGCACCATAGACTGTAAAAAGAAAAAAAAATGGACGTCATCCCGCTCTGCATCAACTGAGGTCGCCACAAAAACTGCTCCCCCTGGTGACTGGCTGCGGTACAGGTCATAAACTGCTCCCCCTGGTGGCTGGCTGCAGTACAGGTCAGAAACTGCTCCCCCTGGTGGCTGGCTGCTGTACAGGTCAGAAACTGCTCCCCCTGGTGGCAGGCTGCGGTACAGGTCATAAACTGCTCCCCCTGGTGACTGGCTGCGGTACAGGTCATAAACTGCTCCCCCTGGTGGCTGGCTGCGGTACAGGTCAGAAACTGCTCCCCCTGGTGGCAGGCTGCGGTACATGTCAGAAACTGCTCCCCCTGGTGGCTGGCTACAGTACAGGTCAAAAACTCTTGCAGACTCTGGCTGCACAGTGGCAGCTCCTATGACTGAGGTTTTTTGGCGTCAAAGCCGTACAATCATAAAAGGCGGAGCCATGATGTCCATTCTATATACAGACTATGAGCAGCACAGCTTTGTTGTATGAAGGATTCTAGAATCTGCTTTCAAGTTTCTTAAAGGGACAGTAGCTGGAGTGGAGCGTTTTTAGCTGTATTAATTAATCCTTTTGAATCAGCGATGTTATTTTAAATCAGTTTCACCTTCTCTGTATCTCCAGTGGGCTCGAGGTGAATAATGCATAGTGATCAGGTGGTTATTATGCAAATAGAATCCCTTCAGGGTGAGACGAAACTCCCAACCACACACTCACTTCGTGTTACTCTTCATGTCTTCATGGCTGATCAATAAGACAGAGAAACAGCCTCAAGGAATGAAACATTTTAATTTCTCAGCTTCTACGACGAAGAAGGTTTTTATCCCTGAGGAGTGTAAATATCTGTCAGTCAGTGCTTCCACCTGATCTGCATTTTGCAGGTTGCATGTAACTGAAGGTACCTCGGGGTGTTTCTGTTTTCTGTCTCATCTTCTTCTGCGGAGACGACCCAGAGGTATTAAAAGTGGCACAATGCAATCCACCCTCCTGTCCCTGTTGTTGAGAATTTCTCCCCAGACATAGATGAATCTGTAATTGCGACAATCTGTTCCGAGTCGTCCCCCGGGGGTTTTCCTCCCACTTTGGAGGATTTTCCTCCAGACAGGGGCATCGAGACCCTGCTGGCGTGTCAGAATCACACAAATTGGCTCAAGAACGAGGCAGCTTATCTACTTCCACCTCCTCCTCCTCCCTCTCCTGCCGTCTCTAAGGGTTACTGCAGCAGGGAGAGCTCGTTTCAGCTGCTTCTCTCTGAGTTCGTATGAAAAATGACGGCAATTATACCGCAAACCGGCCAGGGGATTTTGACATAAGGGGGCTGCGGTTCTAGCTGTAAAACAAAAAAAAAATGAGAGCAAATATTTCCTGTGATTGAGGGAAGATCGTTTCAGGTCTGGATAAATGCTACAGTTTGTGAACTCCATCAATTACTTCCTAAGTTGTGCAGAGATGGAGCTCTTACTCAGCGCAGTCAGCCGCTCCAGCTCATTTGTTTGTCGGAGGGGGAGCAGAGGATAATTGGCTCGGGGAATGAAGGGTGTGTGTCTGTGTGTGTGTGTGTGTGGGTGGGTTCACCAGACCGGCCAGTGTTGAACAATGTTTCAATCAATTTCTCTGATCGATTCCGAGTTAAATTGGCTCGTTTGCTTCCCAGCGTTGGATGGAGAGATGTTTAAACAGAGAGACACACCTCTCATTCCCTAACGCAGTGACTATCCATTACACACGTCGCTTTCTTCACTAAACAATGTCGTAACTCTTCCACCTACGTATAGCAGACATAAAGCTGAGCCGTGACATGTTTAAACACAGCGTGTTTGTCTCAATCCATCTCTCCCTCTCTCTCTCTCTCGATCACTTTGACTCTTTTTCTTCTTGTTTCTGTTTTTGTCGTGAGTCTAAATAAAGATTGATTGAAAAACCTCCTGAAATCTTCACGTAAACAGAATCCCTGAAGCAGCGAGTGCCTTCCACCGATCCCTCATCATGATCTCTCATTTTAAAGGTCACATGTTTGGATTTTCTCCAAAGGAAATAAAATCTGGACCTATCAAAGCCAGCTGAGGTGAAAGTTTCCCTCTCAGGCAAGGCAAGGCAAGGCAAGGCAAGGCAAGGCAAGGCAAGGCAAGTTTATCTTCTTAGAAAGCCCGTTAGTCAGAAGTCAAAAGTTTACGACAACAACAAACTCAAAAACAAAGATGGCGACCGTGGAGGACGTATTGCTTATGTGCATCTTGCATACAAGACAAAAACAGAGCAGAAAGTTCCTCATCAGCTCGCAAAATTTTGCTTCAAAAAGTTTCGCCATTGCTATTTCCTCTTGTCTCACTAGAGCTACGTATCGGGTGGTCACAGCAACACTGCCCCCATGGTTTCCGGTGGTACTGCTACGTTTGGTCGTTCAACGTTGAGCATAAATGGGCCTTTAGTCAGAAAATCAGAATGACCGTTAGCTAAAAGTCAAGTTGGCCAGAAAATTACTTTAAATTTAGTTTTGTTTGAATTTAGTTTAGTTTGAATTTAGTTGATTTAACAATCAGGTGTTTTCATAAGTGATTTATGTATTTGTTTATTTACTCTATTATTTTCTACTTTTGTAAATGTGTTATGTGAATATGAGTTTCCTTAATTGGTGACATTATTTGAGTGAGGAAGTGGTTAAATAAGCTCATGTTTCATCCTACTCCTTTTCGGACATGTTGGGTTTTTATTATTAACTTTGTTTCTCTTTTTCAAATTTTTTTTTTGTTGTTATTTTTTTTTTTTCTATTTTACTTTCTTGTGATACTCACACATGTTCGAAATAAAAGCATAATTCGATTCGATATTCTTCATTTTCTGACTAACAGGCCTTCTGACAATAAGCACTAAAGTTTTGCACATTTAGCTTTTTGTTGTCATGTAACAAGATTAAACTACCTGCTATGCAGAACAGTAAAGAACATAGACTGTGTGGACGTCATCAACTCTGTGATGTCACCCATTTGTTTCTGATACAGAGTTTTGAAGCCTGTTGCTGAACTCAAACCATTCGCTCTTCATCAGTGGCTCCACTGTAGCTCCACCCACCACAGTCTGCAACCTGTAACCTTTGACCCCTCCCTCTCCTTCCTTCCTGCTCCATGCCAACCAAATCTGTATGACCTCTTAAACATGGCTCACCCTTTTCCCAGACTGTCTTAATCTGCTGCACAAACACAAACACTAACACACACCTTCATCCTGTCCAGCAACAGTCTTCTTCATGGCACGACCTCAAAAGTCCTAAATACACTGCAGCGCCTTCAAAACTCTGCTGGCCCACTCCAGAAACCACATCGCACCAGTCCTCTGTGACCTCCACTGGTTTCCTGTCGAGTAGCAAATCCAGTTTAAAGTTCTTCTCATCAGCTACGAAGGTCCACGTTTTCTCTTTTGCTTTGACGCCAAACTGGTTGGGTTTGTGTGTCCGGGATCCTATGTGTAACCACAGTCGTATTGTTTACACATGAGATCAGCTGTTAGCAGCCCGTAGCATGTCCATGCTAAATGGTGCTAGGCCAGATGTTCCCCGCAAGCTGGGGAGAAGGAGGCGAGGATGACGTGCTGGCGTGAACCAAGAGATGATATCGACCCGTCCTTCCATCCATCGTTAAAGGAGACAAAGGAGAGTAAGACTAAACGGACTGGCTGCCCCCTGGACCCTGTGGACCCTGTGGACCCTGTGGACCCTGTGGACCCTGTGGAGGCTGAATGACGTCCAATCTATCATCTCTGTTGGTCAACATGCCTCACCTCTTTCAGAAAACAATTTGAGGGATGTTATCAGTCTTTTCATACTTTTTTATTGGTTCATTACAGATTTCTCGTGGTTAAATAGTCCTATACTTACTTTTTTTCCAAGAACCACAATAGCGATTAAATTTCATAAATCATTGTGAAACTACATCCACGACCACGCTGAAGTCGGACTGAATTTGAGCCCTATTCTGTGTCCTTTGCCGAATTGAAGAAAACATCCATAAGTCATTCTTTCATAAGGCTTCCATGTTTCATATTTGTGTGTGTGTGTGTGTGTGTTAGTTTTCAAAAGAAAGCTTTACTGAGAATGTCAAAGCTCCATCCTGTGCATCACAAACGACTCAGTTAAACAGTGTGAGTTCACTTTCAACCACAACGTTTATTGATTGTACCGTGAACGCCCGATCTCAGGGAGTTCAAAACGGAGAAGAAAAGAAACACACGTAGAGTCAGAGAGCGTCCACAGAGAAACACTCTGACAGAAAAAAAAAAAAAAAAAAGACAGTGGAGTGTGAAAAGAGGACGGATGTGTTTGATGGATCGTTTCTCATAAAGTGGACTTTGTGTCAGAGAAGAAGGATGAATGAGCCCCGAGTCTGGAGGCAGATGGAGAGAAAAATGATGGAGGACAGATGAGGAGATGTGGAGGAAACGGAGAAGCTGGAGGAGACCGTTTCAAACAGAGATGGAAATAAAAGTGACACCTCGGAGGAGAAAGTGGTGCAAACGGATCGAATATGATGCCGAGAGAAAACAGTGACAGAGAAAATTAAAAAGATAAACCAACAGCAAAAATGCTGCAAAGGACGTCAGAAGAAAAGAGTCAAATATACTCAACGAGGAAGTAATAAGAGCAGAAATATGCCACGAGGTCAAAGGTCTTCCTTCTTCTAGATATTACTCTGCTTTACTCTCTGCTGCTGAGCGTCTGCCTCTTGTTTTTATCGTCTTGTTATTATTTATTCCAGCTCGGCCGTGTTGAGCAGGGAGAGGAGTGCCTGAGAAAAAGAAATTAAAAAGAATAATAGAACGCAAACAGAGCGAGACAGGAAAGAGCGAGATTCTCCACGGAACATGAATTAATTATTGTTTAGGAGAAAAAAAACAACAACGAGATAAGAGAAATCATCCAGCTCGGCACAAACACCCAAAAACCAAACATCAACCTTCAGATTCATCCAGCTTCATAATTTCATTTGGTAAATACAATCATCCCCCAGGCTGCCAGCGGTGATACATGAAGCGGGATGAGATTGTTAAAGTCTGAAGTTATTAATGGATGGAAACGCATCAAAACAACAAAACACAGAGAGAGCTTTCAGACATTACTCACATTACTCACAGACGAGGAGGCGTGGTTGGTCCACTGGACCCGAACCCTCCTCTCCAGGTTTGTTGTCACTTTATGGGCTCAGCATCTTTTTACGTTTACAGTCTGGTTCTCTGATTTAAAAACGGTTTTGGTCTGAATAGTTCAATATTTGTCTTTGAAACTTGCAAGTTTTGCCCATATAAGGGAATGGCTGACTTGACTGACAGGTGAGCACCCTGTAGCTGCCTTCAAAGAGGCTCTAGCCCCGCCTCTTTTTAACTGATCCAAACTCAAACAAAGTGAGGTTGAGTTGTGTTTGGAACGAGGCTTCTTTCTATGATTGGATTCAAAATTCTCTCTCAAAAACAGATGGGTGACATCACAGAGGCGATGTCCATATTTTATCCACCTTTTTCCTGACTACCCATTGTTCATAGCGGCTGGCGAGTTTGCTCTTCTGGTTAAACATTTTGTTTACGTTGACATGGAGACCACAAAGCTGATGATGTTAGCCTAGCTGTCATACGCGAACAAAAATCGGAGGTGGAGTCATACAGCAGATGTTTTAAAAAAAAAGTTTACACCGAGCCCTGTCGAGCATTAATGATTTAATGAGAGTTGTTTTGAGCTAGCTTGCCGGCGGCAGCCAATGGCAGTCGATAAGCGCCAGCAGTAGTCAACACCCACAGGCTTCTGTAGAAACAGGTAGCTACAGACTATGATTAGCATCCAGCAAGTCAGGCTCCACAACAACATGAAAACATTCTGAGACTTTCAAAATAAAATAAATCCTGTTGATGCCACAGCCCCGCTCCTTGTACCTGGCTAACTCCATTAGCTATATCATTTCAGGATTGACCTGATGTTTGTCGGGCTTGTTCTGTTCCTCGAAGCAGTTTGAGCTAAATCACCATGGCAACAGATCAGTAATCTTCAGCCTGCTCCTGGGAAGGTTTATTTCAGTGAGGTCTAAAGACACACCCCCAGCTCCCTGCCTGAGAGAGCCAGTCCATTTAGGAGCGAGAACAATCTGAGCTGAATTTCTTAGGAAAATACTGATCTGAGATCACCAAGATCCTTTAATCAGGGCCTGAGCCCGAAAATGAGGGCGAAGGCCCTCTTGAAACCCTTAGGATTATTTTCTTTCTTTCTTTCAGCCCATATCGTGTGCTTTCAACATGCTTAAAGTCGTAACAAACTGTGCCAAAAAATGTATGAATCCAGTGTTTCTGTGCTAAAACATGCTCCACAGCACCCCCTAGTGAGTTTAAACTGCAGCCCTTCTGGCTACTTTGAGCTATGGGCCTGATTTTTGGTGTGTGAGACCTACAAAAAAGTCTTTTACGACCAAAGTGAATTCCGAACAGGAAGTTCGGAAACTGGACTTAAATGTTTGATTTTGGTAATTTTTAGGGTCTGTATTTGATCGAACTTGTGCCACAGTTTTGTTTTTTTATCTTCAGATCATCTTCAAAAATCTTTCATGTATACTAGACACATTGACGTTTAAAAGTTATTAAAAGAATTTCTACATCTTAATCGCTGTGGCCAGGGGAGGTCGCCAAAGTTGACGATTTTTTCGGCTAAATGAAAACTTTCATGGCTCTCACGGTATCACAGCCTGAATGCATCTAGATGCTTTTTTTTCACTACAGCACCCCCCACTGTCAACAGGAAGTCATGTCCTTTACTCTGTTATTAAAAATCACAGTTCTGATCTGGACTCATATACACATGTGCAGCCGCAACACACCCCGAAAAACTCAAATCACTTCCTGTGCTGAGACTGTGAGAAAGACGCAGAAATGAACAAAAGTGTGCAACTTCAGCGAAGGTCTGGGTAATTTCATTCCAGTTCAGTTCCAGGTTATCGATTAAGAATTTAAATACAGGAGATGTGGTTGCCACGGTGACATCAGAGGAACTCTCCTTCATAAGTGGAAAAATGAACTCTCAGGCCGTCCTAACAGACTCATAAAGTTAACATTTTCACTCATTAATCTTGGCTGTGTCTCGGCACAAGAAGAAGCATCGACTTAATGCTGACATTTCAAAGGTCAGCTGATAATTAAGGCGGTACAATACGTCACTGAGTGCCACAAATTTCCCAGCAGCCCCCTCCAACAGTGACTCAATCAAACTCTAAGTCAAAGACCGGCTGGGAGGAAGTGGATTCCACTCTGTCTGTCGTCAGGCCAACATGGCGGTGGAAGCAACACGCCCAGAGGAGCAGCTTTCCCTGGACCAGCTGGGGAGCGTGGAGAATGAACGTGTAACACCTCCTCCTCCTTCAGCTGCTCCTCTTCGGTGGCCTTTGATCGGAGCGCCTCGGCTGCCAACGGCTCGAGTGGCACAGCTCAGAGACCGACAGGGGAGGCTGTGTTTGGACCCGGGTAGTCGGGTCTAAAATGTGTGAATGTGAAGGAGGACGGAGCTGAGAGGAGTGTGTGTACAGATGGCATTCCGGGAAATAAATTACACAAACAGGGAAGTCTGACATATGATGAAAAGTAAAGACAAAAGACGGATTTAGGAGAAAATGATCCGTAACGTCCATATTTTGGTTTGTAAGTTGAGCACAGACGAGGAGACGTAGCAATAATTGGTGAAAGGGAAAAGTTTCTGCTTTTATAGCGAGCCGAGCCTGCAGGATGAATTGAAAACATCGTATTGATCAGTCTAAGTTACCCTGAGCATGCCTCACTCTCCAAACATTTGCATCGATCTTTAAACATCAGGTTTCTGTTTTGGTTTGCAGATCAGACTTCAGTTACCAAAGTCTTTCAAAACAACCCTTTAGTTTCTGCAGCACGGTCTCAGACTACCTGATTACATCCGATGTTTATTGTTTGGGTGCTCCGAGTTCGCCTACAGACTGCTCTCTGTGAATCTTAAGGAGCAGCTGGAGGTTGTAAATAAAAGGCGGAGGGAGGACAGATCGATAAACAAAGTCTGGAGGTCTGATCTGAAATCTCATCAGGCTGCTCTGAATCCACAGGAAGAACACTTTCATGCATAAGTTGTGCAGAAAGCAGAAGCTTCAGGAGGCAAATTTGGAAAGCACAGCCATCATTCTGGGTTTGAACTCAGAGGAGCGTGGAGAATCCAACAGACGGGGTCAAAAAATTAGTTTTTCTTTCCTTAACTCTCCAAACCTCCCCTGACGTGACTAAAATAAGCCTTCAGTGCTCCCCCCGTGTTCTTCAATTGATTCCGCGCTCATCGTAGCGGATGGTCCCGTTTTTGACAGAGTTGTGAAAATCACCTTTTAGAGCCGTTAAAGTTTCTCTGAAGTGTCATCACCTTCCTGGAGACCAAACACATCACGAGGATGAGAGAGTGATGTAACTTTGAACCAAAGAGTGAAGATGGACAGATTTTTACCAAAAACTTCATGAAGTCCAACTTATCAGTGACATTTGAGCAAATCTTTTCAGACGAACACTCCAAAAACACGTTTGTTTAAGTATCACTGATTTTAAAATACATGCGGATCATATTAGCTTATTAGCATTTAGCGTGTAACTGTTTATGATTATAAGTGAGGGTGGCTTTCGGTGTCAAAAATGATACAAATCTTGAAGCATTTGGCGGAAATCGTTGAACAAATGATGGATAAACAATCACAGCTCGAATACACCAGATGCGTCTCCGGTCTGGCTCCACTCCGTTGCTTGTTGACTGCGTTCGTCAATTCACGCCGGCTACGTATCAGGACCTCCAAACAGCTGGAGTCACAGACCAATGGTGATCCTCTCCTGGTTCGTGTTGGGATGTACCGTTCATCGTCCAGCTGCCCGATACCACAACTTCAGAGGTCCAATCCAGTCTCCAGGTCAGAACAATCTGCACACATTCATCTTCATTCAAATGCAGATGAGCTGGATGGGATCAGGTAACAACCCTGGACTTCAACAAGCATCGGTGGACATAATACAGTATCAATATCAGCGAAAAACTGGACCCTGTAATCGTGGCAGGTTGGGTCATCAGTAATGGAACTAATGGAGAGGCTGCCATTAGGTTTGAGCTGTGAATGCTAAATAACACAAAGGAAGAAACCGTCCAGATTTGTTGATAAAGGATGAAAGTGTTGAAGTGTTTTGGAAAAGAAGCACCAACAAAGAGCCCGACTGAATCACTATGCTGTTCCAAAACCTCACTGACCTCCAGCTTTGAGAGGAGGCAGATCGTTACAGACGTTCTCAGGTGAATGGACCTTTGAGTGAGACGGATGGACGGTAATAACAGAGATAAAGGTTTGGGAACTGGGTGGTATTCAGCCTCAAAATGGACTCTATTAGATGAAGTCAGGGGAAAAAAGGAGAAGAAGGACGGCGACGGGGACAGAGGTGGTGAAAAAAGCTGAAGAGAATGTTGTTTGGAGAAATACCCGGAGATGGATGAAGGGAGGGATTTACCGAAGAGATGGAGGGGGATTAAATGAAGGGCTGATTCAGAGGAATAAGGGGAGGGCTGGGTTTTCATATCAGAGTGAATCTGATGGGATGTAGTCTGAATGGATGGAAGTGTTTGTGTCTTATTTTCGATCAAAATCGTCTTGTTAGACTTTATATGAGCCGCTTCCCCCCCGACAAGTCCGGAAAAAATGTCTTATCTCAAGATGTTAAAAGAAAAAACATGAAGGCTGAACCGCCTGTAAAGAGAAAAAAAACATTTATCCATGGGGTAAAAAAAACTGTACGTGACAGGTTTTTAAAATAAGAATCAAGTCTCAATACGAGAATATAAAAAGGAAAATTTTCTTATTCCAGTTGTGGATTCATGTGACGAGATCTGATGATGTCATCACATAAAGATTCCCTGATCTGGCCTCAAGCTTTAGGCCTTCAGAGGGCTGGCCAATCAGAGAGAAGGGGGGTTTGTGGAGCGGGGAGCCTTAAAGAGACAGCACCTAAAACAGAATGAAATAAAGGTTTTTTAATTTGGATTTTTTTTTTAGCTGTGAATCATGTAAAGCTACTACGGAGGGACCAGAGGGACAAAATGAAGCCTAAAAAAAAAAAAAACGAAAAAAAAAATAGTACCCCCTCTTTAAAGTGATTGGAACTATTAAAGAAACACAGTCAGGTAGCACACAAGTCACAAACATCATTTTTGTCTTTTTGAATCTTGAAAGAAGATATTTTTTGGACTCCTCAGGAGAATGTGGCTCAGATTAAGTCTAATAAGACCATCCATATTTACTCTAAGTGAGACTTTCTCCGGACATTGGTGATGTGTCCCAACTTTAAAGTCTCCTTAAAGAGCTTTTTCCAGTGTTCAGCCCAAGAAGACATGCAAAAGCAGTTGTTCAGGAAGTGACAGTGAACGTCTGTGAGCTGAAATGCCAGAGCTTTTAGTGGCTGGTTTTAGTTTGTGTTTTTAACAGACTGCTCACTATCCTCAACAATACCCCTCTTTAAAGCAGCTCAGAAATGGGAACAACAAAATGTTCCGTGGATAAAATACAGCCACAAAAAAAGGGGCCTTTCACACGCCAAGATGAGCAGGAAGTATGAAATGCCACGTCTCGGGAACATCAGTCGAGTTCCGTCTTCCTCAGAAGAACATCGATGTAACACTTTGAATAATCCTGACATTTACGGAGATTCACAACCGCTTTCTGAGACAAAGCAGCCTTTGAAAATACGAGAGCGCGTTAATGTGTGACGTGTGTGAATTAAGAGGCTCCAATCTTTGCGCCGCCGTGATTTAATCCACGTACAAACGTCGTTCGTGTTCTGTTAATGTGACACACATCTCTCTCTCTTCATTTCACACACTCAACTTTTCAAATAAATGTCGGTACCTGAAATATTCCCAGAGTAGCTGCAGAGGAGTCTTGTTAATTGGGATTGGGGGGGGGGGGGGCATTCAGTTTCATCAGGCATCATTTGGCAGAGACAATAACAAACAAACAATGACTAATGGTGTCAATTATTAAAATTAAGCCTGTGCTTGTGAAAATAGAAAGGGTCCATCACAGTTCTCATAAAGCTGTTTGTCACCTGATCTGTTTCTGTAATGAATGAGATCCTTTGGAAATAAGCAGATATCTATTTTGGTAATGGAAAAACAGAAATCTGAAGTGTTTTTCCCTCAGAACACAGCATGACTCATCCCATCTGATGCTCGCAGTAAAATACTGGAAATACGGTAACCATGATTGAAAAAAGGGAGTTTAGTGATGTTTTAGTCTCTATTCTGTCCCTGTTGTAGCTTTATAGGATTTAGAGAGCAGGAAAAATCCCTCTTTTTCTCACACTGATATATCAGAGCTGCTGTCTCTTTAAGAATAAACCCCTACTGTCTGATTGGCCAGACTTCTGGAGGCCTGTTGATGGCAGAGATATTGGCAAGCCTTGGTGTTTGAGGCCTGCCTTTCTAATATATCACGAACCAGTAAAGAGATTCTTGTGTGATGACCTCATTGTTCTCAACTACAACCCCAACGCCAATGAAGTTGGGATGTTGTGTAAGTAAAAGGTCAATAAAAACAGAATACAATGATTTTAAAATCCTGTTTAACCAAAATTCAACTGAATTCACTAAAAAGACAAGATATTTATTGTTCAAACTGATAAACTTTATTGTTTTTTTTTTTTTTTTACAAATATTCACTCATTTTGAATTTGACATCTGCAACACATTCCTAAAAAGTTGGGACAGGGTCAACAACAGACTGGGAAAGTTGAGGAATGCTCCAAAAGCACCTGTTTGTAACATTCCACAGGTGAACAGGTTCATTGGAAACAGGTGAGGGTCATGATTGGGTATAAAAGGAGCATCCCTGAAAGGATCAGTCGTTCACAAGCAAAGATGGGGCGAGGTTCACCACTTTGTGAACAACTACGTGAGCAAATAGTCCAACAGTTTAAGAACAATGTTTCTCAACGTCCAATGTCAAAGAATTGATGGATTTGATCATCTACAGTCCATAATATCATCAAAAGATTCAGAGAATCTGGAGAAATCTCTGCACGTAAGCAGCAAGGCTGAAAACCAACACTGAATGCCTGTGACCTTTGACCCCTCAGGCAGCACTGCATTAAAAACCAACATCATTGTGTAAAGGATATTACCACGTGGGCTCAGGAAGACTTCAGAAAACCATTGTCAGTTAACACAGTTCATCACTACATCTACAAGTGACAGTTCAAACTCTACCATGCAAAGACAAAGACATATATCAACAACACCCAGAAACACCGCCGGCTTCTCTGGACCCGAGCTCATCTGAGATGGACTGACGCAAAGTGGAAAAGTCTGCTGTGGTCTGACGAGTCCACATTTCAAATTGTTTTTGTAAATCATGGACGTGGTGTCCTCCAGGCCAAAGAGGAAAAGGACAATCTGGATTGTTCTCAGGTCAAAGTCTCAAAGCCAGCATCTGTGATGGTATGGGGGTGTGTTAGTGCCCATGGCATGGCTAACTGGACCATCTGTGAAGGCTCCATTAATGCTGAAAGGTACATACAGGTTTTGGAGCAACATATGCTGCCATCCAAGCCACGTCTTTTTCAGGGACGTCCCTGCTTATTTCAGCAAGACAATGACAAGACACATTCTGAACCTGTTACAACAGCGTGGCTCTGTAGTAAAAGAGTGCAGGTATTAGACTGGCCTGCCTGTAGTCCAGACCTGTCTCCTATTGAAAATAAATCAAGAATAGTAAAGAATTCCACCTCCAAAGCTTCAACAATTAGTGTCCTCAGTTCACAAACACTTATTGAGTGTTGTTAAAGGGAAAGGTGATGGAACACAGTGGAAACATGAGCCTGAACCAGCTTTTTAGGAACGTGTTACAATTTTGGAAAATCTGCCCAGGTTTAGTTTGAACATCTCCCATTGTTACTTTGTCTTAAATATGTGAGAGCAGAATACCCCCTCTTTAAACTCTTTAAAACCACAACTCCTCATTCATCTTGGCTGCCAGCTAACATCATGAGTTCTGTTTGTGCCTCAGGCAGACAGACTGGTCGGCTGCATGTGTTCCCTCAAAGGACTTACTTCACTCAGGCCTGCAGCTCTGCACCAATCAGCCTCATTGCACTCATTTATTACTGCACTGTAATAAAACAGAAAAAAACCCCACAAACTGATTTTTAAAAATGTTGGAAGAATAAAAACAGCAAACATCAAAGGTCAAAATATGAGATCAGAAATATAAAATCCTGCCTGAGATAAAAACAGAGGTGGTGTCTGCACCTGATGCTGCTCTCATGATCGGGAATATGACCACGGGTAACGTTTCAGGCCGTCGACTTTAACGGATGACTCACTTTACGTGCTTATTAATTTAAATGATTGGTTCAATGGGGACTTGTGCAGAGCTGCTGCAACAGGTCACATGCTCACTTCAGATTCCATGAAAACTGTTGTGTTTTGAAAGTAAACGTCCCTCCGCGTGTGAAATAAACAGCAACTGCATTCGAGAAACGACAACGTTTTGAGGAAGTGATCGTCTTCAGAGAGCCAAATGTCTCCTCTTCTTCTCCTCTTCCTCCTCCTGAGCGCTGACGTTTGGAGCTACGAGGCTCCTGAGGACAAACAGGATGTGTTTGCTAAGAAAGCCTGCCCTGCCTTCCTGACCTTCATGAACGCTGCTTACCTGGCCGGAGTCACCGTGGAGCTGCCGTGTCACTGCAAACCTCGACAGGTAATAACTCAGAGGACAACACCGTGGAAGCGTTTACTTCTTTGTTATATAACGCCGAGTAAAAGTCGTGTATTTCCGAGCTCATGGTGTAGTTCTCGTCTTTGGGATAAAATGAGTGTTTCATAGCCAGTGTGAAAACATTTCCTACCTTCACAGAGAACGTGCTGAGTAAATGACTCTTTCCTGTAAAGCTAATCTGCTGCTGCTGGGAGAGAAAAGTGTACAGGATGAAATATGTAAGAGAGGAAATGGAGCAGATGATGAAAGTAAAATAAAACAGGGAGTTAGAGTCGTCTGATATTGATTGACCCCTCAGGAGACGTTTGTTTCTCATTTTCCATGTGCTTCAGGTCCAGTCTGTCGTCTGGTTCTTTAAGAAACACCTGAGCAGCTCAGAGGAAACCAAATCTCTCACTGATCTCCATGGAAACAAGCTGCTGGACCCTCGCCGTGTCCCTCACAGCGGCGACCTGCAGAGTCGATTCTCCATCCGTCTCTTCAGCCTCCTCATCTTCAGGGCGGGGACGGGCGACTCGGGCATCTACGTCTGTGGTTCTGCCAACAGAGATTTCTTCTACGCGTACGATCTGGACATCCAGGAGGCTCGGACGTTCATCCACACCCCGAGGTGACGAGAAAGACAAGACGCCAAAGGAATCTGACACGCATGATGAGTGTGTTATGTTACTGATAAGTACGATTGGCCCTCTGCTGTCGTACAACGATCAATACGACACGGACAGTCTGAACATGTTTCTGCTGGCAGTCTGGGGACGTCTATTCATCACTTCAGACATGCTCAATATTTGATTCTGGACGCAGCTGTGTTCACATCTTATCTCCCACATGTTCGTTGCGGTGAGGGAGAAACAGATAACTGAGGCTTTGAACCTGTCAGGATAAATTCAGAGAGACGTGAAAAAACTGGCGATCAGTTCTGCGGTGAGGCCGACTGAAAACCTGTGTCCTGTTTCTGTTTGAAGAGTTGGGAGCACCAGAAGAATGTACAACCAACCGTATAATATACTGCAAAGACATCATGACCTGTGAAGTCAACCAGAGTTTGAAATCCATCATCATTGGTTTCCATTTTGGAAAAGCTTGACTCAACCTAACCTTGCCTCTTTGCTTCACCATAACTCAAGCTAAAGTGAGTTGGGCCTTTAGCCTCTTTGTAAACAGCTACAGAGCGCCGGCTGTCGATCAAGACTCGTACGTTTAGAAACTTCAAAAAGAAAGAGTTTAAAAAAGCCGGCCTCAAGTGGAGGCCAGAGGAACTGTAGCGTCCAGAACTTCCCCTTAAGCTTCATTTCCTGAGCCGTGACGTGTCTGCTTGACAACAGCACAACACGTTTTCGTTGCCCCGTCTCTAATGCCTGGAAAACACCAGATGCGTCTCCAGTCTGGTCCAGCTCCACTCACATATCAACTGCCTGATCTCTCATCCATCAACTCACACCGGCTGCGTATTCAGTCCGCCTCGTATCCGGACAGCTGGAGTCACAGACTGAGGAGTTCCCTGGATTCCCACCCCAATGATGATTCTCTCCCAGTTCATGTTGGGCTGTAAAACCTCAAACCTGTTGACTCCTGGTCCGGCTTCACTTATTAAGTTGGTTTGTTGTTGCAGTCATCTAGGTTTGGACATCTGGTAAGTCGGTACGTTGGAGCTCTGACGTACCAGAGCAGTGACGCAGCCAAAATGTATTGGAGCAGATCCAGTGTAATGGCTGAAACACACCAGATGTGTCCCACACTGGATCCATTCCAGCAGCTCGCACCAGATACCCAACCATCCTGCTCTTGCTGCATGCTGGAGCCATGACGCATCAATTCAGTGTCAGGCGGATGAAGCAGGACAGGAAGTTGTGCATGGAAGACACCAAAAAACATCCATCAACTTTCAAAATAAAACAAATCGTGTCCAAACCAGATCGTATATATCTTGACTACAATAATAAAATGACATAATGAGCAGAGCAAGACCAGGAGTCAACAGGTTTGAGGTTTTACAGCCCAACATGAACTATGAGAGGCTCATCAAAGAAGTGGGAAGCACAGGAACTCCTCGGTCTGTGACTCCAGCTGTCTGTCAGTCATGCAGCTTGCCGGACTGAACTCGAAACCAGCGTGAGTTGATGTCCGCAGTCAACACGCAACGGAGTGGAGCAGGACCAGAGACGAATCTGCTGATTTTTGGCCTGAAGTTGTTGGGTTATGTCGTGTTTCTGCTGTTATCAAGTCACAAGGTCCAAGATGAGTTAAACTTCCAGAACTCTCAATGTGTGTCCAAAGTTTCCAGTAACAGAAGTTCAAAGAAATCACAGAGCTGACGTGTTGACCTGAGGAGGTCGGGGTAAACACAGGCTTTGACGGACAGATTGTTTGATCCAATAGAGTGACAGAGTGTGGGAATGTGCTGAATAATGTGACAAGAAAACTATCCATGACTGACCCATGTCACCTTGGTTACAGATTGATATAACTAGCTTAGTTAGGCACTGAGCTGAAGTTAGTGTCTCCTTGGCTCACAGGTTTTATCAGCATTAGTTTATGAACGACTGATTTCCAACATGAAAAAATGTTACTCCAGCTCTGATCTGATTCCCGCAGGCTCACTCCAGAGGATAAACACGAAACACAGACGCTGAGGAGACCACACGGCTCTGCTCAGCCTCTGTACCAGATGTTCACCAGCTTCCGGCCCTGGTCCGTCTGCGACCGCTGCGGACTTCCAGGAGAGCAGGTGCGTGTGGGACTCTGCTACGTCCAATCCAGATTCCTGCACATACGCTACAGACGAGCCAATCAGACGGTGGCTTCGTGTGGCTCAGGTGCTGTGCCCGAGGCGTTTGGAAAAGTGAGGAGAAGCGGAAAAGAGGCCAAGCTGGAGGTGAAGAGCTGCCAAGTGACGTGTCCGGAACGAGCCCCTTCACCGTCTAAAATCCTCGCTCTGATGAGGTTTCTTGGTTTCAAGTGAGTGCTTCGGTAATTATGATTTTAATCTAATTAAAAAAAGAACGAAAAGGTTTGTGCATGTAGCAGCAAAATAAATCAAAGCGTTACAATTCAGAGGCAGACGTTCTTAAAGGTCTGAATGAAATGCTGTGATGGTTTCAGACAGACTCTGATCAGACTCTTTCTCTGTGTTGTAGTTCCGGCTCCCTGCCAGTAGAGGTGCCAGTCTTCTACCTGACTCATCCGGCAGACCGTTTCCTGATCGTGGGCTGTCCTGGAGCTCGACCTAACATGGCCGTAGCGTGGGATCGGGGATCTGAACCAATCTACCGCTTTGCAGACTCAGCAGATCGTAATGGCAGCACGATAAACCCCCGACTCGTGATCGACACTGGACACCACCTGGTGTTCAATCCTGCAAAAACTCAGGACTCGGGTACGTCTTTGGGAACTGGTGTACTTTCTTACGTCTTTCAAGCCGATACTTTTAACTTCTTATCTTTGGATCAAAAGGTGTTTACTACTGCTGGCTGCAGGGTCGACAGGCTGCCGAGATCCGACTGCTAGTCTACGCCCATTTAGGGCGGAAACAATCTGTGACTTCACATCCCGATTTCCCCGTGGCTCTGAGGATGATGCTGAAATCGTACGCCGTCATGACCGCTGTGTTCATCCTGCTGTTGGTGAGCAGAGCTGGAGTCAGACATCTCAGGAGCACCAGAGAGACACACGAAGATTAAAGTCTTTGGGAAACTCGCGAACCAGGAACTTTAAGTGCGTGTAGACTCAAACTCGCTTGTTTCATGTAAGGCAGAAACAGTCGTGAGTATCAGATCTGAATAAAACTCTGGTGTCCGTGAGGAAGCAGAGTGAGGTTTCCCACTTTGCTGTTCTGGTCCCCTTGTGTCTGTTCGTGGAAAAAGACCTGAGAACTCCCCCCTGATGCTTCCTCTGCGGCTGAGTGTGAAGAGCTCTCAGGTGTTCTGAGAAAACAAAGGAAGAAAAAAAAGTGACGCCTGTTAGAAAAAACACAGGAGGAGGAGATAAGAAGGAAGGTTTGAGTGTTTCATTAAAAAATAATGAGGGACTCTAAAGTTCATCAGCCTGAGGAAAGACAGGTGAGCCTCCTCCTTCCAATTATCTGTGTGCAGCTGTTTGATGTTTTCACAGAATGTGCACGGAGACGACTTCATCCCACTAACGTCTGTGTTTTTCACGAGGTGACATAAACATCTGTTGTTGCAAATTTGGTACGATAAGAATCCAACGGATCAACAAAAGGTGGAGGAATCAGAGGAAAAAGTATCTGAGGATGATTTTAGACCTCCTCAGGGATCAGTTTGAAGAATTCAAGCTAATCTTTGCTGTTTTAACGCGCCGTTTTACTTTTCATTGCGATGGTAACATCACATCTTGCCCCCCCCCCCCCCCCCCCCCCCCCCACACACATCACCATGGAGTGACTGTTTACATACAGCACAGGTTCATCAGAGTCAGACACAGAGAACAGGATTACAACTTTAGAGACTCTTTGGTTCAACAGGGCTGCCCCAGGTCAAATTTGGGCCCTGAGCAGAACTTTATTTAAAGCCCCCCAAATGAAAGAAATGACTGTATCACAAAATGATATTTAAGTTTACAACCTTTACTGGGATGAAAATGAACAACCAAACACTTTAAATTTCTCCAACGTGGGTCAAATAAAAGATTATCTTAACTTGTCTTATTTTATTTGATCTTATCTTCTGACTGTTATGAATTAAATTCACCGAGAGATGGCGACGTTTTACCTAAAATAGCCCAAAACCTTCAATAATTGATAGCATAGATTAATAGGCTAAAAACTTTAGCCAACATTTGACCACCAACTGGTCAATTAACCACTTTGTAAAGTTAACAAGACGTTCAATAGATGATAATCAGGGTCGCTGGAAAATGTGACCCCTGATTGGTCAGATGCTGCGAGCTGTCAATCATTGTGACAACATGTGCGGTGTCAGATTACACTTCTCTTCTCTCTCTCCTGCCTCGGGCTGACTTGTTGCTCTACGCGCGCCTCTTGCATCCCCATGGATCGTGGGGCCCTACGCACAGCGTGTGTTCTGTGTGTAGGGAGGGGGGGCGCTGCATGTTAAGTTGTTTTGGTCCGACACAGCCCGAGAGGAGCAGTGTGACTGCGCTCTTAAAGCACCGTTACACCCAGGCCTGAACATCCTGAATGAAAATACACATCCAGCCTCAAGTGGACACTCCAGGAACTGCAGTTTGCACTTCTGCATTGGCTTCATTTTTTGCAGCTGGAGGTTGTCGTTTAGCTAGAAGATCTTCCCTTTTCTCAGAAGGCCTGTTAGTCACAGGGCCTGTTAGTCTGGAGGACCTCTACGCAGAAAATCAGGAGGCCCTTTAGTCAGAGCCCAAGAATCAAGAGGCCTGATATGTAGAAGGTCTGTTAGTCAGAAAACCAGAAAGCGTGTTAGTCAGAAATTAGTTTGAATTTAGTTGATTTTCTTAAATCCAATCTACTTTTCTGACTAACAGGCCTTCTGACAATATGGAGGGTTTGGCATAGATTAAGTTTTAAGTTTGAGTTTTTCCTGTACTTTTTGTGACGGCTCAGTGTTTCTTGTATCTTGCTGCACTCAACAGACCCGGAGCTATCAGAGAGCCAGGTGCTAATCAGCATCCACTTCAAACACAATGATCCTTGCATTAGAGGGCTGTTTTGGTACATCCTGTGTCTATATTTTCCACTTATAGATGAAATATGAAGCAGGATCTGTGCTCTCTGTGCTCTCAGTGTCTCGTCACGCCTGGAGGTCTTCAGATCCTGCAGCTGTTGGAGTGTCACTCTGAAACCTGATGAGAAGCAGTCTGAGGAGAGATGTCTGAGTTCAGACTCGTCCTCGTTGAAACAGCTCCTCAACCCGGAGAGGACGAAGGTCAAACAGAGACACGCGCTCCTCCTCTTCAGTCACATCCACCTCCAGGAAATGCTCCAATGGTTCACATGCAGAACCAGAATCAACAGAGAGCTTCTGGATGTAACGCTCAGACTCTTCAGCAGCGTTCAAACTAAAGCGGATTCTTTAAGGGAAATCAGCAACACGAAAAAGAAAGTTCCGATACACGGATGGAAACACCGATTCTTACGTTTAATGTGCACCCGACAGAACACAAACTAAAATATCCCTCCAAACAGAATACAAAATATCAACCACAATTGTCCTAAATAAAGAGGCTCCGGTCACGAAAGTCTCCACAACCAGTGATCGTTTAATCCACAGTGAAGTTAAAACAGAAAAATCAGTTCAGAAAGGAAAACGATCAATCGATCACCAAAAGGAAAAACTCTGGTACACCAGGCAAAATACAGAAAACTGAAACTCTCAGAGAGGAGCAGCGTTGCCAGATGTACGATAATTATCGTATTTGTACGATAATTTCGCCCTCTGTACGATGTACGATCAATAATTCCAAAAAAAGTCTAAATGTACGATAATTTGATGATTCCGTGTGGTTGTTACAGATCTACCCCAGTCTGACAGATATATCCGTAAACCCTAAATGCATCTTATATCATGTGACGTTTCCAGCCAATCATAGTTTAAGTGTCATTCGTCTCAGAACGATTGACAGCCAATCACGGTCGTAGGAGCTCCGTCCAGGAGGAAGTCAGACAGTTGAGAGAAAAAACGCTGCTGATGTGGGGCAGGGCGATGAATGCCCACAAAAGTGCCTGTAGGACACTAAACAGAGAGATCAACTGTGATTTTCACGCAACAATAAGACAGTTGTTTTGATCATTATCAGTTGTTTTGATTATTTTGTCGGGTGTACGATAATTTCCCCCAGAATACGATAATTTTGAGGCTCTGGTACGATAATTTTATATTTCCCATCTGGCAACGCTGGAGAGGAAGCGGAATCTCCTGCGTGTTGATCAACAGGTTACTCAGCATGGCTTCTTTTCTTGTTAGTGTTTTTATCACTTTTACTTTTACAACCATCTAATAGTCCAAAGCTTCTGGTCTGCGTCTATAATCCACATGCGCCGTTTCCTCCTGGTCACTTCCCCCTTTTTCACCACATCCTGCCTGATATCATCTTTTTTTCCATCTGTTTTTGTGCACCTTTTTAGTTTATCTTTATTTTTCATTGCCGTAGAGGAATATTCGTTTAGCTTTGAACAACTCTTTCTGCTCCTGCCTGCTTTCATTCGTCTCTTGAATCGACCGAGCCAAGGCTGTAAGGAGTGAAACAAAACAATCAGTCTTTATGTAACTGTGTCGCCGGAGCCTTTGAACATCAGATGAGCTCTGATGGTCTCAGAGCAGGAGTCAGGAGGTCAGTCACTGGGTACAAAACCTTTTCAGGACACTTCCTGGAAGAAAGGTTCAGTTCATGTGAGTCCTGACCTTCCTCTCACGTCTTGTTATGAGAAACAACCATCCTGTGCTGGATACACACAGGCTCCGGCCTTTAGACCTGAGGGCTCTGCAGTGAGCTGACGGGCGGACGAACATCTTTAAGCTGTGACACGAAAACGAGTTTCTGTTTCTTGGAGGTTGATTGTTGCATAAATTGGCGTCTGAGCAGACGGTGAGCTGTCCCTGCTCTGTCTGAGGCTGTAAGTGGACGCTCTTTGCATTGGGACACATTTGCATGGAAAGAGGCCAATTCTGCCATTAGTTTGCATAATGTTTGTCTTTAATACATGCAGATAGCTCTGTGGTGACACTATACGCTCTGCAGGTCATGCACAGGCTTGCAGAGCTGCAGTACTTGTTGTTTCAGGGCCCATAAAGTGGCACAAACATTCTCCCTTGTGAATCATCTAAGTTTCGAATCCTGAGAAGCTATTAGCAGGAGAATGCACCATCAGCACAACCCTGAGCTCTGAAAGAAAGTCATCAGGATGAGAGGTTCCCTGATTGTTCAGAAAGCAGCACATTGTGTACCCGTCACTGCCACGTGTCCCTGAGCTGACAGGCTAACAGGAAAAAGGCGGCTAACGCGTCCTGCTGCTTTTGAACAGAGGGGAACAAAAACGCTGTTCTCGCCCTTGTTTGCCATTTTTGGATGCCCCGTGCGTCAGACTGAGCTGATTGGTCCAATCAGCGGAGAGAGAAACTTGGACCACACGCTGCAGCCATTAATCAACCTGTTAGTGCAGTCAGTTCAGCAGCTTAGCATGCAGGATGTCTGCTATAGCATAAATATACACGCAGCTACATCCTGACCTTGTTTTGCTGGTATAAAATATCTAAACTTGTGCAGAAGTGTAACCTAAAAACGATCCCAGTTTCCTCTCACTGTTGGCTGCAGTGATTCACTAAAATTCAAACGTGCACATGGCTGCACAGTGTGAAGCTCCTTGTTAGCAGGAGATGCTTCGGTTTTTGCCTCAGGAGATCATTAGCTGGAGCGAAGCAGTGTGTGAACTTCATTTGTTTCCTGGAGGATTAATATTCGGCTCATCCAGAGCAGAATATTTTAACCTTACCTTTTCTCCTTTTTTCCATCGAAGGCAGAAAAAGCTGCGAGTTCGTCTTTCAGAGACTCATCTCTGCAAACACCAGGACCACCCACTGAGCCTCCGGTACAGATGAATTAAACTGACCCCCCCAACCTCAATTATATGATAAACTTGGCCCTGATTTCTAAGTGTCAGGACACTGACTGAGGCCCATGATGGATTAATTTTTAGGGATCTCCTGTTCCACCAAATCCCAAAGGAGCTCTAACTAGACTGAGATCTGGTGACTGTAGAGGTCGTTAGAGTCCAGGGAACTCATCCAGCTGGAAGTCTCCATCAGAAGATGGGTCCACTGTGCTCAAACAGGGATGGACATGATCCGCAACAAGACTCAGGAAGGCTGTGGACTTCAAACCAGGATCAGTACGTACTAAGGGGTCCAAAGTGAGCCAAGAAAATCTCCCCCAGACCATTAGACCAGCAGCAGCAGCCTCAGGCTGAAGCGTTGATCCAAGGCCGTCTGTTTCTGAAACAGATTTTTGAAGCAAATCAGCCGCTGCGGCCATGTTGGAAATGAGGCGGGCTTGGATCCACGCTTCCAAATCCTGAACCGAACATCTGAATGTGGAGCAGAAATCCAGACCCCTCAGACCAGGAAGAGGTTTTTCAGTCTTTTAGGTAGAGTCGTCTTAACCATGTCAACATGGCTGCATATATTATTTTGAGTTGCTGCCATGTGATTGGTTGATTAGATATTTGTGTTATGAGCAGCTGAATAGATCAAGGTGCTGCAGAGTCGGCAGAGTGAGACAGAGAACAGGATCACAACTTTAGAGACTTCTTGGTTCATGTTAAGTTGTTTTGGTCAATAACTAAACTAAATAAAGACTACCTTAAAAATAAAGACTACCTTAAAAACGTCTACCTTAAAAATAAAGACTACCTTAAATAAAGACTACCTTAAATAAAGACTACCTTAAATAAAGACTACCTTAAAAATAAAGACTACCTTAAAAATAAAGACTACCTTAAATAAAGACTACCTTAAATAAAGACTACCTTAAATAAAGACTACCTTAAAAATAAAGACTACCTTAAAAATAAAGACTACCTTAAATAAAGACTACCTTAAATAAAGACTACCTTAAAAATAAAGACTACCTTAAATAAAGACTACCTTAAAAATAAAGACTACCTTAAATAAAGACTACCTTTAATACTACAATTAACAATATAAACAGTATAAACAGAATAAACAGAATAAACAGACCTGAGGTAAACAGTAGTGCAAATTTTAGCATGCATAAAATGAAATGAACAGACATGAGGTATTGGAACAATAATGCAAATAGTGCAAATAAGCATGGGTAGAGTGTGCATAAAGTGAAGTGTGCAGTCCTGAGATAGGATGTGCATGGGCAGAGTCTGTGGCCCAGAGTCGATGGTGGGGGCCAGTGGGGGGGGGGGGGGGGGGGGGGGGGGACAGGGAGGGAATTAAGAGTCCTGACTGCCTGGTGGAAAAAACTGTCTTTGAGCCTGCTGGTTTTGGCCCGGAGACTCTGCAGTCTCCTCCTTCCCGACGGCAGCAGGTTAAAGAGACTGTGGGATGGGTGGGTGGGGTCACCCGCAATCCTTGTGGCTGTTTACTGTTTAAAATAACTGTCCAGAGGAGCGGTCGCGGTGATCGTGTCCCCTAGTGTCTAAAATGCCGATTGAGAATAAAACCTCCAGCTCATTATTGAACAGTGCAGAGATTTAACTGAATACTCAGGCGACTGCACTACTCGATTCACATCAATCAATCAATCAATCTTTATTTGTATAGCGCCAATTCACAACAAGTGTTATCTCAAGACACTTTACAATAGAGCACAAAGCTCTTCACTTTGAGGATACACATATATGCATAGATACATATATACATATAAAGATACACATATACATATATATACACATATATACATCCAACACCCAACATGAATCCATATAGCCAATCATGAATCCCTCCATCATGGAGGCAAGAAAAAAACCTTCTGTTAAGCAGCAGGAAATCTTGAATGTGGACCCCAGTCTCATGATGAACAGCAAATCCACACCATGCTGTGTTGGGTGTGTGGGCGAAGGAAGGGAGGGAAGAGGAGACAAGTGGACTAAAGTAAGAACTAAAGTTAGTGACAGATCCATGAACCATATAATAATATAACATCAGTCATCATTGTGGGACTTGGTGTAAAAAGTTTGAGAACCACTGTATCCACCTTTTTCCTGACTACCCATAGTTCATCATGACTGCTGGTTTTGCTCTTCCGGTTGAACGTTTAGTTTACGTCACCATGGAGACCACAAAGCTGATGATGTTAGCCTAGCCGTCACACTCGCTCTAATAACCCGCTTTTAAAAGCAAGAAAGTGACAAAATGAACAAAAATCGGAGGTGGAGTCATCGTGCGGATGGTTTAGAAAAAGTTTACACTGACGATTTCAACGATTTCACTCAAGGTGTTTTGAGCTAGCTCGCCGGCAGCAGCAAGCACCAGCCGATAACCACTGTTCAGACTAAAGGGTGACTCAACAAAATTCAGGATGAAATATTTCAGAATTTTTGAAAAATAAATTCAAATGTAAATTTTCTTCCATCAGGTATAAATTGGATGTGGGCATATTTTATTCCACATAGAAGCGTTTGTTTATTCCACCAGTACTTCTTTTGCTTCTCGAAATGAATTCTGTTTGTCAGAAGCATCTGAAGCCTCAAATGAAGTTAAACTTGAAAAGGAGCCACACGTTTCAACTGGGAATCTCTCAACTCAACGTCAATACTCTGTGGAAATCCATCGACTTCGACAGGAAGAAGTTTGTAAACAAAGTGAGTTTGGATCCCAAGGAGGGAAAAAACAAATCTCAGGACTGAAAACCAGAAGGATCTGGAGCGCGTGGAGATTCCATCCTGAATTTTGCTGAGTCACTGTTTACCAGGAGCTGATCCACGTCCAGTGAGCCTCCTAAACCTTCTGATCCCACAGGAATAAAAAGCCCACTCGTCCATATTTGAGCGACCTTTAAGCTTATCTGGAGAACCTTATCATTTAAATCTCACCCTTCCTCTTTCATTAATCCACATATGATTGTCGACACCTTTCATTTCCTCTCCGTCACTCGCCGTCACCCTTCATTTAACCCCTCGTTTATTTCTATTTCCTGTCTTCTTTTCTTGGGTTTATTGCGCCTCATCTTGCCAATATTCTCCTCAGCTCCCTCCTGTCAGAGTCCCGTCTCATTGATGTGATTTATTTGTAATCTCTTTGTCGTCTTCTTTGTGTCTCAGCGCTGCAGCAGAGCTCTCTGTTCTCCATCTCTCTGTTTCCTCTCCTCTTCTGTCCGTTCTCCTCTCCTACACTCATCAATCTTTATGTTTGTCTATCTCGCTCTTTGCCGTCTGAGATTTATTCTTGTTCAGAGGATGCAAATTGATTCTCTCTCAGGCTCTTCAGTCTTTGACAAGTGTCATGTCATTACTCCCTGCTCTTCTTCAGATATTTGGCCATTTTTTATAAAACATTTCCCGATAATCAAACTCATTTTGGGCTCAGGGCTCCTCTTTCACCAGAAGCCTCTAAAGTTTGGATCTGTGATGGTGTGAAGATGATCTTGTCAGATTTCTGTGAGGTTTGTGGTATGAAGAGACGGTTTTCTGTTCTTTCCCTAAAGCGGGGTACACAAGTAAGGATTCTCTGAATCTGACGAGATGATTTATCAGTTAGAGAGCCCTCACATGAAGATCAAAAATCAGGCATTGAACAGTTTTGATCGTACTGTGTGTGGTGTGCTCCGATCATTTCAACACAGCTTAACACACATAGAACCATTCTGTCCCACCACCGATCTAGAATCTCGTCCTCCAAGACAGAAATCTAACCTGACCAAACGTGATCTAACAAAAACGTAGAAGAAGAAACGTAACGACACATAGCAGCGACGGGCTAACACCAAACACAACATGGAAGAGGACACAGAAGAGGAAACGATGGTGGTCTGGGGACCATTTTTAACAGAACCAACCACAAAAAGAAGAGACTGTAAAAAAAAATTCCTGGAGACGGCGGGAACACAGACTTCCTGTTTCAGGTCAGCCATGCTTGTTTTTGCTTACGTCTGCTTCCTTGTTCCTCAGTCAGCTCGCTTCCTGATTGGCTACATTCCATTCTACATCACAGTTCACAAAGTCCTGACTCGGGAGTCGTCGGCTTTCCCCACACACATGAAGATTTTTGGTCGTAAATATTGAACAAGTTTAATATTTATTATTGTCTGCCCTGACCCGTTTCAAAGCCGATTATCGGGACAAATTCAATCCTAACACACCTCAGACCACAGGATAATCTGACAGGATAATCTGATAAAACAGAAGATAATCGGGCGTTTGCCGTCTTTTGTCGGGAAGTAGGAAAGTCGGGACAAAAACAGCCCGATAATCGTTATGTGTGTACCCCGTTTGATCTGCTCAGACAAAGATTGAGACCTACGCTGATGACATCAAGCTCTATATTTCCACAGAAACCCACTCCACAGTCACTGCCACAGAAATAAAAAACACAGATGCACAAACAACTTTTTTTTAAATTGTTTTATCATTAAACTACGTTTCACTGAAACACCAGAGTAAGAAAAACAGAAATTTTTGATTATGTGAATTTACTACGGGGGCTCCAGAGGGACAGAATAAAGACTAGAAACAAAACACCCCCATCTTTAAAGAAAGGTGATCCTTATCCTGTGCTACACTCTGAAGGATCCTGACTGTGAAAAGCATTCGTAGGTTAGACGGAAGAAAAATACGTGTCTTCACCTCCACACGCCAACTGTGAGGATCTATTGTTGATCAAATCACAGTAATAACACAGTAATAACACAGTAACAACACAGGAACAACACAGTAATAATATGACTCGTTGTTGTTCTCTGCTTTTTGTGGAAACTGTGTGGGTTTGACAATAAGAAGAAGAACAGATGTAAAGAGTTTATATTCATCCATCCGACCTCTGCTTCTGTCCCTCATCATTAATTCCATCTCTCCTCCCCTCTGAAAGTAATTATTGTTTATTAGTCATGGCTGCTTCTATTTCTGGGCCAGCTAATTGCATGGATACCAATTAGTATCTGTATGAGGACGCGTGAGTGTGACTGCGATGAAATGAAGTGTTTGTGTGAACACAGGAGAAGGTTTGCATCTATGCAGATGGCTGTAAGCGACTGAAAGCTTTGTGTGTGTGTGACGATAATTGTGTGTGTGTGTGTGTGTGTGTGTGTGTTGGATTGAATAATAAGTGGCCCGTCCCTCTCTGATGCCTGGAAATGATTTCAGTGTAATTGTTTTGCTGTAATTGTCTGAGCTTCCCTGTTATTGTTCTCAAACAGAGGCGTTGTCATGTGATGACGCAGGCGGTATTAAACCTTCAACCCACTTCTGTTTGAGACGACAAAGACGTGATGCATGTAGAGACAAATAAAACCTCTGTTGGTCCCTTACATTTACCAGACCCTAACCCAGACCCTAACCCAGACCCTAACCCAGACCCATTCTATAGATATAAAAGTATCACATCTCCAGAGTACACTGGGGACACAAGAATAAGAGCCGTACCGTTGCTGGTTTTGACCCTCCACACAGCAGCCACAACGCCCACTGGTTCCTATCTGTCTGGGGACTACCCCTGGTCCTGGGTGGGGATTCGAACCGTGACGTACTGAGGGAGGGAGCAGTTCTTTGCACATCACCCACCATTGCAAAAGATCATAATCATGATCCTCAAACCCCAACACGAACCATAACCCCAACCTAAACCCTAATCCTGATCCTAACCCTGACCCTGACCCTATGATGCCAAGGAAGTGGATCCACCTGAGAAAGACTACAGACCCAACCAGTCCAAATGAAAAGCAGGTGGGAGAGGACAGTGGATAGAGCAGGAAACAGGGAAAAAGGCCACAGGTCAGACTTGAACTCAGGGCCACCTCCTCCAGGTCAAACCTCATGGGGCAGGACCTAAACCGCTTAGACCATCTGAGGGGGCGCGGCTGTTTTTTTTGTTTTGTTTTGTTTTGTTTTTTTATCCTTTTTTTCCACTTTTTCTTAACTCGGAACCCCGTCAGGAGGGAGTCTTTCATTCCAACCTTTCATCAGTAAAACCATTTTTAGAAAAGCGTTGGATGGACCTGGTGATGGTTCTTGCACTCTTAGTCCTTTTTCATATTTATTTTTTATTTATTTCTGGATTTATTTAAAGATTTTAATTTCATGAGTTGATCATGAGTTTAGTGTATTAATACATTCAGAACCCTTTAAAGGTCCTTCATTCATGTAAAAATTAAACTTTCTTTCGGGTTGTTATTATTATTTTTATTATTATTATTATTATTATTATTATTATTATTATTATTATTATTATTATTATTATTAATTTTGGCATTTGTTGTAGCGTTGACCGCTGCATGACACCCCTGAGATGGTTTTGTTGGAGGCTCTGGGACCCTGCAGGCTTTTAACTACCAGTTTAATGGAGCCTAACCTCTCTGCACGGTGCTCTGTGTAAAGAAGTTTGTCTCAGGTGTCAAGGAAGGTGACAGGAAGGCAACACGGCAGACGTCTTTTTTCCCAGAGGTGAGCGTTTATTTACAGTGGGCGCCAATTCGACAAACAAACACAAAAAAAAAAAAAAAAAAAGTGGGAGGAACCATATGGGACGTGAAGGCTCCATCCACTACAACCCGTTACATCGTCCCTGTGGCGCCTGTGATGCTGCCTGTGCTTCTTGTCCAGCCGTACCCTGACCCTAAACCCTCACCTCGACATGAAGCCTGTTTTTTGATGTCAATTCAAGTCAGCTGATCAGTTCTTACTCAGAGCAGGTTTGATTTAAAACAATATTCACAGCCTGCACTTCATACCATTGATATTCTTTCACTCATACACCTGCAAACCAATGAAGGTCAAAGGTCACCCCGAAGTGTCGGGATGGCAAACACGCTCATGGTTGGAATACAAATCAGCTCAGATCAATCCTGCGTCGTTCCCATCACCTTCATTCAGTCTGCGATCAATTCAGGAGTTCATGACCCCTCCTGGAGTCAAAGGTCAGAACGCTGATGCTGATACCCCCCACCCCCTTCTTTCATACCAGCAGAAGGATGAGATGGATTTCTAACGATCATATTGGCCCTCAGGGGAGATTTCTGGAGTGTGTGCATGTGTGAGTGCGTCCTCTCAGCATTTCAAGTCCTGCAGCAGCGTTCCTCTGAGTGCTGCTCTCACGTTGTTGTTGTTGTTTTACTCATATTGGATCAAACGAGACTCTATTAAAGCGTTTGCTCATTGCTTCTGTTTCACGGCACATTGACTGCCTTCTTTCAGCTCGCTCTCTGCTCTCATCACCGCCGGCAGCTCTGATACGCCCAACAAACCAGCTGCCTGAAGAGAAGCAGACAGAGGAACATGTCTCAACCGCGCTGTGTGTTGACTGTGTGTTCTCTGATTGGTCAAATCACACTGACAGCATGTTCATTCCAGTGTCACAGGCCAAAAGATACCCCCCCCCCCCCCCCCCCCCCCCCCCAATCCAGCTGGGGTCAAAGTGGCCCAGACTTAACCAGAAGCTGGTGATAGTTGGTCTTCATGTTGTGAGGCCAGATGCTGTCAGCTGTTCAAAGCAACACTTCAGATCAAGAGTTTGACTGATAATGAACTCAGCTGAACACGGAGCAGTTTTCAATTCATCACATTTATTCTTCAAACTAAAAATTCAAGCCTGAAATGCAACTGATTTTGTCAAAAAACGAAGACAAACGAAGATTTGATCTGAGAGTTAAAGTTGGGATCAGAACAATTAACACGAATTCAACCAAAGTTTGTGTCAGTGTGTCAGTTCCCCCCGGACAGTCTAAACCTATAGCAGCATAACTAAGAGCTGGTTCAGACCTGATCCAGCTCTAACTATAAGCTTTATCATAAAGGAAAGTTTTAAGTCTACTCCTAAAAGTAGAGAGGGTTTCTGCTCCCCGAACCTCAACCGGTAAATGATTCCAGAGAAGAGGAGCCTGATAACTAAAGGCTCCACCTCCCAGACTACTTTTAGAGACCCTGGGTACAACGAGCAGGTCTGCATGCTGGGAACGCAGCGATCTAGACGGATAATATGACACGATAAGCTCTTTAAGATAGAATGGCCCGATGCCATTAAGAGCTTTGAGTCAGAAGAAGAATTTTATATTCTATTCTAAACTTTATGGGTAGCTAGTGCAGAGACGCTAACACTGAGGAGATATGCTCCCTCCTCCTAGTCCCAGTCAGAACCCGGGTATAACGCTGTGCGACATACAGGGGGTCCAGGGGGATCTGAGACCCCTTAATCGACACAAGACACCCCCTAAAAGCCTTAAGCGCAGGACGCACTGACTTTGTATGGTGAGGAAGAAGTGCGCAGCCTGGCTAAATCATTGCGTGAACCGACCAGGGAGGCTGTCGAGCAGTTTAGAGACTGGAAACTTCAAGGCACACCACGGGGCACAACACTAGAAAGACTGTGCATTGCAAGTCGCACGTTTCTCCCCACTTCTGCTGAATGTGAAAGAGGATTTTCAGCAATAAATGACACAGCCAGCCAAAGCCGCAACAGGTTGCACAAAGACAGCCTGTCTTCTCTTTATGGACCTAAACGGACCCCCTGTGGACTTATTTGATCCGGTGCAATTCGTGAGATCCTGGGTCAAATCAGGGCATCATTTCTCCTCCTCTTGGGTACCAGGACGACAACGTAAAGAGGCAGACCCGAGGCCTCCGTGGTCCATTCTTGCTTAAGGTAAGATCCTTTTTTTAAACCCAGACTTGATGACTGAATTGATAGACCTGCGTTATGTAGGCTAAATGTAGTTTGCCATAAGTCTGTTAGGCAATATGTTGAAGTGTGTGTGTGTAGGTGTGAGCACGCGCACGCACAAGAGGGACACACGAGTGTCTATTCTGATTGCGGAGCAGAGTTGTTACGCGCTCATGTAACTGTTTGCACTTTTGTTGATGATGATGATACTGGACTGCGTGATCTCGGCGATATGCGTTACTCATGGGCCCGAATTGCTGCTGGGTATTTCGCACACTGGGGTATAATCCACCCTGAATTGAATTGATTGATTGATTTTATTTCGGTCACGTCAGCACACTTATACAACATCACACATTGTCAATAGTTGATCAAATTGTACATGTCAGAAAGGGAAGACGGGAGAAGCAGAGCTTCTCTAGTCCCGTCCCCATTTTCTCCATATTTAGTCTCCTCTTTTCCACATATCATCAGATTATTATACATTTGTATTCCATTTACAGAAGTATGACATCATTCTTGACTGTCTTTTAGTGTCCGTATTTGACCTTTTATGACCAGTACACCATCACTTCATTCACTATCATTGTTTAGGTACATTTCGTCTTTCCTGCTGTCTTACAGACCAAACAATCCACATGTTTTATTTCACCATCCTTCATGTCTTTATATCTTTTAGATTATACACCCTTAAGTATTGTCATATATCATTTAATCATATTATCATATTCATATCTGTCATTTTGACCATTTTTTCCTTAAATACTCTCATGGTGCTGCTGCACCTGGTTTCTTCTTGTAAGTTGTTCCATTGGTTGACTCCATTAACTGTGATAGTCGTGGCTTTCAGTGTGGTTCTTACAGTTCTCTTTTTGAAAATCATGTCACCTCTTAAAGTTATGTTTCATCTGTCTTTTTATGAACCTTGTTTGTAGGTTCTTCGGTAGCTGACCGTGTGCCGCCTCGTACGATACCTGCACAGTCCTGTATTTTATGAGGTCATATAGTTTTAGGATCTTTGCTGTAATAAACAGCTGATTTGTGTGTGCTCCATAGCTAATTCCTACTGCTTTTTTTCTGTAGTGTTAATATACTTTTAGTATTCGTTTTGTAAGTATTTCCCCATGTCTCGCTGCAGTATTGTATGTGCCAGAGCCCAGTAAACAGTGAGGAGTGATTTCTGATTCAGCAGTTTTGGTGCTTTCCACAGTATTGATACACTCCTGGCTACTTCTTTTTTTTCTGTATAAGATATGTGAGGTTTCCAGTTTAGCCTATCATCAATGATTACTCCCAGAAATTTGAATTCATTAACCCTTTGTATCTTGGTGCCGCTTATATCTATATTAGCATCACAGTCACTGTTTTTGTTGCCGAAAAACGTGAATCTTGTCTTGTTGAGGTTCAGAGATAGTCTGTTTATACTGAACCATATTTGTATCTTGTTTAGCTCTTCGTTTGTCATAGTGATCAGCTCCTTCAGGTTGTCTCCCGAGCAGAAAAGACTCGTATCATCTGCAAATAGTATGAATTTAATGTTTTCGGATACTTTACATATATCATTCATATAAAGAGTACATAACTTCAGGCCCTGGGTTAAAATATACCTGGGTTTAGTTTAGTTGGGGGTTAACCCTTTAAACTCTAACGTCCCCTAATTGGGGGACTCTGACTCTCTGCAAACACAGCCTGAAATAACGCACCAATCAGGAAAGAATATAGTCATGTTGCTCATCAAATGAAACAGCAGAGCCCGAGCGACATGACTGTATGAAACAGTTTATCCAGGAACAAAAGTCACAACTCAAAAAAAGCTTGTAAATGAGGAAATGGTGCCTCAGGACACGAAACAGAAATGATACGGATGATGGTGTTAAGAGGAGTCAGAGCATCCATAAAACAGAAAATCTCATAACATTAGACATTATGTATAAAAGCATCCACTTCACACACAGGAAGATGGAGAGGAAAGTGAGCTGTACTTAGAGCCAGAGGGCGACAGAAAGCTGCTGGAGCTTTCTGTTTGGGAGAAAGTGAAAGTAAAGACGGCGAGGCTTTGTGGAAAGTTCGGATGAAGGTGAGAGGTTAAAAAGGAAAAAGCCAAGAATTTATGTAATTAAAAGAGGAGAAGAGGAGGCAGACAGAGGAGGTGGAAGATGAATAGATGGACTTTTCCTTGTCAACAGAAGTCAAGGAGAGGCGCTCGTCCTCTCTTTGTGTTCATTTGTCATCAGAGTTGGTTCAGATAAACACGACTGAAGAAAAAGGTGAAAAGTTACAGAAAGAGAGGACAAAAGATTTTTTATTGAAAAGAAAAAAACTGCATAAAACGCTTTAAGGGCACAAACCTTCAGACTGAAGAGCGCAGGAGTCAAACAGAGGGAGTATTTTCTGTCATCCATCACTTCTGCTGCTGGAAGGCTTCATCAACGTTTTGCACCTTCGTTTTTTTTTTAGTAGCACTTCAGAAAAAGCCGAGCAAAAAGTTTCCCTCTCTGCAGTTAAAAGGAATAAGAATACTAGATTATTTTTTTGTCGTTGTTGTTTTTTGTGGATCTCAGAGAGAGAAACCCAGAGCGATGGAACGATCAATCCTGACATTTCAAAATAACACCGTGCAACTCCTCCTCAGACTGCAAAAACAAAATTATAAACATTAATTAGATATCAAAAATAACCAAATCAAATCTTTCAGTATCCGAACTTTTAATAACCACGGCAAAATGTTTAAAAAAAAATGAAAAACAAACTTCTTTTAAACTGGTTTCAGACCAGAAAGATTACAGCATCCAGAGATAAAGTCAATCATTATGCAGATGACACTCAGTTATACTCATCAGTGAAGCTCAGTGATCAGCATCTGTTGACTTTAACCACATAACCAACCAGACAGCAGGGCTCCCACACATCCTGGAAAACCTGGAAGATCTGCAAAATGACTAATTTTCCAGTCATGGAAAACAAAGAAAATGAGAAAAAAAAAAAAGGTCAAATCTTCTGGGAAACGGTGAAGTTATGGTTTACTGTCCTCCCTCTGCCTTGTGAGCGAATGCTAACAGGTTAAAAGTTTTATGCGTGCATGCCTGTTGTTTGTTGTATAACCTTATATTTAAAAGAAGAAGAAGAAGAAGATATACTTTATTAATCCCCCTGGGGGAAATTCAATTTTTACACAATAATCTAAAAAACAAGTGCATAAATACACGGAGTAGGAAGCCCACTGGTGGTATCCCAGCAACAGGATAAAAAAGATTTTAAAATAAAAAAGGTACAAAGATTAAAAAAAAAAAAAAAGATAAAGTGCCAGTGCCAAGAGACGAAGAAGGAGAGAAGGCTCCTCTCTATCCAGCTGCCTGCTCATGAGCTCCCTCAGCTGGACTTGACTCCTCCCTGTGATCTTGCTCGCCACCTTGACCCGGCTGCCTAGTCTATTTTTAGTGACATGTGCACAAACAGCACTTTTGCACAGAAACGTGCACAGATGGAAAGCGCAATGGACTTCATCTCACTCGGCTCAAACTGAGGTCAGCACAAACACTGCTCCCCCTGGTGGCTGGCTGCGGTACAAGTCAAAAACTCTGTCTCTCTATTCATTCCAGATGGGCTGTGGTCAAATTAATTAGTAGAACCGTTTCTCACATCCTAATGCTGTGGTGATATTTAGATATTATTGGGCTGCATTCTGTTCACCTCCTCTTTTTTCTGAAATGCTTCTTTTTTTTTAGTTATTAGAAGTTAAAAACGGGGTTTTGAGTCTCGTTTAACGATGATTGACAGCTGCCGTCTTGAGTAGTTTTTTCGGGAATAATAAAATACATCAGGAAGGAGAGTTAAGAAGAGATTAGACTGTCGAAAGATAAATAATAAATTATTTTTGTCACCCGCTTCCACTCAGATTTTCCCAGAGTTCCTCATAAGTCTCTACAGCGCAGACTCTGGCTGCACAATGGCGGCTCTTGTGACAGAGGTTTTTCGGCTTCGAAACTGCACAATGGTAAAAGGTGGAGCCATGCTGTCCATTCTATATACAGTCTGTGGTGCACACCTAGGCAGTTGGGGGTTTGGTGCCTTGCTCAAGGGCCGTGTTGGTAGCTCCTCTCCAGCTACCAACACATTTTCCAGTCTTGGTCCCAGCTGGAGCTTGAAGCAGGGACTGCCAAACCAGGCCGAGCCACTGCGTCCCCAAATCCACAGCAGCGTTCTGAGCAACATTAACCTGAAGTCTGTGCTTCCAGGTGATTCTGTCACTACATTTAGCAACGTTTTATACCCTGTTAAGGACTTTGCACCCAGAGACAAAACTAGTTACTGTAAGTTGAAAAGTGTTGCTACCGGTCTGCGAGTGTGAGGCTCCTCTCTGTCCTCTTAAGATGAGAAAAGTTGGCAGTGAAAACTTAAACTCTAAAATTTGAAGCCCCATGATTGGCTCACAGACTCGTCAGAGCGGCCCCCAGGATGATCACGCCATTCATTTTCACGGAGGATGACGACAGCCAATCAGAGAGAGCCACCTACGAGGGACCATAAAAGATCTGAAGTTATCGGAGACAAAAATGGCGACCATGAAGGAGCAGAGTGTAGGGATACCCACACTTCTTCATCCAGACGCGTTTGGTCTTCTTTTTCCTCTACAGCCAGTGGCGCCGCGCTCGTCTCCATTTTTTGTGCTTTTGTTTACACTCGCTTGCTTGTGGTGCGTCGCTCTCTCTGCTCCAGTAATCTTGATGAAATCCTGCCCATTATTTTCATGATCATCTTTTATTGTCTTTGAAGATTTTTAAAATCCTGCAGAGAGAGTCTGGCTTTAGAGACGGATTTTTACAGAAATAACCAAGAGGAGAGCTTGAGGAGAATGGATGATCTCCGTGTAACTTCTTGATGCCGTCCTCCATCTTTACAGCGAGTTGTAATAAACTCGCCAAGGACTGAACTCCCGCTCCATGCAGCCGTCTGCAGCAGACACCGAGTCGCTCGGCCTTCAGCGCTTAAAGGCCATCATTTGGAAATTGCTTTAACCTTTTTCTTCTCACAGTTACTTCAGAGCACATTACCAGGGAGTCTGAAAAACTGTTCCTAAAGGTCAAACTGTGTTTAGGAAAAGAAATTCTCTTTATTTTCGTTCACACTGTGTCCTTCCAGGACGTACGCATCCGTCTTCTCACGTCGACAAACAGTTTGTGCTCCTGAACTTCAGTTTTCTGAATCGTGCTGTCGAAGAGTTCATGGATATCAAACAGGAACTTTTGATGAGGGCTGGAATTCAGGAAATACTCCGACACGATACGAGCTGGATGAGCGCTGAAGGATTTCTGTACCTCGGGTATAAATCCTCCGAGCGGACTTCAGCCTGAGCTGATAAGCACCATTGGGCCTCGGATTTACACACACTTTTCCCACACGGACTCTAATATCACGAGCAGGTTTGACCTTCAGAAACATTTAGAAAAATACCCTCACAGACTATTTCCTCAGTGATCAGTGCGGCGGAAAATATGAAGAGTGAAACACCTTCGTTTATACGAGACTTTTTTTTACACCTCAGACAAAAGTTTTATTCGCTTTCTCTTGTTGCTTTGATGCTAAAATGATCGACAACCTGGACAAGATGGACATAAACATGCTGGTTTTCATAGTACATGTATGATTGATTATGTGACATGCAGGCTTTGAACTGTCTCATAACTCAACTCATGAATACGTCAAAACATTTGAATGCTCATCGAACTCCTGTTGCAGCATTTGCTCCGTCATCGTTTCATGTTTTTTTTTTGTTTGCACGTGCGAAACTCGGATTTAACACCCACCAATCAGAGGTGAGAAACGTTTTACACCTTTCCTTTGGAATAATGTCGGTTTAACATCGAGAGAGGATAAAAAAAAAACTCCACAGCTGTGTCGGTGCAGAGTGGACGGCTGCAGCTGCAAACTGCAGATAATAAATCGAAACAGGCCGTCAGTCCGAACAAAGCCTGGTGTCATCTTTAATGAGGCGCTCACGCTGAGGACTCTTCTTCCTCTGACTAAGACTGATGTCTAATGTGTTTCTATAACAGTAAACAGGTTTGATTGACTCCTCCGCCTCTTCCAATTAGCAGCTCGTCCATTGTGGCTGTCAGTCCACTTTGATGTGCAGCTGAAAGCTTTCTGTCTTTACAGTTAGAAACAAAGAGCTGCAGGGACGGAACTCTGCAATGCTCACCGAGAAACAATGTGAGGGCGAAATTTACGGATTATTCACGGACATAATTAAACTCAGACATCAACAGCACCGACACCGGGAAACTGCAGCTCATACAGACTCTGTGAGCAGCTTTTAAAACTGTTAATCATCCTCCGTTTCTGCACGTTTTCCATCATGTTTGACTTCATCACACGCAAATTATCCAACAGTTACCTTTCTGTCAGATTTCAGTGTCGAAGGGGTGAAAAGTTTCATATCAAACGACCTGTGAGTGACTTCCTGAGTGATCTTGAAATAGATTCGCTTTAATTCATTTGTCTGTTCAAAAATCAAAACTTAAAATGGGATTATCAACACTAAAATCAGTTATTTCTAGATGTAATTTCTCAGAAGCTCTTTAGTCAGAAAATTAGAAGACCTGTTGGGGCCCCTCGCATGCTGACGTTTGTCAACAATGATGAGCTCTGATCCGTGCAAATTTGTAGGATGCAAATTATCTGAAACACTGATCAAATGAGAACAAAGAACATAAACTTTATCCAAACTAATTTTCTAACGAACTGGCCCAAAAAGTCTCTTTGATGACATCACAGCGGTCGACAAAGTTTAGCAGTGAGACACTGGAGCTGAACTGTCAAACAGAAAAAGACGTCAGAGAAGAAGACAGATAAACAGGAGAGTGACAGAGCAGGGGCGAAATGGCTAAACCACAAGCTAAAGGCTAAAACATGAGCTAAAGGCTAAACCACGGGTTAGTCTGCTTGTGATAATGTTCATTCCAACCCACATGTAGCAGTTATTCTGCAGTGATCTGATCAAACTTGAGAGTCTGTCAATAAAATGAAGAGTGAGGTTACGTTAGCTCTGATTGGTGAGGTTGTAGTTGGTAGATGAGCTCTGATTGGTGAGGTTGTAGTTGGTAGATGAGCTCTGGTTGGACATAAACAGGATTCACTAACGTTGCAGAGGAACACTAAACAGATAGTCTGCTCACCTTCAGGATACTAAACTAAAAACTCAATTTACAAACTTTGATTGTTGTCAAATTTTTGCCTCCATAGAGTCTCATCTTTACAACAGTGGACGATGGTGCTCATGGGAAATGGAGTCTTTATCCCTGGTAAAAAAAAAACACTACTAATTCTGGCCACAGGTGACACTGCAACGAATGCCTTACAGAACCTTTAACCAAAGGTGTTCCTCAAGGATCAGTTCTTGTTACTCTGAAGGTACCAGGCCTTAATTATCAAACTCTCATATCTGGTTCACCCTTCATTAAAACCGTCCAGACAAACAGTTTACAGACGAAACGACTCGTACATAGCCATGATTTATTTGTTCGTTTCATAAGCAGAGAAAAATATACAATTTCAAATTCAAGCTTCAGCAAAAAGTCTTTATGCATCGACGACAAGCCAGCTAGCATGGTTGTTCAGTCTGCGATCTGCGGAACAAGAACAAGTAAATTTATGTCGCCACAGCCAGGGTCATGTGACACAAACAGATCTGAGCCCAGCCAATCACAATCCTTATTAAAATCCTACGATATCAGAAGAAAGCATCAGTTTGTAGTTTCGGACCCGTTACCCAACCACTAGAAGAGGAAAATTCTCAGTCTGGATACTGGATCTACATTTGGTGGTTCCTTTGGGGTCCATTTTTAAACCTTTCGGAGCCTTAGGATCTGTGTGACCTCATGACTCCGGCTGTGAGCAAACTGCAGTCAACAAGTATTACACTGATACGTACCAGACGGTCCCTGCACAGCAAAGTAAAACATTAATGCGACACTGATTTTTCTTTATAGCAATAATAGTCATAACAACAACATCAACACTGTATGCTTTTTCTTCTCAGATTTGGATTCTCAACAGGTTTTTCATTTGACATTCATGTGGTCTGTAAAATGTAAACGAATGAAAAGAGCCTCCCTGCACTCGACTGCTCGGAGGTAACAATACATACCGTTACGATTAGCGAGAAACGTTTCATTTATACATCAAGAGTAACGAGAGAAAGAGGTCAGACGTTAAATGATGATCAGAACCATGTTTTATACCTTTATATAAGAGTAATACTCAAACAGAATGTTATACGGCGCTAACGGACGCTAAGCTCATTCTGCTTCCAGAAACAGACTCTTAAGTTTGTGCTACAAAAACATCAAACAGTAATACAAAATATGGTTGAGTCTTCAGGTTATTAACAGTGACAGTAAAGCACACAGAGCCTCACAGCTGCGTCATAGCGTGTCTTCATCATCATCGTCATGTCGAAGCTGGTGTCCAGAGGCTCAGGCAGTTTTTTTTTCCTACACAAAGTCTGCTAGGTTGTACGAAGCCGACCTGTATTCATGAAACTTCCACAGAACGGACAGAATTCATCACCAAGGATACAAGAAGTATCTGGGTTTCAGTAATTATTTAGAGCTAGTTCAAAGACATTTTCATCGACTTTATCAACGTTATAGGTGAAGACAAGCTTTAAAACAAGGTTTCAAACTGAGTTCCTGTTGTTTTTTAGATTCAAAACAGTAAGCTGAGAAGAAACTCTGAAGTTTGAAGGCGCTATTGGACACTTGGTGAGACCTCATGTGCATTGATTCTTGATAGAAGGAAGTAATGCTCAATTGGTTGAGTCAGACTGTGTATGTCAGTAAGTCGTATCACTGACAGACAGCTGGAATTGCAAGACCGAAGCGTTCCCCTGCTTCCCACTCCATTGATGAGCCTCTCCTTATTCTTGTCTGAGCTCTAGAAACCTCGAACCTGTTGAGTCCTGGTCTGGCTCTGTTCATACAATTTGGTTTTGACATCGTTTGTTTTATCCAGTAGAAACAGGATGGTTGGGTCTAAGCTTCAACCTGCCGGACCAGGCATGTAGTTGGACCACAACGGAACGAATCAAGTGTAAGTCCAAACATTGACTTGAATGGAAACCTGATCTGGAGCAGAGCTGGACTGGAGACGCATCTGGTGTATTTCAGCCGTCATGGCTTTTGTATTTGTTTGAATTCAGCTCTTGCGAGGTGTTTGTCTACTCCTGGATGAAGGTAAACATCAAGTTGGCAGCTTGCACCGTCATTGTAAAAAAGCTTAAAGAATGAAGGACTATTCCCACTTCCCTAAAGCTGTGTTTCCACCAAACTGTCGGATTCGATTCAGAAGTACAACCGATCCCTACGGTCTTTTTTGGCACCCCTCTGTTGGGGTACCAAGTCCACCTATCCAAACCTAAAGGGTGGCGATAAACACTACAGCCAGCTGATTGAAAGAGGTCTTACTGGATTAAATCTTGAATGTTATTTGATCAGTCAGATTTAAAGTTGAATTAAATACACTTTCAGACTCAACAGGAAGGTCTGAAACCAAAGTTGTTCAGCAGTGATCTTACCCAGCCAGTCCCAAGCTGGGATTGATGTAAAACCGCCACAAATCAACATGCGGGAGACGAATCAGAAACGAGTCATTTGCAACTATTTCTCCCAATAAAGTTTGTGTTAGCTTAGTGACATCGTTTACAAATAACTGTCCTGGATACTACTTCAAATAAAAGCGTCGTGTGAAACGTTTTATGGAAAAAAAATGATCTGGCTTTACTTGACAAGCTTCCTCACTTTATATTTTTCAAGCTTCTGACCCATATATAGCTGATACGAAGCCAACACAGCCTTCAACGTGTCACACCGGAGGCCGAGCAGTCGGCTCTGTTAACATGCAAGCCAAAATTAAAATCAAGCAACTTTGGAGCCAAGAAGCCGCCGTGCTCTTATTGTGGCGTGCCAAAGTGCAAAACTGACTGTGGAAACAAAAGCAAGACCAGAGCTGACTGAACCAAACCAGAGCGCTTGGTGGAAACACACCGTGAGATGTTAACTAGCCCTTATTTTAAGATGTCCTCAGAGGTTTCATGAATACTGGTCTTTACTAGTTTAAACTAACAGCAAAACACCGATAAAAAAGAAAAACAAGAGCGTGTTTCATCCAGCTAGAGAGCGAGCTTCAGTAACAGACTTCATATTTAAGGCAATGTAAGTTCATAGAATTTATCTCTCAAACAAAGAAAGAAAAACAAAAAAAAGACTGCTGCAAAAAGAAGCTGCAGCAGAAAGTTTGTACTGACACAACAACATAAAATAAAACCCTCGTGACAGTGAATAGGGTCAAACGTCTACTCTAAAATCTATCGTTATTAGAAAAAAAAAAAGAATTAAAGGCTTAAAAAAACCAAAGGAGACACAAAGCCCTGAAACAGAATTCACATTTCATTCTCAAAACCTGGTCGGTTTGAGTTTAAAGCTCACTAAGCTGTCGCGAGAGTCAACTTAATGTCCCAGAAAATGTTCAAAAGTTGGTGAAATGTGTCTCTACATTTCAAGGGATCGAGAAAAACCTGTTGTGTTTTCTGCTTCAGGGCTGAATTTCACTTAAAGACACAAAGAAGAGAGAGTGACAGAGAGAGAGAGAGAGAGAGAGAGAGAGAGAGAGAAAGAGCCCCTTTGTCCCTTGGAGTGAGGTCAGAGCACAGTGACCCCATCCTCCGGCTTTGCCACTGTGATGCTGTGGAGTCAAAGTGACTCCCTGTTCACACACCTGCCCACTGTAAAATCCCTGACCACAAGAAACCCAGAGATAACCACCGAACCCGACATCATCCCAGAACTGGATCAACTCCAACCCCATTACCCCGAAACACCACAGCAGCTACACCTGAAAAAAAAAAAAAAAACAGCACGCCAAGACGTTCATCTCCAAAACATCTGTGATTACATCTGTGATTACATGTCCCTGCCTCACTTTGATAGACCTGGTATGAGATGGTCAGTATCGTTCAGATTTTTATGTTTTCAGAAATATGTAATGTTGTCGTTAATTTAGACATTTCTGCTCCTCAAATGATCAAATTTTAAGGTAAATAAAATGAAATCTCCAAACGTCTGTTGATTTCTTTTACATTTTGGAGCTCGCTCTGTCTTTAAAAAAGCTGTGCCTGTTGCTTTTACTAAAGTAAGAAAGGATTCCAAACAAAGACTCAATAAACACCAGAAAAAAAATGGAATTGGACAAAATCCTACTAAATTTTGTCTCACTGGATTTTATCATGTGGAAGAATGTAGGTCTCTTTTCTTTAAAGGTCCAATCCATCCATCCATCCATCCATCCATCCATCTTCCATCCTTCCATCCATCCATCCATCCATCCATCCATCCATCCATCCATCTTCCATCCATCCATCCATCCATCCATCTTCCATCCATCCATCCATCCATCCATCCATCCATCCATCCATCCATCCATCTTCCATCCATCCATCCATCCATCCATCTTCCATCCATCCATCCATCCATCCATCCATCCATCCATCCATCCATCCATCCATCCATCCATCTTCCATCTATCCATCCATCCATCCATCTTCCATCACTTATCCAGGTCTGGGACACAAGGGCTGCAACGTCATGAGTGACGACCAATGACCTCTGTCCCCAGACACTTCCACCAGCTCCTCTGGGAGGGAGGGTGCCGAGGTGTTCCCAGGCCAGCCGAAAGTTATAATAACTCCATGGTGTCCTGGGTCTAGCCCAAGGTCTCCTCCCAGATGAACCACCTCATCTGGCTCCTCCCCATGTGAAGGAGCAGCGGCTCTACTCTGAGCCTCTCCCAGTTGTCTGAGCTCTGAACCGGATCTCTAAGGCTGAGCCCAGACACCCAGCAGAGGAAGCTCATTTCAGCAGCTTGTATTCACGATCTTGTTCTTTTGGTCACAAGCTAGGTGAGGATTGGAACGTTGATTGACCACTAAATTGAGAGCCTTGCCTTCTTGCCCCAATCTGTCTGTCAATCTCTTGCTCCATTTTCCCTTCACCGGTGAACAAGACCCCGAGATACTTAAACTCCTCCACTTCATCCCATAAAGTTCCCATATGATGATAAATTTAGTTTAGCAGCTCTTTGTTGTCTTCAGATCAAGGTTTATCATCCATGTTGTCATCTGAGGCCCTGTGTTGATTGGCTCCCTGAATGACTGTTGATTTGCGAGGGTGCTGATGGATGCAGAGGTGGAAAAACACCAAAAGATGACGTGACGAGCTCTCAAGAAGAACCCAAGCTTGGATATAAAAAATAGCCAAATATAACAAACAATGAACGGTAAATATTGTCATAGGTGGCAAATCTTTCTCACAGCATGTTAGCTTTTATTGGGTCTCAGACTCTCTGTAAAGATTCTTACATGAGAGTTGGTGCCAATCAGCACTGAGCTTGGCCCATACAAACAAATTAGCACCAGTTTTAGCTAGCTTAGGAGCAGCTAATGCTTTCTTTGGATTTCTGGACATGTTTGTTGATTTTTGCAACTAGCGTGTCTGGCTCGAACCTTTGCTATCATGAGTCTGCAACACCGAGGCGTCATTGGGGAAAGCATAACTTCACTCCTGTTGCATCAGTGCAGACGGCAAATAAAAATCGCCTACACACTGAACACATTCTCAGGGTTGCTCTGCAATTTTAAGGAGGAAGGTGTTGACATTATCTGGGACCTTTAGGTAATTACTGATGCTTTGGCCTGTAGCACCAAATCTTAATTATAACAAACTATGAACAAGTTAAACTGTGGAAGTCTTCTGTCGTTTTCTGGGCGATTTTATGGACGTATTTTGATTCTAACTTTGAATACATTTCACCTGATACTCAGGTTTGATTATTAATCACAGATGTTTTGAAAAATGCATCTTCTCTAAAAGTCACAAAATAAAAGAGTCATTTTAAAATCTGATTGCCAACAAAGAAGGAAACAGTCCTTAGCACTTTTCACCTCAGTGTCGTCTTGAAACATATCTATAATTTTCTTGCACATGATGGCCGTGTGCGATTTGCACAGGCTATTCTACAAGTGCAATTTCATTCTGAGTGTTCATTGATGGCTGTTCTGTATAAAAGAAGTGGACCTGACCTCTCTGAAGAGGAAATCCATATACTTACATGACTCTGTGGATTTTCCAATAATGCTCCAATTGAGGCCAACAAGCCTGACCTGCCAACCATGAAAGAGATGCAGCGATGGAACGACATCGCTTCTTTACAAATATTGTCACTTCTAGCGCCAAAAAAGCCGAGACAGTGATGGCCGAAACATGAAAACTCAGCTTTGTCCACTTCTTATATACAGCCTGTGATATCTGCCCTTGGATAGAGGCAATTTATCAATTCATGGGACCCACTTCAGGCAGGAAGTGTGAGTAGTTTGTTTTTAAATTAAAGCAACAAGGAGAAAAGAGTTCCCATTCCTGCTTGACTTTTCCTCAAGGTGGTTTTTCAGGTTACTTTCACCAAATCCCCGCCCTCCCCATCTTCTACAGACCCCACATTTCCAGAACTTCACAAGTGACGGTAGAAAGTTTTCGAAAAAATCCCCCAAACTTTAAGAAATACATGTTAAGACTGGATTTCTCAGGCTTGGTTGTTTCAGGACACACTGAAAAGAGTTTCTCATACAAGAAATAACATTCACGTGACCCCTTTCTGGGTCTATCAGCGCAGTCGTTCAAGAGCTGCTCGTTGCGCATTGTTCTTAACCTTCATGTCCAACTTCACGTCTGTCTGTCCCAGATAGGACGAAATACTTTGTGGGCCTGGAGAAGTCCTGATAAGGGCTCTGCAGCGAAACACCCTTACTTAGACCCATGTTTGTTTTCTTCCCAATACAAGCCCCCCACGGTGAGGTCAGTGTGGACTATGGTGGGTGTTTCTCTACAGCTTTTCAACACTTGTCACACAAAGTTTTATGAGTTTGAACGTCAACTGATGAATAATCCGTCATGAAAGTTTGTTCCACGTTTTCACATTTTCTTGGTAAGTTTTCAGACCTCGGTTCTCCAGAGTTGTCTTTCTTTTTGCCAAGTGCAGAACTTCCCCCTTAGTCCCGCGTCATCTTTTTTACTTTCTCAAATTGTCAGACCCCCAAATCCCTTCAAATGTCGCCCAAGTCCAAACAGGCATCTCTCTACAGCCTGGGTGTCTGGCTCCATCTTTGAAGCTGTTGATTTGGAGTTGCAATAAATTCTGATCACAGCAGCACACTTTAATGTGTTAGTCCACTTCAGCATGGCTGGATCCTCTACCAGTCTCACTCACGCTTTGCTACAAGTACCTTTCCTTCCGGGATCCAGAGTCGTCTCAGCTTTGGCACCACCAAGATGTCCGTCACCACAATAGTCTCCTGGGTCCCATCCTAAATTCTTTTCCTTTCAATCCCATCCTCTTCATCTCCCTCCCCCCCACCCCATGCTAGTCTTCTTGTTGGGGGATGGGGGGGCTCGTGCCGCTAGAGAGCGGTGATCTGAGTCAGTTCTGTGTTGGAGTTCCCCGTCCCTTGATTCTCTCTCCTCTGGGCGGGGTCCACCCCCACCAAGGGGAGCTCCACGCCTAGTCATGCTGGATTAGGAGTCCCACCCCCATGCCCTCCACCATCTCCAGCCTTACAGCTGTAGGCTGCAGCCACCTCCCTGGCAATGCTCCTCATCCGGCCGGACTGCTGGGTGTCCAGACGGAAGGGCGAAGGGTGGCAGAACTCGCGGAAGCAGCGCTTGAAGTTCTCATCCAGGAACGCGTACAGCACGGGATTCAAGCTGCTGTTGACGTACCCCAGCGCGATGCAGAAGTGCATCAGCACCAGCGTGAACAAGCTGCTCAGGTTGAAGCCCAGCGCCTGAGCCAGGACCATGATCTGGATGGGGGTCCAGCAGACGACAAAAGCCGCCACGACAACCAGGACCATCCTCGTGATGCGGCGCAAGTTGCGGTCCTTTTCTTTGGAGCCAGACAGGATGCGAACGCTGCGCAGGCGCTTCACCATGAGGCTGTAGCAGATGCTGATGATCGCCACGGGGATGAGGAAAGAGAAGAGGAAGACACAGGTGCCAAAGACAGCGTCCCAGTGAGTCCTCGGTTCAGGCAGAAGTACGATGCACTCAACGTCTGGAGGAATAGAAAGAGAGAGAGAGACAGAGAGAGAGGTTTTAATTAAAGATGTGTAACAGAGTACGTAGTGTTTTTGCTCGCTCACAGACAAAAGAGGGCGATCTTTTATTCAGAGGAACGACTTAACCTGCCTGCTTCCCTCTAAGGTGGTATTTGTTTTTTTTTGTCCCTCCAACTTCTTGAACTCACCTGTCTTTGTTTTTAAAAGCCTGCCTCAGCGTGATAAGATTCAAGATTGGACCAGCAGACCTCACATTGATCTGTCCTCCAACAGCCGTGTATTTATAGCCTCTTAAAGTCGCAGCACTTTAGAGTCTCTGAAGGTCAAGTTTGTTTGCTGAATTTCTGAAGTTTGGCGAGAATTTGCAGCAGAGCTTATCTGCATGGAACCAACAGACGTTTTTTTTTACTTTAAAGATCCTGAAAACTTGTTTTTGAGTGGAGATCAACCTGAGGGACTTTGACAGATTAGAGGTTTTTGGACTCACTTGAAAGAGCTGAACCCTTTTCCACACACCAAGAGATACAGCTGTCAGTGGTGAGCACAGACTTTTTGAAGGGCAGGGGCGAAAAGGTAAAAATGGCTTTTTACACAGCACGTTCTCAGCATTGAAGAGGGGACGAAGCTCTGCGTGTTTTCAAAGACAATTTAAAATACGTTGTTTCCACCCAAGAGCCCCTCTAGGAATCTGGGATCTTGCAGATTCAACCAGTCCCCCTGAATTCTGGGCAACCTTTTGATTTTGTCCAATCACCGCAACTTATTTGCAAATTTGACCACCAGTTTGATCACCTGTTGTTGATGTTTATTTTAACATCGCAACATGCACTGCAATGTTTTTCAAAAAGCTGCCGCAAAATCAGCAAATTAAACCCAAAACGATCCCAAAAACAGTCTGTGTGTTCCTGGAGGGACTGGTTAACCAGCCAACAAGGGAATTTAATATGTTTGCCAATCAGCACGTTAGCGCACATTTTGGCTCCCAAGAAAATGTTTTTCAACAATTAGGCCCCGCCTCTGTGCACGCCAATAACGGCTCTATATGTTCGCACTGTAAATTGGAAATTTCCAGGCCAGTTGGAGAGCAGTGGTTCCCAAATTGGGAACTCTGGGAAATTAAGAGTCTCAGGCGTTTTTTTTTCATCCATTTTTGGATCAGCCTTTTTTCCGTATTCCACACGGCGGAAGGTCTCTGGTCTGGAGCCTCTCAGTTTTGGGTTCACAAGCTGAAAAGTCTGGGAACCCCTGGTCTTGACTTTTTTTTTTCCCGCTGCGTGCACGTCTCAGGGCACCTTTAAGTCCTGGCAACCATTAAGAGCGTTAACAGAGGTCTTAGGAGGAAGGTTTGTGGCTTACAGAGAGTGTTTCAGGTGACCCTGCATGTTGTTATATGTCAATAAAAATGCAAATGAACCATTTAAGTAACCTGAGTTTTAAAGTGAGGGACAGAAGTACTGTGTTTTGGTTCTCTTCATACAGAGGGGGAAACACATAAGAACCAGTTTTATCGGTTTGATCAGTCTGCAGCAATCGAGGAGGAGGAGGAGTGGGAGGAAGAAGACAGGAAGATGAATGTGTCTGGACTGTCAGAGAGATCGGACCAGTCAGGTGAAAGAAACAAGAGAAAAAATGATTAATGAGACAGAAGTTCTCAAAGAATCTTTGAAACTGAGAAGCAAATCAAAGTTTCTCTGATACTTTAATCCACGAACGACTCACTGCGTTTATCTCTCCTACAGGGTGTCGCACCGAGCGATGAGGGGAGATTTCATTCTGCAGTTTATTTTATGAAAACACACCTGTGCTTTCATTCTAAATCCTCACACACAGCAGCAGCAGCAGCAGCGACGGCAGCGACGGCAGCGACGGCAGGATCAGCGGCCTGGACCTCCTGATAAATCCAAATAAATTCAGCTCATTTTGTCAGAATGGGACGCAGGTGCTGTTTGGAAACTGGAGGAAAATCCTCTTAAGGCAGGATTCAGTGAAATGAAAAGGACAAAACTGACTCTTAAACAGCAAAGACGCAGCGTTTACTGATCGGCTGGAGATGAATCTGGATTTTTATTCCAGCATTAAAGGCACCGCTGGGATTTTTTTAACCCAATAAATAAAAAATACGACTTGAGCCTCAAAACTGTTTTTTAAATGTTAAATTTACACAAAACAAGAATCAGCAGAAAAAAAAGTTCACTGGTGGATCTGAAGATGTTTACAATGTTTTTCCCTCCTGACAAATAAACGTGACGGGCCAATTATGCAAATTAGATGATGACATCATTTAGCGACTTCTAGGACAGCCAATAGCTGCTTTTATTACTGAGGAGTTGGCAACACTATATAAGTTTCGGATTTGAACCACTTATCGCTCACCCGACCAGAATCACAGAATACAGTGTTACACTAATTGACAACATTTTTTTTCTAACGTGCTCGAGGATAATTTAATAAATGGGCTGGTTGTGAATGACGTAAGCGATCATCTACCAATTTAACCTTACAGACAATGCAGATAACATAGTGAATAAGTTAAACAAATTCTTTGCAGAGGTAGGGCCAAATCTTGCCAAGCAGACCTTAGCTGGAACCACTTTGATAGGGAGGGGAAATGTAACCAAAACACCATGTTTTTGATTAATAACTGCACAGGAAAAACGTCAAAAGACGTCCATGACGTTGACATGAAACTGGTCAAAATGGTACAAGGAGAGATTGCATCACCTTTGACACATATATGTAATCTGTGGTTTCAGACAGGAAAATTCCCACACACACTTTGTTATAAACTAGAAAAGCTGGTGCAGCGGTACCATGAAAGTATTTAAGAAAAAAATGGTCAAAATGACCTTTGACCTTTGGATGGGTTGTTTGGTCTGTAAGACAGCAGGAAAGACGAAATGTACCTAAACAATGACAGTGGATGAAGTGATGGTGTAAGTCAAGATAGCAGTATATATCCAACTAACTTTTAAAGCACACATTGCAGGCTTGGTCAGCAAACTCAGGGTCAAGCTCGGTTTCTTCTACAGAAACAAATCTTGTTTCTCACTCAGAGCCCGGAAAATGCTTGTGTCAGCAACATTTCTGCCCCTGATTGACTATGGAGATGTGCTCCTATAAAATGCCTCCAGTCCTTAAACACTGTTTATCACATCATTGTGACCTGTACATTCGTTCTGGGTTTCCCTCTTTAAGTGCGCGAAGGTATGCGCACTGGCTGACACTTGTATACAAAGCAATTCTTGGCTTGGTTCCTTCTTATTTGTGCTCTCTTCTTCGGAGAACTACAAGCCACTATGCCTTACGGTCCTCTGATGTTTTTAATCTATTTGTTCCTCGTGCAAGAACTGAACTGGGGAAGAAAGCGTTCAGTTTTGCTGCTCCAACAGCGTGGAACTCTCTACAGACTGAGCTGAAGCTCTCAGAGCTCATCTCACTTGGAGCTTTCCGATCCTTGCTGATGGACATACAGCATGAAACCATTAAGCAGTGCCAGTGTTTCTGAATAGTTATGTATATTTAATAATCCTCTGTCCTTTACTCCGCTTTTCTTATTCACAAAAAAAATGCATTTTTAAATTGTTGTTATGTTTTATACTGTTTCCTTGCAACTGTATTTACCATGACGTGTGTCGCTGACCTCTTGACCAGGTCACCCTTGTAAAAGAGATCTTGATCTCAATGGGCTATTTTTACCTGGTTAGATAAAGGTTAAATTGAAATTAAACTGCAGAGGGACAGACAGTCTCAAAATGGATCCACTAAGTTGGGCTCTCAACGCAATCGATAAGATTTTCTCAACCAGTCATGCTGGCCCGGGAGAACCTAAATGCCCTGATGGAACAATCCTAGCTGGATACGCAACAACAGGAACAAATGACTGGTCATAAAAGGTCAAATACGGACATTAAAAGACAGTCAAGAATGATGTCATACTTCTGTAAATGGAACACAAATTTATAATAATCTGATGATATGTGGAAAAGAGGAGACTAAATATGGAGGTAATGGGGACGGGACTAGATAATAGGGATGAGCCGGATATTCATTTCAAACGAGTACTCGTTACGGATAATGCATTTTTGCCGAATCCGAATACAACACGAGTTTTTTTTTTATTATTCGTATCCGTACTAAAAGAATCCTCATTGGGTAGCAACAACTACTGTCTTCACTCTTCCTGCTCTGTGATTGGCCAGTCACACACAGCACACCCCCCTCCCTGCACCCACATGCTGCAGCGAGGAGGTGCCTGCTCTCCTCTTTCACACACACACAGACAGGCAGCGAGTGACAGCGACTGCTTCTCTTGCTTGCTTGAGTTGACTGTAGTTTACGTTGCTCTAATCTCTGTACTACTCACTCAGTTTTCTTCTGCTCGTCTCTATTGAGGTTTGTTTGGTATTTAAAGTTACTTCTTCAACTTATTTCCTGTCATACGCGATGCATGTGACAAGACGGGGCTGAAAACGGCTCGTGTCGCGCTGGTCAGTGCCTCTTGCTTCAATTCGGGACCGTTTTTTTAAGGTTTTCGTTGTCTCGCATCTCTTTAGTTCTTTTTTTTTTATATTTAAAGTTACTTGATTAACTGTTTTGCAACGTACACGCAACGCATTTGAAGGCTTAAAGCTGTAAACTCCTTGTGTCGCGTGCCCCCCTAGTTTCTCCACGCCGGTCTTTTTTTTCTTTCTTTTTTTCTTTTTTTTTTTTTTTTAACTGGCTGCGTGATTTTAGTTTGGCTGGTGAGAAAGTTAGTTGGAAAGCTTTGCCCATTCTGAGCACAGTGGTTTTGAAAATACAGTGAACAACACTGCATTTTTTTTTTGCCACTGAATGTTTGCACAAATCACCTATTAAATTTACACAGATCATAAATAAAGAGACAGTCTTTCACACCACTACATACACATTTTACCAGTTGTACATAAAACATAGCTGAAAATAAATATAGCCATTTCAAATCAATTCTTGCCAGTTTCAGACTTAAAATAATGTTAGGATTTAAGTCCCGCCCATTTTCGGACAAACGCGCCCACTTCCGGTTTTGGCCCCGCCCCCTACGAGTACGGATACGGATACGGATAATATGGATGGGTAAACAGATACAGATACAGATAATGGTGTACTCGCTCATCCCTAATGTACAATTTGATCAACTATTGACAATGTGTGATGTTGTATAAGTGTGCTGACGTGAGCGAAATAAATAAATAAATAAATAAGTGTTCAGTAGTAACCTCAGGTCTTCATCCCAGGCTCTGCTCACCGTCCTGAAATCAGGGCCGAGGACCAAAGTTGAACTTTGACCTTTCCTGTCAGAGCCCCCGCCCTCTGGAGGTCAGAGTGGAAACTCTCTGTCCTCTTTTAAAAACACATTTCAGTCACCGTGCTTCAACAGCAGCGGTTGTTTCCTCCTGGTATCTGAAGTGATCTGAATGTCACACAGCAGCAGCTCGTCCTCGGTATAAACGACGCCGATGAAACCGCAGCACTTTGGGCTCAACGACAGAAACAAGCGAAAGAAAAATCTCTGATAACGACGAACTTTTAGGGAACTCATTCATCAAAGACGCAACAAATCAGCCGAACGACGACGGCGGGTGACGTTTCAGTATTAATGATTGTTTAAAAGTCTGACAGCTGTTTGCGAGTCAGACAAATCAGTCAGATTCTTCCTCTGATTAATAATCACGCCGCTCTGTGAAAAAAAAAAAAAGGATCTTTTGAATCCATCTGTGAAGTTTGAAACCCTCGAGCGCAGCACTTCAAACCCTGATTGGCTCCTTTTGGGTTGAGCTTTGTAGGAAAGGACGCCACTTGAAGATGAAAGCTCGCTCCTCAGGGTTCCAGCTGAGATATTATTTCCATTACATGATGATGAAGTGATGCGTTCCTCTCTTTCTTTTTCTTTCACGTCCTCTGGAGGGACGGTTAGTTCCTCCTGAGTTTACTGCTGAGGTTCCAACCACTAAACAAACTTCAATGAGGGCCTCTGTTTGGGAATCAAACACCTAGACACACTTAAATATGATATAAAAGCACACACACACTCGTACAGAGACGGCATGAAGGGTGCAGATAAAACCAGATCAAACAAACAGAGGGAGGAAACGCTGATGTATTATTCCATTTGGTGACCGCTTTTATCTGATGCGTCTCTCCGGGCTCAGAGTGCGCTCGATTTATAGTCTCTGCTCGTCCTCTGTAAAAATGGAAGCCACAGCCCCGGCTCCATTACCACCACGCTACAACCATGGATCAAAAGCACAGTAAAAGTCTGCGCCAAAGGACGGGGAATCGTAATAACCCGCTTGATAGGGCAGTGAAGTTTATGTGCTGTGTGAAACCGCTGTAAACAGCAGCGCGTTCCCTCACTGGGAGACACCAGGGAGGGCTCCAGGCGCAGGAAAACAACATCGAAAAATCACAGTATTGATCCTGAGGGGATGTCATCCCTCATCATGGAGGGTCAGAGGTCACATGGAGCATCAAGACGAGGCGGCATCCATCACGGAGGGAGCGCCACAACATGACAAAATGATTGACGCTGTGTTTTTTTTTTTTTTTTTTTTTTGATGTCTCGTGAAATGAACATCTCATTTCTGCCTCCGTTTCTTCACCTCAGATCAGAGTCAGGTGTCTGTGTGTGTGTGTGTGTGACTAATTGGCCCTGATTGAGACCAGGTGTAGGAAGCTTCATCCTCATACCCTGACTGAAGGGCTCCCCAACACATTATGATCAGAAGATTCTGACCCCCTGCTCTGAACCCAGTTTAAAGAGGGGGTACTGTGCTTTTCTTCAGGCTTTATTTTGTTCCTCTGGTGCCCCCCATCATAGCTTTAACTGATTTGCAGCTCAAAAAAAAAAAAAGTTTCATTTTAGCTGCTGTCTCTTTAAGGTTCCCAGCTCCACAAACCCCCCTCTCTCTGATTGGCCAGCCTTCTGGAGGGTGCACAGATAATATGTAGCCTTTAAACCCTGTTTCCACCAAACGGTTCAGTTCGGTTTGTCCCACTTTTGTCAGAAATACTGATCCGATCCCAGAAGGCGGAGCTTAAAGCACTGCAGTCCGTTGATTGGTGGAAAGTCTCGTCACTTCCTGTGTGACAGCAGCGATAAAGAGCAACACATGACCCGCCATGTTTGAATCTCCAGCCGACTTCATGAAGGTAACTTTCTCTTTGTTTTGGAAAATTGGCGTCACGAAACAGTTTACTGTGTCGTGTTTTTCTTCTTCGTTGGATTTATTAACGGGGTACACTGTGTCGTATTGCTATGCCGTCACACTATGACAAAGCTGACACGGCTATCTGCATCTGGCTTGCACGCCGCCCACCAAGAAGGGCACGGTTAGCCCGTACCAAACTGTATTGATCCATACCGGACCGCTTGGTGGAAACGGGGCTTCTGGGTACTGTAGGACTCAGAATGGCAGCCATTAAAAGACAATTTGGTACCTGAAAACACACACTTAATGTTGCCTTCAAAGAACAACGGGTCTACCTGCTGGTTCTTTGAAAACCCACTTTGGGTAACTTTTGAGGAGTCATTAGGGGTACTTCATAACAGAAACTTAAAGAGGGGGTATCAAACTTTTATTTAAAGTCATTATTCTGTCCCTCTGGTGCCCCCACAGGATCTTAATATGATTTACAGCTCAGATAAATCTCTTCTCTCACAGGTGTTGTGGAAAACCTGTTTTTTCAGCCTCTTTCTGAAACACTTTATTTTAGCTGCTGTCTCTTTAAGTCTCCCCGCTCCACAAAACCCCTTCCCTCTGACTGGCCAGCCTTCTGCAGGCTCTTGAGGCACAGATCTGGGCTGACCTTGGTGTTTGAGGCCCGCCCCTTCAATGTGATGAACCAGTCTGGAGATCCTTATGCGATGACATCATTGATGAAGATGTCGTGCTAATTTTAGCATAAATTAAATTAAAATGTAATTTCTTAAAATAAAACAGCTCACTTTCTGTAACTGTGCAGAGGAAAGTAAGAAATCAAACGTCTGTCTCTGCAGATCCATTCGTACCTCTAAAGCTCGACTGGTCATATAAGATCTTCACTCTGCAGCTGCAGAAAGTAAGATGTGGTTAACTGAGGTAACAAGCTTTTATATGAGGAGGTTAGAGGGCAGCAGGATTCAATCTCTGCTTTTTGTCCTCAAACAGAAAAGGAGATCTGGAGGGAGGAGAGGGCAGAAAGAGAAATGATGAGTTACACAAAGGTGAGAGAGGAGAAGAGTGATGTTTCGCTCCTGTTGAAAATGAGAGGAGGAAAGGGCAGGAGATTAACGCCAGAGGAGGAAGGGAAACGAAACGCAAGACTGCAGGACAAAGGTAGTTATTTTCAGCACGGAACAAAGAAGGCGAGAAACGGAGGATGTGGAGGGATGTGAGGGAAAATTGGAAGAGAAAGATGTAAACAAAGTCGAGAATTAAAAGTGAAAGAAGGAGAGCAGGGGACGTAAAATGAGGAAAAGCAATCAGCGAAATGGAAAATAATGTCTGCAGTAAGAGAGCAAAAAAAAGGGAAAAAAAAACAGACAATCCAGCTTCAGGAAAAAGAAAATATGAGGTAGGCAAAACTCAACGAAGGGGAAAGAAGTGATAAATGGAAGGAGGAGAGCAGAGGAGGAGAATCATCAGGTGTGAAATAGAAAGCAGAATCCTGCTCGAAGTATGGAAGGATGAGGACGGAAAGGTGTGGAAGGAGGAACTGATGACAGGAGAGATGGGAAAGAGGAAGAAATAGTTGATCGTCCTCATCAGGAAACAGAAACATGATTAAATACTGTTTCTTTATTGTATGACGAAGCTAACATGGCTCACTTTAAAGTGCACTGTAAAAATAAAACACACACGCCGCTCTGTGTGGAAACTACTGTGAGGAAAAGTCATCCATTGACATTTGAAAAGGTGAGACACTTCCAAACAGCCGTTGAGTGATTGATACTAAAAGCTCTCACGTGACGGCAGCTTGACCTTTTTCGTATGCGGCGAACAGAGAGGCTTTAATGGAGCCGTAATAAATTCTGTGGGAGGGTTTCCACCCGACAGACGCCGGCCTCTCAGAGCGCCGGGGAGCAGAGGAGCCAAACGGTCCTTATCAGGAGACGGAGAAGTGCACGAGCGCCACATCAACATATTTACATTAATTATGTTTGGAAGCAACGATTTTATGATGGGAAAATGTGCATTAATGGAGGAGATGGTCCAGATTAAACAGGAAGTGAGCATATCAGACGGATACCCATGAGGGTAAAACTTTTCGTTCCCCAAATTGTAAATACGTATATGGCCTCAAACACCAAGGTCTGCCAATAGCTATGCCAATAACAGGCCTCCAGAGTGCTGGCCAATCAGAGGGAAGGGTGTTTGTAGAGTGGGGGGGCCTTAAAGAGACAGCAGCTATAAGAAATGTTTCAGACAGAGGCTGAAATAAGAGTTTTCCAACAAAAAAAAAAAAAAAATTAGCTGTAAATCCTGAAAATTTTCTACCGGGGCTCCAGAGGGACAAAATAAAGACTAAAAAAAAACCCACAATACCATCCTTTAAGTTTCTGTTACAAGGTACCCCCCCAGTGACTCGTCAAAAGTTACCCTAAGTGAGAGTTTGACGTGTTACTTTTGACAGCAGCTTCAAGGAACCAGCAGATCTTTTAAGGAAGTATTAAAGGTGTGTGTTCAGGTACCCTTTAATCTCTCCCTTTAATTTAACTTCAGCAGCTGTTTGAAAGTTTCCTCTCGTGACCGTCTCAGAGTCGTCTTTCTGCGGCTGTCATAAGGTATCCCTACAAATTCCTGAGAAGTCACGCTCAGCGAGTGTCTGATGGAACCCTTTTTTGCACTCTTAAAAGGTGCGCCAAGAGGGCTGGCCAGTCAGAGGGAAGGGGGTTTGTGGAGTGGGGGGCCTTAAAGAGACAGCAGCTATAAGAATCATTTCAGACAGAGGCTGAAATAAGAGTTTTCCAACCAACCAAAAAAAAAAAATTAGCTGTAAATCCTGAAAATTTACTACAGGGGCTCCAGAGGGACAAAATAAAGACTAAAAAAAAACCCACAATACCCTCCTTTAAGTTTCTGTTACAAGGAACGCTTTAAGCGCTCTTAAAAGGTGCGCCAAGAGGGCTGGCCAATCAGAGGGAAGGGGGTTTGTGGAGGGAGGAGCCTTAAAGAGACAGCAGCTAAATTAGCCTTACAGAGCCTTGTTGTTGTTTTTGTTGTTGTTGTTTAAATATTCTTTTCTTATCTGGAAAAAAAAAATCAGTGATGGTTTCCTTTAAACAGCTTCTCTTAAAGACGTAGGCTGCTCTGAAGGAATGATTTTTCATCCTCTGGGGACCCTGAATGTTCTTACCAGATATAATATCCGGTCATGTAAGAGTTAATTAAATGTTTAAGTCAAAAACAACAGACCGGTTAATACCACCATCTGTACAAACAGGCTGCTCTCAACAGAAAAAAAGTCAAAACAGCTGTTGACCATATAAGGACATCCTATAGAGTGACTGTATGATCAGTTAGATTCAAAGCCAGTCACTGAAACGCCTTTTTATTTATATTTTCTTCAGTATTTCCAGCCTTCACAGATATTTTCTCAGAGTGGTATAACTTGTCTGTTCTCTATTCTTATTGGTCCGTTCTTGTTTCTCTCCTCTTCAGTGCTTCTAAGGAGACAAAGAGCTCACAGTGTCATATTTAGGCTGAGAGCAGCAGCAGCAGCAGCTGAGGCTCTTCATGTGTGAATCACGTCTGATGTATCTTAAAGGATTCCAGCTGCTGCGGCCTCTTCAGCTCAGGGCCGCAGCCTCATCCTCTGAGTATGTATGACGCTTTTATCTCACCTGGAGAAAAAACAAACAAACCCGCACCTGACCTTAACCCTAACCTGAGGTAATGTTTACCTGACTGTCAGGAAAAGAAGAGCAGATAAATACAGGTGAGTGTTTTGTGACCCTGTGTCCACTCCAACCTTTATTCCACACCTTCCCTCGAGTCATTCATTGAAATTCTGTTTTTCTTCCTTTCATGACAAGTAAAGGTTGAAAAATGCTTCTGGGTGCCCTGAAACGGATTCTACTTCCTGTATCTGAAGAAACGAGAGGACCAAAGTGCTCTTTGACTCTGTTTTTGTGACATGCTCATTGGCTAAACGCAATAACACACCCTAAAGCTGTGCAGTGCGTGTGCGTCATGTATGTTAACATGCAGTCCCATGGCGTGTTGTAGTGGAGGTCAGAGTCCTGTGTTCTGAGGACAGATTATTTCCCTCCCGCTGCGTCACCTTGCTCTCTCTCTCTCTCTCTCTCTCTGCCTCAGGTAAAACCTGCCATTTGACCCTGGACTCAGAGCGCGGGTTGAATGTGGACCACTTTTCCCCGCCATTCGTCTGACACCGTCCCCGTCTCTGCTCTCTGTTTCACATTGCAGGGAGGTTTCATCACACTCTAAAAATGTGACGCGCTCACAACTGCACCCCCGATGCATTTCAACATGAAGACTGATTTAATGAGACGCAGAGCCGGCTGTGAGGCGCAGGTTTAGACCAGACTGAGGTCTGCAGCAGAGCAGAGCAGAGCAGAGCAGAGCAGAGAGTCACGGCTGAGATTTGAGGTAATTCAGTGAAATCAAAGTGAAGTGTATTAAAAGCAAACTTCAGACCTTTTAAACGAGCGTCCTGCTCCTTCAGATCTTTGAAGAGCCTCAGTGATCCGCAGCTCGGCTCACACGTCTCTCAGACTCACCTCAGAGCTTTTTTTTTTTTTTTTTTTAACTCTTTAAGAAATCACCTCTCCGGTGAATGTGGCTCATTTTCAGCCTGAAAAAAACATTTTTCACTTAGATTAACAAACAAACACTTGCTTGGATTTCAGTTTTTGCAGTGTAGGATGAGGCCCAGGTTGTTATATGTGCCACTAGAAACTGAATCTGATTGGTTGACAAAATTCCAGGAACTTTCAGAGCTGGAAACTTTCAGTGGGGATTTTGGGGAATTTATATCAATTATTATTATTATTATTATTATTATTATTATTATTATTATTATTATTATTATTATTATTATTATTATTAATAATAATAATAATAATAATAATAATAATAGAAGAAAAAACAAACCGTTCATGGTTCTGGAGATGAAATATAATAATTGCTTTTCAAACCGTGTGTGACCCACAGGGGGGAGTGTTGTAAAAACAGCAGAGGACGGTGAAACTGTGGCCTGATTCAAAGACCTGATATGATTCCCAGTGCAGGGCGATGATAGCGAGAGGAGGGAAGAAAGAGGAGAGATTTGGTGAAGCGTCCTGGCAGGATTATCTTTAAAAATTGTCCGTCGATCCTGACGATGAGCTTTGATTTCATCAGAGTGAATAAACGTGACCTTCCACCTCATCAAGCTCCACGTTCAGCCGCTTTCAGACGACCGGCTCTGAAGAGACGTCACGCATGATGAAGCCTGGCAGCGTGAATCATGCACCGTTACCGTAATGACCTCTCATTAGCATTTCTATTCTCTCCTGTGATTACTCCTTCATCAGAGGATAAAAATAACAACAGGGAGAGGACACCAGGGAATACACCTCCACGTCTTTTTGATCAGCGTGTAACTGATGCTCACAGCCGAGGTTTCGAAACAGGAGCGATGCAACGACTCAAAACAACCCCTGGTTTTAATCGGTGGTCCGACTCTTTGAAAAACGACGTCCGTTCGGCTCATTAACGTGTTGAACTCTGCACAGGCTCCAGTTAACGTAAGACGAACATGAACACAAGAATCTGCAGGCGTGGAGAACACACACCCCAACACACTCCAACACACTCCAACACACACACTTCCTACAGTCTTTTAGATGGATTAGTCAGCCCATCCATTAGCAGCAGCAGGATATCGGATGATTACAGCCCCCTTCCTGCCACTGTGTCCTTGGGCAAGGCTTTTGACCCCAATTACTGAGAGCAGCGTGCCATGACTTTCCCTGCAGCTTTCAGGTTATGAATCCACGCTGTCCCCTCTCTGTTTGTTCAGAGCAGACCGACAGAGGAGGGGAGGAGCTAAAACCAGCAGCTTCTGCAGGAAGACGATAACTGTTCAATGCACAGGTGTGTGGACACCTATAGAGCACATATCAGGGCGAAGGTACTTGATTCATACGGTTTTTGGTGATACTGACTCGAGGCTGAAGGCATGTTGTTGGAGAATAAAGACAGACCCCAATGGGCCGTTCCACCGAATCAGAGCCGTTTGGGTCTCTGGGAAATAAAACAAATTAAGCCAAGTGTCCTTCATGGCAGTGGTCCCAACCCCCAGGCCTCAGAGCGGTACCGGTCCAATGACGTTTTCTTATGAAAGATGACCCGAGTCTCTGCATTACATCCAACCACGACTCAACACACGTCAAAACTAACCCCCGACTCGGTCACGTGATACATCCCGCTAAATGTTACCGGGACGATTCCCAAAATTAGACTTTACCATCAAATCAAATCATTTAAATCCTTCAGAAATGTCTTTTTTTTTTTTTTTTTACATATTTGTGTTCCTCCTTTTACCAACGATACTTAAAGGTTATTTTCTTTAGAAAAAAAAAAACTTTAAAAAGACTTTAGTGGTGTTACCCTAACACCCCCCCCGGAAACATGTGGAATATTCCACGTGTCACAAGGTCCACAGGAAGTAGCATCATTCAGATCCTCTGCAGGCCATGAGAAGGCTAATATATTTACACACTGACTGAGGGGCTTCAAACCTCAGCTCAGTCCTCTAACTGAAATTATTTTATCATCTTATTTATTTATTGTTCAAACAGTTTTTGCCGACTCACTGTGATGAGCTAAGAGTCAACATGCTGTTAGCTGTTAGCATGATCGCCATGTGGCTATATTTCATGTGTTTGCTAATTCTCTGGAGCTGGGGTCGAACAGTTCTATGGAGTTAAATCAGTGCCAAAACCTCACAAACACAAAAACTGTGTTTTATTTGCGGCCAGTGATTCACAAACAAACTTAGTTTGATTTGCAAAAGCAAAACATGATTCACAACTAATGTATTTAGTTTGATTAATGAAAAAAAAATGTCTCTCCAACGAATACATCTTGTTTCACAAATACAGAAAAAAATATTTTATTTCAATTAAATGAAAACATCCTTGAAGGATAAAAAAATAAAATCTTTCAAGTACAAAAAAAAATATTGTTCAAGGTTTAATTTTTTTCTTCTCGAGTTCAAAAAAAATTCTGCAAGTAGGAGAAACAGTTTTGACATGATTCTACCATGTCATGTGACTTTTGGCAGTAACGTTCCGATCCGCATCCGCAGGACTTCGATTAATCATGAACGCCAGCACACGACTGCGCCACAACAGCAGGTGGCACTGTTGATGCTGTTTAAGACCGTAGATCTACATCATAGATACGGCGAGGAGCCCAGGAAAGAGGACAGCATCACTCGCCCCAGACGGCAGCATGAGCAGCCAACAGGTGAGGTTTTTTGAACTCGAGAAGAAAAAATTCAATCTTGAACAACGGTTTTTTTTTTTGTACTTGAAAGATTTTATTTTTGCGCCTCAAGGATGTTTTCATTTAAGTGAAAATACATTTTTCTGTATTTGTGAAGCGAGATGTATTTGTTGGAGAGACATTTAAATAAACACATTAGTTGTGAATTATGTTTGCTTTTGCATAACACACTAAGTTTGTTTGTGAATCACTGGCCGCAAATAAAACACAGTTTTTGTGTTTGTGAGGTTTTTGGCACTGATTTAACTCCATACAGTTGGAGACTCTTCCAGTGGAATATTGACTCATAGAGACTCATTGGCTCACGGAGGCAGCGAGGAAGAGGAACGCAGAGCTTTTGTTCCACATCTTTTTCCAAACACTGAGGCATTAAATGCTTCATTTTAAACTTTGCTTTCATCAAACCGTCATTATAAAACCTCAGCGTGTGAGCAGAGACGACGAGAAAGAAACCGACGGGTGTCAGTGAACCGTGTGAGAAGGAGCCGGTGTTACGAGAAGGAGATGTTTTAAGACGCTGATAAGATAAGATGAGAATAATTCTCTCTGTACCTCCAGCTGTAAATAAAACCAAGAAGAAGAAGGAGAAGAGGAAAAGCGAGCAAATGAGCGGCGTGGAGAGAACTCGGGCTGCACATGTTGCTCTCCTGCAGAGTAGACTAATAAAAATGATTATAGGATTAGCCCTCCGCTGCAGGCGGAGACTGGATCAATATCCTACCACCAGACCTGCCGTCCTCCTGCTGGCTCACCGCACTACTCCATTAAACTACAGAATAGCCTGATAATAAGTGCTGAGCTGACGGGCATCTGAAGAAACACTGACTGCTCCAGAGGGAGAGTGTTTTCTACTCGGCTTTAACGTCAGTATTAAAAGCACCGACTTGATTATGCGCGGTGATTATTAAAGACGCCGCATTTTAAACCGACTCCTGTAAACAGACATGAGAACGAGCTGCAGCGGGGAGTCTCAGAGGGGGGGGAATCAATCCACAAGAAGAAGATATTAATAACCGCTGGCTGTCATGTCATGTTGTGTCAAGTTCGTGTTGTGTTCAGGTTCTGTTTCCAGGTGTTGTAGAAGATTTTTTCACAGGGAAAGATGAGTGCAGCTTGCTGAGGTGCAACATGCCAAGTATAGTCTGCAGTTGTCTCCCAGAGTGAAGAACACAACCATAAATCTGCTGATCTATGCCCTAGCGAGATGCCGTTGAGGCTGGCCAGGCCTCGATGCTGAGGCTCTCAGACATCTGATCTACCAAAAGATGACCAGCTGGACTCTGAAGAAGCAATATCTTAAAGATGCATTAACCAACATTGGAACAAAGTCAGTGGAAGAAAAATTGAAATTGAAAAATTGAAATTTTACGGTTTAGTTTTACGTTTAGTTTTACTTCCGTGTGGTTGACTGCCCTGATTGTTTCCAGCTGTTTCCCTTACCTTGTGATTATTTAGTGTCCTGTGCCAGTTCGTTTTGTTCGTCCGTGTGCCAAATCCTCGTCTCTCGTCAAGATCTCTGGTTTGTCCTTTGTCGAGTAGTCATTATTCCAGGTGCTTGCTGTGATTTTTGTTTCTTTTATTTTCATAGTTAGGATTCCAGCCATTGGCTGTGTTTTTTAATGCTTCTAGTTATTCTGCCTTTGGTTGAATAAATTCTATTTTTAAACCGAGTACTCGCATTTGGATCCATTGTCTGAGTCTTGTCACTGGCAAAATCGATTCAGATATCGACGAGCAGAAATCACAAAAATGACAAGATTTCCCTCCTTTGTCTGTTTGGTGAGCTGGACGATCGTGACGAGCTTTAAGAGAATAAACGGCGATCTTTACATCCGAGGAACTCCAGAGCCAGAATTCACAAAGCACCTTCAGGCTAAACGTCGCTCTGAGCGTCGTTATTCTCAAAGTTTTTCACAAAGTCTTCTTTTAAGTCCTCATCCATTGTCCTCTCTTAAGGCCAACGAGTGTCTTGAACAGACGACAGAGAGGAAGGAGAGAGACTCTCCATACGCTGCCGGCTTGATGTTTGTGATGGACCCTCACAGCGCTCTCACAGCCTTCACTGTAAAAAATGACACTTTGGACCAAACTAAAAAAATTTACTCTGATTTGTTACACCTAAAATGATCTGTTTTTTCTCAAATTATATTTCTGATGTAAGTTGATCCAGTTATCAGTCATACTAATCTTTTTACCAAAGTCAAAAATTTACATCCAAACGAGGTAAAAAGATAATTCATGATGACGCCCACACGTTGTTCTCATTTGTTTCAGCTTATTTTTTTCATTTTGTACAAACGTTATATTTATGATCCCATCTTAGTGAAACTTTTTCTTTAGAGAAAACTGATTCAACTTCTCTAATTTTGTTAAAAGCAGTACTTTCAGGTGTCCTCAACTTCTCGAGTTGCTACAGAATAATACTTTCCAAGTTAATGTACATTATTTCCATTTGTCCCAATTACAAAATCTGCATTTAAAAAAAAAAGGCCCGGGATTGTAGGTTCGAGTCCAATCTGCGGTGCCATTTTTTTTTATGCGACGTTTTTTCGTTTCCAAGACTTTTTATTATTATTTGTTGTCTTTGGTGTTAAAATTTTGTCTTAGTCTTGGGCGACAGGATGAAAAACCACACAAAGGATGCAAAAGTATAAAACTAATCCAACGTCAAATTGCAAATCGTAAAAGTAGTGATGAACACAAAACCAAAACCCCCAAACAATTCATTCAAAGTGTTGTCTTCACAAATCACTGACACATCACAAATATAACATTCACAAATGATGTTTTTTTTTCTTGTCTGTTTTTTTTTTTCTGATTAAGGGAAGGAAAAAAAATCAGTTCAGTTTTTTTCAGTTTCTGTTCAGTTAAAAAAAAAAAAAAAAAACAGATTAAATTTAATCCAGAGCGAAGAAAGAGAGGAAAACTGCTCACAGATGAGAGCGGTGTCTTTATCAGTCAATCAGTGTCTGTCAGCCCGTCACGTCATCCAGTCATGTCAGTCCAGCCTCCAGGAAATGATTTGACGAAAGATCGTTTAGAGGAAAAATGTCCCTTTTCTCGGCTTTTTGGTGTTTCAGACGAGGGACTACGCTGCCCCGACTACAAACACACATAATGATCAGTTTGATCCTCTGTCTTGTGCACCTTCCAGGGACTCATTCAAATCCACCGCCTCTGTCAGCTGACACCATATAAAAGCGCCACCGAGCTCCCAGGACACTGTCCTCAGCCAATCAACAACAACAGGGGAGGGGCCGACTGCATCGGCTTCTCATTATTTCGACTTAGTATCTCATTATTATGACTTAGTATCTCATTATTTTGACTTAGAATCTCATTATTGTGAGATAGTATCTCATAATTATGAGAATGTATCTCATAATTATGAGAAAGTATATCATTATTATGACTTAGTATCTCATTATTTTGACTTAGTATCTCATTATTTTGACTTAGTATCTCATTATTATGACTTAGTATCTCATTATTATGACTTAGTATCTCATTATTTTGACTTAGTATCTCATTATTTTGACTTAGTATCTCATTATTATGACTTAGTATCTCATTATTATGACTTAGTATCTCATTATTTTGACTTAGTATCTCATTATTATGACTTAGTATCTCATTATTTTGACTTAGTATCTCATTATTTTGACTTAGTATCTCATTATTTTGACTTAGTATCTCATTATTATGACTTAGTATCTCATTATTTTGACTTAGTATCTAATTATTTTGACTTAGTATCTCATTATTATGACTTAGTATCTCATTATTTTGACTTAGTATCTCATTATTTTGACTTAGTATCTCATTATTTTGACTTAGTATCTCATTATTTTGACTTAGTATCTCATTATTATGACTTAGTATCTCATTATTTTGACTTACTATCTCATTATTATGACTTAGTATCTCATTATTTTGACTTAGTATCTCATTATTATGACTTAGTATCTCATAATTATGAGAAAGTATCTCATACTTATGACTTAGTATCTCATAATAATGAGATTGTATCTCATTATTATGACTCAACTTTTTTTTTTAACTTTGACGTCTTTTGTTTGTTTTTTTTTTACTGGTGGAAACTGGCTTCCATATGTGACCAAAACATCACAGCAATAAAAATATTCTTTCCTTGAAGTTGGCCAGTTTGCAGGATTTCTTCCTTCAAATACATTCTGCATTGAAACATTTTATTACAGTCTGCTCTTAATGTTGTTTTTATGTCTAAAAAGCTCTTTGAATTACTCGGTGCATTATAAATAAAACCTGCTGAGTCATCTGAAGGCATGTTTCCATCATTTCCTGCTTTGTTTCTGTATAAATCTCATCCAAGGTCGTTCAGAGGTCAGGAGCGTCGGTTACTGTAGAAACTGAAGAATTTTGTTTGTTGGCTTTTTTAGGAGAGACGCTGCCATCTGTGAGCTGAAAACTCAAACAGAAAATTTGTCACGATGTCCTCTGCGCTGCCAGCATGAACACATCACACACTCTCACACACACACACACACACACACACCATCATCATCATCATCACTCTAACACAACCCTATAAGGAACTGCTCCGAAACGCAGACACACAACTTAAAATCCGACCCTCTGTGAGACTTCTCTATTTATATAGGACTATAAATATGTAGGAGTGTGTGTGTTTTACTGAAATGTGAGCATGCCGCAGAGAGATGATGTCACACACTCACTCACACTCACACACACAGAGCAAACAGAGAGCGAACAGAGACAAAGGACCCAGCTGGATCCACTCAGCAGAGACTGATAAGCAGATACAGGGAGGAAGAGGAATGAAAGGAGTCTGTTTCAGAGTGAGAGTCTGACTCTGCTCATCCATCAGGTGTTCAGGTGACACAGAGACTCACTTCAGAGGTGAGAGGCTGAGATCAGACTTTCCAACAGTTTATAAACAGGGTTGAAAGGTCTCTGATATCTGTCTGTATAATCACTTTAAAGAGAGGGTAAGGTCTTTAATATCTGTCTGTTTAATCACTTTAAAGAGAGGGTAAGGTCTCTGATATCTGTCTGTTTAATCACTTTAAAGAGAGGGTAAGGTCTTTAATATCTGTCTGTTTAATCACTTTAAAGAGAGGGTAAGGTCTCTGATATCTGTCTGTTTAATCACTTTAAAGAGAGGGTAAGGTCTCTGATATCTGTCTGTTTAATCATTTTAAAGAGAGGGTAAGGTCTCTGATATCTGTCTGTTTAATCACTTTAAAGAGAGGGTAAGGTCTTTGATATCTGTCTGTTTAATCACTTTAAAGAGAGGGTAAGGTCTCTGATATCTGTCTGTTTAATCACTTTAAAGAGAGGGTAAGGTCTCTGATATCTGTCTGTTTAATCACTTTAAAGAGAGGGTAAGGTCTCTGATATCTGTCTGTTTAATCACTTTAAAGAGAGGGTAAGGTCTCTGATATCTGTCTGTTTAATCACTTTAAAGAGAGGGTAAGGTCTTTGATATCTGTCTGTTTAATCACTTTAAAGAGAGGGTAAGGTCTCTGATATCTGTCTGTTTAATCACTTTAAAGAGAGGGTAAGGTCTCTGATATCTGTCTGTTTAATCACTTAAAAGAGAGGGTAAGGTCTCTGATATCTGTCTGTTTAATCACTTTAAAGAGAGGGTAAGGTCTCTGATATCTGTCTGTTTAATCACTTTAAAGAGAGGGTAAGGTCTTTGATATCTGTCTGTTTAATCACTTTAAAGAGAGGGTAAGGTCTCTGATATCTGTCTGTTTAATCACTTTAAAGAGAGGGTATCATGCTTTCATATGTTTTAAACACCTACACAAGGAACAACGCTGGATGTTCAGACTGAGCGTGAGCAGATTTTCAAACCTCTTCATGTTAATATGTTGAAATCACAGAATCTGTCTCATCAAAACTCATCAAAACGCTTCCTTAAAAAATAATAGCATGAGATCTTCCTACGATGATGAGGTCATCACATGAGGATCTCCTCATTGGTTCTTGACAAGTTGGATGATCGGAACTCAAACACCAAGGTCTGTCCATAGCTCCACCCACTCCTCCAGAGGATTGGCCAATCAGAGGGAAGGGGGTGGAGCTTTAGGTGTTGTTTACATGAGGACAGTTTTAGGATGAAACGTAAAAGTTTTGTTGCGTTTCGGCCTCTTGTTTACACAGAAACGCCGTTTTAGACGACCTGAAATGCAACTTTTTGAAAACGCCCTCCATAGTGGAACTTTTCTGAAACTAAAACCCATCGAAGTGCCAGAGTGCTCTTTGAATTACCGTAACTCCTCAGTATCTGCTCCAATCACAGGTAATAACTGATGCAAGCTGTTCTCATTACCGTAACTCTTCAAATATTTGGGCAAGCGAAAAAAAAAAAAAAAAAAATCAAAACGTTCCTGAAAGAAGAGAAGATGAGCTGTCAGGGCATGATTTCTAAACCTTTAAGGCCAAAATAACCAATAATAAATGAAATAAAGTTTGTCTCGAACACCAGCGTGAGGAAACAGAAAAAAGACTAAAAACAGCACAACGGCCCCTCTTTAATTCCTTTTATTTGCATCTATGCTTGTTGAGTCTTGACCCTAACCTGACTGTTGAACGCTAACTCTGTCATCCCGCCTTTTTCTTTGCCTTTCTGCTGTTTGCTGCAAGTTTCTAACAAGCTCTAAGCAGAAATCTGGGTTCAGCTCAGCTGTTGGTTGAATTAACTCCACAGTTTCACTTCTGGGACTGAAACATTTACTCTACAGGTGGAGGTGAGGGACGTCAAGCGTCAATTACACCATTTATTAGAAAGGGAATCCTTTAACACCTGACGGTGAAACATGTAAGACTGGAATTTTATTCCCAGTGTCTGATGTAAAAATTTTCATTATAAGGAAATGAAATGTGGAGCCTGGTGACCTCAGCTCGGCTTCAGTTTTCACTGGGCAGAAATAAAGAAACGCACAAACAGGATCTGGATTTGAGAGAAACAGAAAAGATGGCAGACTTTATTCTGGCTTCAACACACCCGACGAGAAAGCGAAGGCTTGAACGTTTCCTACAGGAGTTAAACAAAGCGCTGATCACTGCGCGCAGAGGATCATCCTGAATGATAAATGTTACAGAAGCGTGCACGTTTAATAAATCAGTCCGATGACCCGGTAGGATAAAATGAACCCTCTTTTTGATCATTCATGTTGCAGCAGCGGCAGCAGAGCGGCTCAAGGGAGGGAAACCTGCTGCGGGAGGTGAAAACCTGAGAGACTGACGTCTCATTAGAGGAAATGGAGTTCAGCGGTGCATACCGAAAGGGTCAGCTGGAGTCAGACTTTCTAATAGACAATCTAATTACCGAGCCTGAGCCCATGCTCTATCAAATCACTGGTACAGGAGGATTCCTACAGGTACCGGCTCCTTTAAGAGGAGTGAAACAGAGAGGGATGAGACGGCAGACGTAACGTTGAGCTGAACAATAATACAATCATACAATCCACCTCTCGGTTATTCTGCAACCATTTGTTACATAAACTAACCTTTAGACTCAGATTTACAATTTAAATGGAGCATCCAGTGCCTGAGCAGCGTGCTCAAGGTCACAGTTATTAATTTAACCGTCTCAATCTCATTTTTCCGTCCACTCAGAGTCGCTGGAGTTTCAAGGATAAAGACTCCAAGCAAACGAGCTGAGAGGACCTCATCTTTTTAACACTACTTTTGTTTCTTCAAGACAACTTTTCCGTTGACCGTTAACAGCAACATTAAACGTGTCGTGAGTTCGCCTCCTCTCAGGCTCTGGAATCTGATCGTGCCTGTTTGATTGGGAGCAGGAGCGAGGCGCAGCAGCCCGTGTTCAGCCTGTCAGTCAAGAGCTGAGGAATAATCTGGAAACCTGACGCTTCAACATCAGAGCCACCTCCTGACACACGGCGTGCTGTATGTCAGAGAACACACCCCGCAGCACGGCGCTAAACATAACCATCAAACCGTTCTGCTGCTCACACGTCCACGCAGGGTTTAACATATTTATCAAACCGTCACAGCCAGCGGTGGAGCTCTGAAGATCAGAGCTTCAAGAGAAGCTGTTTACATGTAAAGAGGGTTGGCTCCTGTCCTGTCATACATGGATGTGTGTGTGTGTGTGTGTGTTTGTGTGTGTGACTTACTGTTATGCTCTTGTTCCTCCTCCAGATTTCCCAGGACCATGGCAGGCACCCCAAAGGCTGAGGCCAGCACCCACACACAGATGTTCACCACCTGAAGGAAGGTGGACAGGAGGAGGAGTTAGCTTCAAGCTAACACAGACTGAAAGCAGAACAAGCTCCGAGATTTCAAGCTCCTCTGGAATCAAAACTACTGACTGAAGACAAAACATTTAGAGCTCCCCCTACTGACTAAAACTCTCTCTTCTGGACTATCAGACACATGCATCTTTCTTTATGTTTCTCGTCAAACGCACCACCTCCATCTCCCTCATCGCCTCCCAACTCTTAACAGTTATCCGTGTGTTGTTTTGACCTCATTTTAAAGCAGGAAATAAAGCAGCAGAACGTTTGTCTCCAGCTGAGACGAGCCCCAGACGCTGCCTCGAAATATCTCCGAGCAGTTCATCAGATTCCTGCAGCTTCCTCTGGAGTCTCAAAGGCTTCACACAACTTTCCGCATGCTCGTTCTCACTCCCCGAGACCTGAGCTCAGACTTTGATGTGCGAAACTGGTGCAGCTCCCTCTTGAAGTTTCTTTATGTTGTTACGCAGCGAGGATCTCTGGAGGATCACTGCGAGGAGAATCACCGGGCTGAAAAACTGTCAAAAGCCCAAAATCGTCTGCTGGTGTGCCGTTGGTTTTTTCCAGGTGCATGAGCAGCACTTAGCTGCTGCTTTAGATCATCATCCTCATCCTCATCATCATCATCATCATCACAGGACAGGCTGTTTACCCGTCAGAGCTGCAGGAAGAATCACCAGCCTGCTTTAGTCGGACGTCTTTAGAGTGACGCCGTGCGGCGCCATACTCTGTTTTAACAACCGTCCCAATTAAATATGACAGAAACTAAAGGATAGCAGTGCTTTGTGCAAAAGAGTTATAATTATAAATAAATAAATAAGAGAACACTGCACACACATATCTGACATATGTATATATGTAAGAGCCTGAACGATGTGGAATTTTTGGTGCCGATGCCGACATCGATATCGCTTCTAAAACAAAACAAAACAAAAAAAAATGATAAACAATAATCGAGATAAGAAGATTGATAAACGCGGGATATTTACTGTACATGAACACAAACTCTTCTGATGCCCCCAAAAAATGATTCAAGACAAAGAAGCAGAACAAATTTGAAATAAAATAAGGAGTTTAAATTAGAAACACCGTAAACCCACTGATTTCACAAAGATCACACGTACACTAGGGATGAGCCGGATATTCGTTTCAAACGAGTACTCCTTACGGATAATGCATTTTTGCTGAGTCTGAGCACAACACGAGTTTTTTTTAGGATTATTCGTATCCGTGCTAAAAGAATCCTCATTGGGTAGCAACAACTACTGTCTTCACTCTTCCTGCTCTGTGATTGGCCAGTCACACACAGCACCCCCCCCTCCCTGCACCCACATGCTGCAGCGAGGAGGTGCCTGCTCTCCTCTTTCACACACACACAGACAGGCAGCGAGTGACAGCGACTGCTTCTCTTGCTTGCTTGAGTTGACTGTAGTTTACGTTGCTCTAATCTCTGTACTACTCACTCAGTTTTCTTCTGCTCGTCTCTATTGAGGTTTGTTTGGTATTTAAAGTTACTTCTTCAACTTATTTCCTGTCATACGCGATGCATGTGACAAGACGGGGCTGAAAACGGCTCGTGTCGCGCTGGTCAGTGCCTCTTGCTTCAATTCGGGACCGTTTTATTAAGGTTTTCGTTGTCTCGCATCTCTTTAGTTCTTTTTTTATATTTAAAGTTACTTTATAAACTGTTTTGCAACGTACACGCAACGCATTTGAAGGCTTAAAGCTGTAAACTCCTTGTGTCGCGTTTTTTTTATTTTTATTTATTTTTTTTAACTGGCTGCATGATTTTAGTTTGGCTGGTGAGAAAGTTAGTTGGAAAGCTTTGCCCATTCTGAGCACAGTGTTTTTGAAAATACAGTGAACAACAAGGCATAGTTTTTATTTTTTTGCCACTGAATGTTTGCACAAATCACCTATTAAATTTACACAGATCATAAATAAAGAGACAGTCTTTCACATCACTACATACACATTTTACCAGTTGAACATAATACATAGCTGATCACACAAAAGCCTTTAAAAAAAAAAAAAAAGCTAGTTTCAGACTTAAAATAATGTTTGGATTTAAGTCCCGCCCATTTTCGGACAAAATACGCACACTTCCGGTTCAGGCCCCGCCCCCTAAGGATACAAATAATGGTGTACTCGCTCATCCCTAACGTACACCACTTTAAAACTGATCTGATATCAGATAACGGTGGACACGGGATTCACCAGCTGCATAATGCTTTGTTCATCCCACAAAGAAAACGCATGCTCTGTTGTAAAGTGTCTTGAGATAACACTTGTTATGAATTGGCGCTATAAAAATTAAGATTGATTGATTATTTACACAACTTAGAAATTCTCTGGATCCCAAACCCGCCAGGAGATTAAAAAAACCTGCTCAGTTTAAGTGACTGGAGACGGAGCCCCAGAATCTTTACGCAGCCAAAAAAGGTAATACATCGATGTCATCTGTGACGTACTGACCAATGACATGCTGATTATTAACATATTTTTTTCTACAGCTCTAAATTCACGTTGCCTTGTGTGTATCTTGACCTGGCAACAGTCCCTGATTGGCTAATAGCCTAACGCTTGTTTTGCTTGTTTACCTCTCTCTTCCTCTCTCTCCATCTCACACACACACTTATATATATATAAAAAAAATATATATAACATATTTAAATCATTGATTTTTTTTTAAATTAAATAATAAAATCAAGCTGCACTCTAGCGCCCTCTATTGGCCAGCAGCCACTGTGTCCTTAATAAATAATAATAATAAGTTTTAAGTACATAACACCTTTAAAAATGAGTTTATAAAGCTCTTTGACGAGCAGGCAAATGTATATAAAACCAAAATAATTCATCACGGCATTAAAACCAGCTGAAGGTAAGAAGAGATTAATCATGAGATCAGAGCATTAAAACAGACGGTGAACAGACTTTAAATAAGAAATCAGTAAATGTGTGATTAAAAACTGCAAACCTTCAGAGCTACAGATGATGAATCCAATAAATAAATAAAGGGACATTAAGAAAATAAGAGAATTAAAAATGTGAGTATTCCCAAAGTGAGCCTGATAAGTATAAATAATGAGCTGATAGATACCAGTTCATTAAGGAGTGGTTATTTCACGCTGCTGATAAGATGCTTGAATAAAACTTATCTGCCTGCGTTGAACCCAAAGGTTGGATCTAAAAGATAAGATTGGAACCATGAAGGGAATCCTCTCCTCACACACACTGTAAGAGGATTTTCCATCCACACTCATTCACACCTTTTCAGCATTCAGATGGATCAGATGGATCAGATGGATTAACCTCCCTCTGCTTTCCAGCCTGACAAAAGCACAAAGTCAGGCTTCAAGAGGCGACCAAAAGGTCTGAATCAGAAGCTGCCGTCTGATCCGAAGCCGAGGTCTCTGACTCTGATCATTCAGGACGACTGCAGGAGGCGTGAAAGGGCTCCGAGAAGCTGAATGTCTCACTCTGAGACTCTGAGATGAAAAGGCTGTACCTTGGCCTTGTGAGGCGTCCTCATGTCCAGCGCTTTGACGGGGTGGCAGACGGCCACGTATCTGTCCATGCTCATCACCGTCAGGGTGAAGGTGCTGGTGAACATGTTGTAGTAGTCGATGGACACCACCGCCTTGCACAGAGCGTTCCCAAACGGCCAGAAGCCCAGGAACACGTCGGTGCCCTGAAAACAAGCGGGGAATCGAGAATGAGGAGAGATCTGAGACGAGTGCAGGGAAGCATGAAACCAGAACACCTGACGAACAACTGCTGACTGATCACTGAAAAACACCTGGAGGCTTCCAACAGAGCAAAACTTTTACTGCACGAAAAGTTAAAGACTGAAACACTTTTCTACTTTGTATCCACAGGTGTGGATGATCTCTGAGGTCATACCTGGAAGGGTAACGTAGCCAGGAACAAAGAGTCCGCCAGAGCCAGGTTAAAGATGTAGATGTTGGTGGCTGTTTTCATCTTGGTGTATCTGAGGAGAGAAGAGGAAGCAGAGCGATCAGTCAGCCGCACACCTTTTCCCGCCTAAATCAAGCGTCGCGGCGTTCAACCTGCAGCCTGTCCAGACAGGTGCGTCAGGTGTCTCTGTTAGCTTCTGATGCTACAGGTCAAAAGAGAAGGCTAATGTTAGCATGTAAAGGGTTAAACTTAAAGAGAGGGTATTGTGCTTTTTTTTTAAAGGCTTTACTCTGTCACTCTGGGTCACTTGTAGTATCTTTACACGGTTTAAAGCTCCCTCTGTTGTTTTAGGAAACTCTAATTTCAGCTTTGTTTCAGATGCTGTCTCTTTAAGGCCCCCCACTCCCTTCCCTCTGATTGGCTAGCTCTCTGACGGCCTGTCAGGGCAGAGCTATGTGCACAACATTGAGACGGAAACAAATCCAACCTGTTCTTTTCCTTTAAGTTTTCCTGATCAAGCATCTGATATCACATGATATCAGTGATGTCATCCCGTCAGGTTAAAGAGAGGGTACTGTGCCTTTTTTTGTCTTCATTTTGTCCCTTTGGTGCCCTTGTAGTAGTTTAACATGATTAAATTCCCTGTTTTTCTCACCCTAATGTTTTAGAAATGCCTTGTTTTTTTAACACTGCTGTCTCTTTAAAGTTTCTCGCTCGACAAACCAACTTCTCTCTGATTGGCCAGAACTTGGTGCTTGAGGCCCGGTCTTCCAATACAATGGGATTTCTACAACATGTGATTATGTAGAGGTTTGAAAATCTGCACACGTTTTGTCTGAACATCCAGCGTTATCACTTTATATCCATGGTTAAAATACTGGACAGCAGACTACCCCCCTCTTTAAACTCAATGATTTCAAGATGAATTCCTGATCCTCATAATGACTGGACTGAATGGTGCCTGGATTTCATTCCCTGGTCTGAACTGTAATCTTCCAGCGTTTCATCACGAGTCAAATCATGAAGTCCAATCAGCCCGTCTGAGGACCAGACCAGTTTGTAGACCCAGCTTTAATTTCCTCTGGTGGATGAAACATGGCCGACCTCTTACTCAGGAGGGTTTCCATCAAACCTAACGTCTGCACCAAAGTCCATCCTCCATCAAAATCCAGATTATGAAGAGGCTTTCAGACTTTTCTGTTTGAACCAAACCAAAATGATCGGTGTGAAACCTCCCCTGGACCTTGGTCCAAACCAAACAGTTGGACCTTAGTCAGACCAAAAGTGGTGGTCTCAGTCTGGACCAAACAGGACCACGGTCTGCTACATGCCCAGTGTGAAAGCATTATTTTGAAAGGTTCGGACCTTCGTACCATCACAGGATGACACACTTTCTCCTTCTTTCCTGTTGACGATAAAGTTGTCATCTAATTATAAACCTCATAAGACGACCTCGGATCAGCATCATGTACAATTCGTCACGCAAGTTCTGTTAGTCCATTTGCAGTAATGACAGAATGAAACCGTAACAGACTGAACCAAATGTAAACAACGTAACAAAAACACGGACTTTGGTCCAGACTTTCAGGTGTGAAAACACCCTATGAAAAGAAAAGAGAAGAAACAGGAAGTAGATTCTTATTTAAGCCTCCAGATGACTCAGTCTGTTGATGAATGAATCCAGCGGGCCTCCTCCTCCTCCTCCTCCTCCTCCTCCTCCTCCTCCTCCTCCTTCAGTCTTTATTCTGTTGTTCTTTATTGTGCGCGCTGACGTTGATCCAGCTCTCATCCTCCTCTAACTGACGGCTGTGTATCTCTTTGCCTCAGCAGCTTCTTGGCTCTTCGTGTTGTTACAGTTAAACGTGGAGAAAACTCGAAGCACCGCAGAGACCAGGACGAGTCGTCTCCTGACGATGACAAGAAACATTTAAAGACTTCAAAACATCTACTGAGTCGAGCTGAGCTGGTCCCCACGAAGACCGGATCTGACCCCGGACCTGGACCTGGAGCTGTTCCTTTCCTCGGCTCGTCGTGTGTCTGCGGTTCTGTTTCTGTCAGGTTCACTTCTCCGTTAGGACTCGTAGCTCGGAGGCTGTTCTCCAGCGTCCTGTTCGCCCCGAGGCTCCTCGTGTTTCTCGCCCACCATGCAGGCCTCTCTCACTCAAACACACTTTTCCCTCACATCCTGGTACTTTGGGTCAAGTTCGCACAAATGCCTGTGAGCAAAAGTTTGACTTTCTGGACTTTTTTTTAGGTGAAAGACGTCAGGATTCATCCTGTTCAGACTTCGGACTTTAGGAGAGTCTTTTCTTTGTGTGTGTGTGTGTGTGTGTGTGTGTGTGTGTGTGTGTGTGTGTGTGTGTGTGTGTGTGTGTATTTGTGAAGGATCAGGGTTGTAAAGGGGTGGAAATTTTCTGGTAGATTTCAGGAAAGTTTCCTGAAAAGTTCCATGTGAATTTTTGCTCCTGAATGTTTGAGATTTTCAGGGTTTTGTTTTTTGTCATTTCTTGAAAAACTCCCAGAAAATTCTCTCAGAAATTTTGTGATTTTTTTTTTTTTTTCTTGTCATGATCTTGATTTAAACAGGTTGATTTAGAAATGTTTGCATGCACGTCTACTTACATCATAAACCCAAAATGTTTCATATTCAAACATCTAAATGAGCAGGTAAATGCAGCTCATATAAAGTCCTGAAAAATGCCTGAAAAATTCAGAGAAAATTCCAGTTTTCCAACTATGAGAATTAATGGAATTTTTCAACTCCATCAGGGATACAAACTAAAAACATCCAAAGGATGGAAGAACACATGAAACATGTTTCTTCGTCAGGTCTTTGCAGCAGTTTCAAAATGTTTCCCTGAAGTTTTGTCGAACTTTCAGTGGTTGTCGAGGACGACCGGCATCTCTCCTCATCCCTCTTTCTTTCCATCGCTTCATTGTCTCGCCTCCCTTTCTTCTGCTCCTCTTAAAATCCCTCCCAGATAATTTCACCTCCATCTTTAGGTCTTCTCTTACCACTGCTATGCTGACGACACTCAGCTTTTCATGTCTTTTCCACCAAATGACACAACTGTCTCAGCTCGGATGTCGGCGTGTCTGGCTGATATCTCCACATGGATGAAGGAACGGCACCTTCAGCTGAATCTGTTCCAAACTGAGCTCATTGTCCTTCCAGCCTGTCCCTCTGCCCAACCACACATCAGCGTCATGCTTGAAACAAATCAACTTGTGCCCACAAACACAGCTCCTGGTACAGGCTCTTGTGATTTCACGCATTGACTCCTGCAACTCACTGCTAGCAGGCCTCCCTGTGTCTACATTCAAACCTCTGCAGATTACCCAGAATGCAGCAGCACGTCTGGTCTTTAACCAGCCCCAAACAGCACACGTCACCCAGCTGTTAATCTCTCTTCACTGGCTCCCAGTTGCAGCTCCAATCAAATTCAAAGCTCTTCTTCTGGCTCAAAAAACAGTGACAAGAACGGCTCCTTCCTACCTTGAGTCCCTCATCCAGGTCTACACTCCTTCCCGCCCTCTACGCCCAGCATGGCTCTAAATCTCTACCAGACTCTTCTCCTCTGTTGTACAGAAATGGTGGAATGAATTACCCAACTCATTACGATCCACAGAGTCCCCTTCTACTTTTAAGAGAGGTCTGAAGACTCACCTGTTCAGGGAACTCTTTGGACCTTAATCTGACCCTTCTCCTCTTTGTCCTCAGGGGTCGGATCAGAAAGTCTCAGACTGAGCTCTTAACAAATGAAAGCACTGAACATTGATCTCTCCTGAATGTTGAATTCTAGTTATGGCTGATATTTAGATAGAACACAAAAAAAAAAATAAAATGAAATTGTAAATGCTCCTTTCGTCCCCCTGAGACTCATCACCTTCCCCTTCTTTCTTCTTCTCCTGATCTCCGTTTTCCAGCCTCCCTCTCCCTCTCCCTCTCCCTCTCCCTCTCCCTCTCTGCATGCTGCAGAGTTTCAGAGTCTTCAGAGGGAATATTTTATTGCTCTTCAGCTTTTCCACTTCTCTTGCATCAGGGAGCGAGTCGACCCAGATGAACCCTCAGACTCTTCTCCTCTGCTGCAGAACATCTCTCTCTTTCTTTGAGCTTTTCTACCTCCTTCGTATCATCTGGCCTTCAGAAACAATCCTTTGCTCTGTCTCCATATTCAGCCCTGTTCTCGTCCCTTTCTCTGTAATTATAATACAATTATTATTTCTCTAAATGACAGAGTCCCGGCCTCCTGACGGCAGCTGAGAGGAGAGAAATAAAGAGGGCGTGACGAGGGGAGAGAGGGCACTGAGGCGTGAGGCGCTTCATTCTGCAACATAAAGCTTTAAACCGTCCTCAGAGGACGAACTGCTTTACATTTCTTTACAACAAGACGTGTTTGAGCTCAAAGGAAGCCGAACGAGCAACAAATAAGAGGAGACGAGCTGCTGCACAATGAAGAGAAATCAAGCCACAAAAAGGAAGACGCAGATCGATGCGGCACGTCGATATCTTTGTGGGAGGAACCAGGAGGACGTTCTGGACGGCTCAATTAGTGACACGCTTCAGGGAAAAGTGAGCAGGGCGATCGATCGCACGGCAAAGAGGCGTTCAATTTAAACCTTTAAAGATCAGAACATTCAGCAGGAAGCAGGAAACAAGCTAATTTAGCTCAGTGATCTGATCAAACTGAGAGTCGGTCAGTGAAATGAAGAGTGAGGTCACGTCAGGGGTGTGCCATCACGATTCGATTATCCAACGATTAACACGATTTCTGATGCATCTTTTTCTCCCCTCACTTAGTGCCTACTTCGTACTTTTACACAATGTATAGCTATTTCTCAGTACACATAAATCAAAGTAATCAAACAAATTCAAATCCAAAGAATTTTATTTTTTATTGATGTCGAGCACTTCGGTTTCAGTCATGTCGTAGAGTTGGGGAACTGCTTTCTGTGAAAAATACTTTTGCTTCGGGAGTTTGTAGCGAGGTCTCAACGCCCGCATCAGAGGAAGAAAACCCTGGTTGTTGACGACAGCATGTGGACGCAGGTCCTTGGCGATAAAGGAAGCGATGGATGATGAGATGAGCTGCGGGTAAGTTCTCATAGTCCTTCTTCTATGGTTCACTGGTTAGCAGCAACCACTGGTGGATTCCTCTTCCTCTCTAATCGAAGCGTGTGAGATGCTGGCGCATGTTCGTCGTGTTACCACTGTACCTAATTTCAGCTTTACACGCCTCACAGATGGAGTAGGTTTTGTCAATGCTCTTTCCATTTTTCTGGTCATAAAATCCGAAATGTTTCCAAACACTAGCTTTTAATCCAGAAGAATGAATCTCACGCTCTGTGACTGTGGATAAAGAACAAGCTGTCGCCATATTCACCGGTCCCTCACTTCAGATGTCCTGGTGGGACCTAGGACCAATACTGTCTAGTTATTATGAAAAATAATCGATTTTGAACATTTATGAATCGTAATCAAATCATTACGTGTCGACCTCCTGTCATGTCTGTCAAGTTTCTGTTGTTTTGCACATTTTGATTCATGTTTTGTTTCCCGTTTTATTTTGAAATCACTAACCCTCGTCTCTGTCTTTTAGATTTGTTCCGGTCTGCCCTGCCCTGTCTGTCACACCTGATTCCTGATTGTCTTCCCCAGCTGTGTGTCATCACCCCTCATTACCTCTTGTATTTAACCTCATGTGTCTCACTGTCTCGTTGCCAGTTCGTCGTACCTCACAGTCTTCGTCCCAGCCTTGTTCATAGTCTCGTCTTTGCCGTTTTTGATTCTTGCTCTCGTTTTTTGGACCCTGATTCTAGTCTCGCGTTTTGGATACCTCTGCCTGGTTTTTGGATTACCCTTCTGTGTACCGAACCCTGCCTGGCTGACTACCTGATTTGTGCGTTGAAACCTGGACTTGTTAATAAACCTTTGTGTTTTTACGGAACTTGAGTTTGTCCTTGCATTTGTGTCCTTTCCTGGTTCTGGTTCTTGACACCTCCCACTGACTGGTATCAAGGTTTGTAAACGACGGGCGGTTCTGGCTGGACTCAGGGCTGCAAAAAAGTTGGTGGCTACCCGCTGGAAACCCCCTGATTGTCTATCTGTTCAGGCTTGGTTTCTTTTATATTTGGACATTGTTCACTTGGAGATATCCATCGCCCATATCCATGGAGCAAAGGACTCTGTCATTGAGATGTGGTCTACTGTAATAAACAGCCTTCATAAATGCTTGAATAACGAGGTTTTCTATGGGGTTTTTTTTCCATGTAGATTCTTTCATCTTTTTCTTTTATTGTTCTTTGAATATTTGTATAAGTTTATATTTCTATTGATGGACATGGTGCTTCGGACACTTCACACTTGCTTTTTGACTCTTGTACCATCATCCAAGGAGACCCCTTTGGCATATGTATTCTGGTACAAAGATATTCTTGCCCTTCAATGCTTAAAGTCTTTTCCTGTTGTCTTGATATTTTTTTTGTTTCTCTTTTGTAAATTGTTAAATTTGAAATAAAAAGTTGATCACGAAAAAAAATCATTACATGTCGCATCAGGAATAATCTAATAATCGATGTATCAGCACACGTCTAGGTTACATTAGCTCTGATTGGTCAATGAGCAGGACATAAGGATTCGCTAACGTTACACGTTAGCCAACGGAAACGCCTCAAACTGACAAAGTTTGCTTGTTGTCATGTTTCAAACAGCAGCGCTGTGTAACTGTAGATAAACTCCTCACGTTGTATCCAGTAAAAAGTCGTCTTGAACAAAGAAAAGTAGTGTTAAAAAGAAGATCTGATCTCCATTCATTTCCACAACAAACACACACCTTGTTAAGACAAAAAAAAAAGACAAAAAAGGACCAAAAAAGGTAAATTATCTTAAATCATCAAATACAGCTCCTTGGTTGGGCATGATTTAAAAAAACTGTTTTGTGGTTTTTTTTTTTTTTTTATCGTGTCGCTGAAGTCAGAGTCGCACTCTGATGAGGTCATGAGTCGTTTTGTTGTGGTGACGTGAAAACAAAGAGTCACGCTGAGCTGTTTTCAAGTCAAGAACAGAATTAGTCAGGCTCATTATTTAACACCTGGATCTCTAAATAAACACTCAGGTCGGCGTGAGAAAAAAGAGCCCGCAGGAACGTGACGAGGAAGAAATACGCTGGAGCTGGATTCATAAGGTGAGCCAGATGAAGCTGAGAGTTCGCCTCTTCACTCCCTCTTAGAGAGCGTCAACATGGCTCCTGAAACATTCATCTCCTCTGCTCGCTCCTGTTAGCTTCTACTCTCTGTTTGCACTCCAGGATTTCAACAATCTCCAAAATAAGCATGAAATATTCAGTCATCCATTACCGGGGGTTTACTGCTCCCTCTGTTTTCCTCCTGACAGATCATTTGACAGACGACTAAACGTCTGCTCCAGAGTCCTCATAACAAAAAAAAAATCACAGCGGCTGATATTAAACTCAGGAACACGTCTAATCTGTGAGCCAAGCTGTGTGATTTCTGCAGCTTGTGACCATATCTCAAAGGCAAACTTTACCCCGTGATCTTTCAGAAGAAATACACGTAGACTAAGACTGCTGGTTAAAACACTTTTTCCAATTTTTGAAATCTCAAGAAGAGAAAAAAAACTCCTTAGTGTCCAAACAGGAAGAGATGCAATCAAAGAGCTGCTAATTCCAACCGAACTGTTCATTTCTGGTGTCAAGAACACAAAGAAGCAGCTGAACATCAGTCCAGACCTCGTTTCACCGTCTGAGATCCCTCACAGTCGCCTCACCGCGTTCTCGGCTCATTTCCTGCATTAATATGAAAGTTCAGTGTTTGAATCCTATCACTGAGCAAATTGTATCCGCTGGGGCCACCTGAGGCTCACCACACAAACACACACACACACACACACACACACACACACACACACACACACACACACACACACACACACACACACTAATTCTGCTCAAGACCTGAATGAAATGAATCCTGGTGCTGTGCAGCTGATGTGAAACTGAGGAGCCACTCCTCGTTCCATCATCACAGACTGATGAGGTCAAAGCTCGCCTGTCCCTCAGCTGTCTCACCTGTCCCTCAGGTGTCTCACCTGTCCCTCAGCTGTCTCACTTGTCCCTCAGCTGTCTCACCTGTCCCTCAGCTGTCTCACCTGTCCCTCAGCTGTCTCACCTGTCCCTCAGCTGTCTCACTTGTCCCTCAGCTGTCTCACCTGTCCCTCAGCTGTCTCACCTGTCCCTCAGGTGTCTCACTTGTCCCTCAGCTGTCTCACCTGTCCCTCAGCTGTCTCACCTGTCCCTCAGGTGTCTCACTTGTCCCTCAGCTGTCTCACCTGTCCCTCAGCTGTCTCACCTGTCCCTCAGCTGTCTCACCTGTCCCTCAGCTGTCCCTCAGGTGTCTCAACTGTCCCTCAGCTGTCTCACCTGTCCCACAGGTGTCTCACTTGTCCCTCAGCTGTCTCACCTGTCCCTCAGGTGTCTCACTTGTCCCTCAGCTGTCTCACCTGTCCCTCAGCTGTCTCACTTGTCCCTCAGCTGTCTCACCTGTCCCACAGGTGTCTCACCTGTCCCTCAGCTGTCTCACCTGTCCCTCAGCTGTCTCACCTGTCCCTCAGGTGTCTCACCTGTCCCTCAGCTGTCTCACTTGTCCCTCAGGTGTCTCACCTGTCCCTCAGCTGTCTAACCTGTCCCTCAGGTGTCTCACCTGTCCCTCAGCTGTCTCACCTGTCCCTCAGGTGTCTCACCTGTCCCTCAGCTGTCTCACCTGTCCCTCAGCTGTCTCACCTGTCCCTCAGGTGTCTCACCTGTCCCTCAGCTGTCTCACCTGTCTCTAAGGTGTCTCAGTGTTACCTGCTGCGTAAACATCAGTAAACTCTGCTTCTGACTGAGGAACATGTTCACCATTAGGGGGCGATATGGGACAAATATGTCAGCAGGTTTTTATGGCAGGATCAGGATCTGGATTTGATCAGGATCTGGATTAGATCAGGATCTGGATTTGATCAGGATCTGGATTTCATATTCAGACTATCCTGACCCCAAACATAGTAGAAGGAAGGGAAAAAGGAAGGAAACAAAGGACTTCAAGGATAAAACCAAGGAAGTAAGGAACCAAGCAAGAAAGAAAGCAAGGAAGTAAGGCAGTAAGGAAGCAAGTGAGGGAGGACGGAAGGAAGAAAGGAAGAAAGGAAAAAAAACAAGAAATGAAAGAAGCAAGCAAGGAAGGAAGCAAAGGGACAAAGCAAGGGTGGGAGGAATCAAGCAAGGAAGCAAATGAGGACTAAAGGATGCAAAGAAGGATAGGAAAAAGGGACCAAAGAAGGAACCAAAGACGTAAGGAACCAAGCAAAGGAAAAAGCAGGGAAGGAAAGAGACAAAGCAAGGAAGGGAGGAAGCAAGCAAGGAAGCAAAGAAGGAATAAAGAAGGTAAGGGAGGGAAAAAGGATAGGAAGCAAGGAACCAAGGAAGGAAAAAGCCAAGCAAGCAAAGGAGGACAGATGGAAAGAAGCAGAGGAAGTAAGAAAGGGCAGGAAGGAAGCAAGGAAGGAAAGAAGGGAGGAAGAACTGTTTCTGAACTCTTCTTCTGCTCAGTTTCATCACTTTAAACTGCTCCTGTGTCCTCTGACGTGTTTTTAACGCTCACGTTTTCACATCCTGTAAATCCATCCATCCATCCATTCATTCATTCATTCATTCATTCATTGAAAGCCGTCAGCTGTCAGAGTCGTTGAGTTTCTGCTGAATGGAAACACGTCAGCAGCCGGTAATGATTCCTGAGTTTGCTGTGGCAGGGTGAATAACTGAGTTTATATTCATGTTTTATTGTTTCCAGTTTCTGTTAATGTTGGAGTAGACTGTCAAAAAATGTAAAGTTTGTATGTGTGGCGTGTGGCGTGTGGCGTGTGGCGTGTGGCGCGTCCGTCTTGAATATCTGCAGATGTATGTTTCATTTTTGTCACGCCAGCACCGCTGATCCGCGGCGCTCTTCTCTGAATCTCGGCCGAAGTCACATGCACCCTTTCAAACATGTGACAGGTGTATCAGCGGCTCTCTGACAGACTCGTCTCCCTCTTCATCCGTCTCTCACTCATCCTCTCTCTCCTCTAACAGCGGGCTGAGGGCGGAGGAAGGAGGATGAAAGGAGACGATCTGATGACTCTTTCATCTGCCGTGCTGTTCGCTCTCAAATATTAATAATCACTTTGAATTATTCACTATCCCCCGTGTCAGAGTGAATGTGCTGTCACACGCTGGCACGGGTGTGTGCAGGCCGACTTGACTTAAGTGTGTGTGTGTGTGTGTGTGTGTGTGTGTGTGTGTGTGGGTTACTCTGAAATTAATAGGGGTCATTTGAAAGGAAAGAACATCTGCAGCACATTGAAAATGAAACACTGAAGTGTTCATGACTCCTGGTTTGAAATGATGGACTCACAGTGTTTGAAATCTTCACCTGTTTCCAGGTGGAGCAAATTTACTGTCAGACAAAAACAGAACGAGAGCTTTCAGTGATTACCCAGAAGTCCAAGGGTGAGGAAACACCCGTCACTTCCTTTGAACAGAGGAGCTTCCTTTACATCTAATCCAACACGAGGGGAAAACTTCATCACAAAGAGGAGAAGAAAGAAAGAAAGAAAGAAAGAAAGAAAAAGAAAGAAAGAAAGAAAGAAAGAAAGAAAGAAAGAAAGAAAGAAAGAAAGAAAGAGAGGAAGAAAGAAAGAAAAAGAAAGAAAGAAAGAAAGAAAGAAAGAAAGAAAGAAAGAAAAAGAAAGAAAGAAAGAAAGAAAGAAAGAAAGAAAGAAAGAAAGAAAGAGAGGAAGAAAGAAAGAAAAAGAAAGAAAGAAAGAAAGAAAGAAAGAAAGAAAGAAAGAAAGAAAGAAAGAAAGAAAGAAAAAGAAAGAAAGAAAGAAAGAAAGAAAGAAAGAGAGGAAGAAAGAAAGAAAGAGAGGAAGAAAGAAAGAAAAAGAAAGAAAGAAAGAAAGAAAGAAAGAAAGAAAGAAAGAAAGAAAGAAAGAAAGAAAGAAAAAGAAAGAAAGAAAGAAAGAAAGAAAGAAAGAGAGGAAGAAAGAAAGAAAGAAAGATGAAGAGGATCACAATGAAAGGAGAAAGAGGAAGAAGAGGTCACAAGGAGAGGAAGAAAAAGAGGAGAGAAGACAAGGACAAGAGGAAAAGAAGGAAAGGAAAGAAGGAAAGGAGGAAAAGGGAGCATAGAAGTAGAGGAGACAAAGAGAAGGATAAGTAAGAAGAGAAGAGATGAAAAGAAAATGAAAGAAGGAGTAGGAAGAGGAGACAAGGAGAGTAGACAAGGGGGAAAGGGAGGAAAGGGAGGAAAAGAGGAGGGAGAAAAAAGAAGAAAGTTGATAAAAGAGGAAGGGGAGGAAGAGGGAGAGGAGATAAGGAGAGAAAGAAAAGGGGAGAAAAGACATGGACAGGAGGAAAAGAAGGAAAGGAAAGACAGAATGGAGGAAAAGATGGAAAAGGGAGAAGAAGAGTAAGAGAACACAAGAAGGAGAAAAGGAAGGAAGAAAAGAAAAGAAAAGAAGGAGGAAGAGAACTTTTGGAAAGGAGGAAAAAGAGGAAAGGGAGAAGAGGGGAAAGTAGATGAGGAAGGGGGAAAGAGGAGGGAAGAGGAGACAATGAGAGGATGAGAAAGATGAGAAGGACAGGAAGGGGGAGGAGACAAGGAGCGCAGACTAAGAGGAAGAGGATGTGGAAAAATGAAAGAGGAGATAAGGAGGAGGAAAGAGGGGAAAAAGAGGGGAAGAGGAAAAAAAGGAAAAGCTGTGAAAGGAGGAAAAAGAAGAAGATGAGATGAGGAAAGGAAGAAAGGGGGAGGAGGAAATGAACATGAGGAGGGAGCAAAGAAGGAAAAGCAGGATGAAAAGGAAAGAAAATCAAAGAAGAGGAGACAAGGACACAAAGTCAAGGAGACAAGGAGTTGAGGAAAGGAAAACAGATTATCTGACCTCAATCATTAAATCTTTAAAAATACAGACTGAAAAACACGACTCCTGAGTCCTCAAAGGAATCTTTAAGAGCCTGAAAACCTCTCAGGGACGAGCGGCCACACCTGAAAAACTGTTGAGATCAGGTGGTGAAAAGCTGGAGCTCTTTTACAATCGACTCTCAGGGAGGAAGGTGAGACAGATCCAGCAGCCCGCCCTCCTCCTTCTGCTCTAAAACAGGCCTCAGCTGAGCGGTGAGCCTCAGAGACGGGACCACATCGTTTCACCGTCTGCTCGTCTTTGACAGCCGCACAAACCCTCGTCTGCAGGTTCCCTTTAAGAATGTTGGCGAGGTAAAGGTGAAGCTTTCAGCAACAAACTGCTTTTTACGTCTGGAGGGCTCAGAGCGACCTCCAGATCGCTGAGGGTCAGCGATGATCTACGCAGGTCCCAGTTTGTCCACAGGGGGCGCCATCCTAAAGCTAAAGGATGTCTTTATTTTCACTGGAATAAACCCAAACGTGTCCTTTTCTGAACAGGAAGTAAGTTAATCATCTCATTATTCTACAGTCCTTCCTTCTCTGTCTCCTTCGTTTTCCTCGTCAAACTCTTCCTCTTCCTGTTGTGCTTCCTATTTATCAGCGCCGCTGCACCGTAAGCCCTTTCTTATCCCCGCAAGTCTTCAGAGGAAGCAGCTCTCCTCTGGTCTCTGAGAGCGATCCAACAATGGAGCCGGGAGAGGATTGGAGTGGATCACTTCACGTAAACACTTACAGATACAGTAAGCAGAAGAACGAGGTCGCTTGGGGGAGTCATTGTTGAATTGAAAATATTTTTCTTCTTCAGATGAAGAGTTCTGGTCTGTTTGTTGGGCTGGGGACAAATCTACATTTTGCACTGTTGGATCCTAAAAAGGTTCGACGTAGAAAACGTCAAAATGCAAAAAGAAGAAATGAGAGTGAGACAAAAAACAGGAAGTAATTTATGGCAAACGACAAAGTGAAACAGTCTGTTGATTAGCAGATCAAAAGTTTAAGAGCACAAATCTGATCAAAAATGTGGCTTGAATGTGATTTTATTCTGTCATGACCTCCTGATGGCGAAGGCTGAAAAGCTTTCTCTCTTTGAACGTGGTCGGATTGTTGAGCGGCATCAGCAAGGCCCCTCACAACACGCCATCGCTGCTGATGTTGGACGCAGTAAGACGGTCATTTTGAATTTCTTCAAAGATCCTGAAGGTTGGAGCACAGATGACCCGGTTGTTCAGGTCGTGCTCTGTATGGGCCTGTTTCCTCCTCTGTCCACTGTCCTGTCCTTTCAAAATAAAGATCCTGAGGGTCATGGACTGAAAAAGTAAAGAGGTGGACTCAGAGGCATTTCACCAGCGCTGGACCAGAGGGTCCGAGCCGTTACTGGTGCCGCCTGCAGCCCAATAACCATCAGACGGCGTCCGAGAGAGAAGAACTTTAAGAAGAACAAACCTCTTCAAAGGCCTCGTCTCCTTCAATGCCACAAAATCAAGAGCAGCAAACATGAGACACTGAAAGGAGAAGAGAAAAAGACAAAATGTCACTTTGACGTCCTGATGGCTTCAACGTTCCGGACACGGCGAGGAGATCCCACTGGAGATGGTTTCTAGGCAGCACAGTGGAGGAGGCGCCATCATGACCATGAGCTTCAGGTTGTACTCGGCCGTCAAACGGCGCCTGGCTGTGTGGAGATGCTGCAGGGGGCATCCTTCATGACTGAGGGCCCTGGTCTTTGTGCTAATGATTGGGTTTTTCAACAGGACAACAATGGCTGCCTGACAAAGGGCTTCTTCCAGACGAATGAGCTCACTCTTTGGACCATCCTGCGTCTCCTCCTGATCTAAATCACACCGAGAACATTTGGGGATGGATGGCGAGGGACGTTTACAAAAATGGACGTCAGGTCCAGACAGTGGACGCCCTCCGTGAAGCCATCTTCATCTCTTTGAAGAGATCAACAGGAGCAGGTTTTTCACACTTTGATTTACGTTCTCAGAGGTTTCAGGAGAGTCGCTCTCTGAGTGTGGATGTCCCTCATTCATCTCGCTCTCTGCAGTCCCACAGGTCAAACTAATGGAGAGTGAGAAGGCTGTACACACACACACACACACACACACACACACACACACACACACACAGAATCCAGAGCCCACTCTATTAGGCCAATCGGAAACCCATCCAGAGAGGGGCAGACCTGAGTGATGCTGATGAGCACACGAGTGGACACTACAAACACACGAGCTCCACTGAGAGGGCAATTAAAGTGAGCTCCAACACAACACATCAAACACACGAGCTGCTCATGGCACCAGGACCAGATTCACTCACTCACACACACACACACACACTTCACAGCATAAAACCACTGTGTTTAAACTCTTCGTAACCGTTCAGGCTTTTTTAACAGCTGCACGGGAAACACGATCCGTCTGATCCCTCCGTTCTTACAGTCCAGTAGAATTTAGATAGGAGATACCATCTCCTGTTAGGGAAGCATTTGAATGAATGAAAACGTGCTGTTTCTTTTTTTGGTAAGTCTATGAATAATTATTTCTTTTTAGGACTGAACGTGAGCCATGTTCACCTGACACGTCCAGAAAAATGGCTTAATTGAAGATACTAAAAGACAAAAATGACGCCTGAGTTACTAGAAAGAAAATCTGCCAATGGAAAGTGAAGTTTTCAAGGTGCAGCCAAGAGGTGGAGGGAATCAGGATCAGGAGTCTTAGGGTCTCATTGACCCCCCAGCTTCCACTTGGGCGGTCTACAGGCGGGATGAAGATCAGCATCTCTAAGTCTGACGCCATGGTTCTCAGGTGGAAAACAGTGGACTGCCCGCTCCGGGGTCTTGTTCACCAGCGAGGGGAAAATGGAGCAAGTGATTGACAGATGGATTGGGGCAGTGATGTGGTCTGGTCGCTATACTGGTCTGTTATGGTGAAGAGAGAGCTGAGCCAGAAGGTAAGGCTCTCAATTTATTGGTCAGCCTACGTTCCAACCCTCACCTACGGTCACGAGCTGTGGGTAGAGACCGAAAGGACAAGATCACGAATACAAGCCGGGTGACTGTTAGGGGCGGTAAAAAAAACTGATGTAGATTAATCTCGATTATGTTATAGATGTTAAACTTAAACTTCTGTCCTAGAGATATGGCAGGAGGGTGACACATGTCGGCACTGGTCTCTGTTGGTTCATTCACCACGTGTACGATCCTCCAGCTCCTTCTGAAGCTTTTTAATTTCAGTCGTTGGTTCAGTTTTGTGTTTTACATCCCTCTACCAGGTGCAGTCTTCCTCTGTGCTCTCTCCTTTACACACACAGACACACACACACACATCAAATACCAACATCCCAACTTGTGGAAGTAATAAATTGTCAGCAGGAGAGATATCTTCTTCCCTGTGTTCGTTCTGTAAAAGCAGCGTCGGAAAGTAATTTCCCCTGATGCTGTTAGCCAGCGCCGTGAGAGAGAACAGGAGAGGAGGGAGAGCGAGGGCACATTGTGTTTCTGAGGATGCTGTTTCTACTCCGGCAAATAACCCAGGCGTTATTACAGAGGGAGGTGAAAAATGGATTTGTTTTCATTTTCAAAGAGCTCCGACTGTCTCATGTTGTGATCAAGGCTGGAAACAGACTCACATGGATGTAGAACACCTGCTCCTGCACATGCACCTCTGAGGATACCTGTTAGCAAACAGTTTGTGCATGTTAGAGGAAGACGAGGAGGGAAGCATGTGGATTAGAGAGCGGTGCATTTAGGAAAGGTGGCATCTATGGTTTCTGGATCTGTAGCAACACAAACTGATCAAACCGCACACACACAGTCAGACAAACACTCCAAACTGTGTTTTTTATGTCCTCCAAACATCACAAGAGCCCACATGATTCCCTTCCACCAACATTTGGAATCATTAAACAACATTCTGAGTCCAAACTCCAGCTGTTTCAAACCATAATTATGAATCTAACGACCACTTTGTGCTCACAGAGACGGGAAATAAACACAGATCTGTTATCAGTCCATCCAGCAGAACAGACGGGAGATCGCCCTCCTCCTCGCCGCCTGAGATGAAGATCCGCCCGCTGGCTGTGCTGAAATGTTGATGTCGGGTACAGACACAGATGGGACATTTTCCCTCGGAGCAGGAGGTGAAAATGGAGAGAAAACAGGACGGGGCTCCACGCTCTCAGATCTCTTCCCTTCTTGTCTCTTTGGGACGAGACATCACTGACACTGACTCACTTCAGAGCTGTTCTGGACTTTGAAGACCGGTCAAAGAGTTTCTCTTGCAGCCATGTGGCATCATCAGGGTCTTTGTTTCTGGTTGGACTGGAACTGAACTATGAATCCGGAGGTTTTCTGAACAATGAGATGATTAATCCCTCCAAGAAACGCACATTAGACACCTCCGGCTTCCTCGTTCAAAGAGTTGATCCAAGTGATGCAACTCCAAGAAAATGCTTTCAATGGTGACGTTTTCTTTCGAAGAGTTTTCCCTGAAAGTTGAACTAGTCTTAAAGAGAGCTCCCAGGAGGACTTTAGGAGAGTGAATAGTCATTAAAGCTGAGGAGAAATCAGCAGAAAGACGGTAAAAATAAAACCTCAAATCCAATGACGTTGGGATGTTGATCAACAGTCCGGGGTCTCTGTTGATGTATTTTGTGCTTCATAATGCTCCATACATTTTCAATGGGAGACAGGTCTGGACTGCAGGCAGGCCAGTCTAGTACCCGCACTCTTTAACTACGGAGCCACGCTGTTGTAACAGGTGCAGAATGTGTCTTGTCATTGTCTTGCTGAAATAAGCAGGGACGTCCCTGAAAAAGACGTGGCTTGGATGGCAGCATATGTTGCTCCAAAACCTGTATGTACCTTTCAGCATTAATGGAGCCTTCACAGATGGTCCAGTTAGCCATGCCATGGGCACTAACACACCCCCATACCATCACAGATGCTGGCTTTGAGACTTTGACCTGAGAACAATCCAGATTGTCCTTTTCCTCTTTGGCCTGGAGGACACCACGTCCATGATTTACAAAAACAGTTTGAAATGTGGACTCGTCAGACCACAGCAGACTTTTCCACTTTGCGTCAGTCCATCTCAGATGAGCTCGGGTCCAGAGAAGCCGGCGGTGTTTCTGGGTGTTGTTGATATATGTCTTTGTCTTTGCATGGTAGAGTTTGAACTGTCACTTGTAGATGTAGTGATGAACTGTGTTAACTGACAATGGTTTTCTGAAGTCTTCCTGAGCCCACTTGGTAATATCCTTTACACAATGATGTTGGCTTTTAATGCAGTGCTGCCTGAGGGGTCAAAGGTCACGGGCATTCAGTGTTGGTTTTCAGCCTTGCTGCTTACGTGCAGAGATTTCTCCAGATTCTCTGAATCTTTTGATCTTTGACATTGTACATTGAGAAACATTGTTCTTGAACTGTTGGACTATTTGCTCACGCAGTTGTTCACAAAGTGGTGAACTTCGCCCAATCATTGCTTATGAATGACTGAGCCTTCCAGGGATGCTCCTTTTATACACAATCATGACACTCACCTGTTTCCAATGAACCTGTTCACCTGTGGAATGATCCAAACAGGTGTTTTTGGAGCATTCCTCAACTTTCCCAGTCTGTTGTTGACCCTCTCCCAGCTTTTTAGGAACGTGATTCAGCCATCAAATTTAAAATGAGTGAATATCACAGTCAACACGCAACAGAGTGAAGCTAGAACAGACTGACCAAAGACAGCAGGATTGAAGGAGAAGAAGTCGTGGTCGTCTATTAGATATCTGTGAGGCTCTGCTGAACTCATTTAATGAGTCTAATAAAGTTCTTCATGTAAATTCTTTGGACTCAAAGGACGATTGGAAAGGTTAGATGAGTCAGGTCTGATGTGAGGAAACTAAAGATCATCAGTCTGATCTAAATGAGCATGAAATCATCTCACAATCTGTTACTGTCCGAGCTGTGAAGGTGACAATTCGATTCAGTCCTGCTTGTTATCTCCCCAAATGCTCCCAGCTGAGACTTCTTCTCCTCTTTCTCTCTTTCTCAGTCTGACTCCTTTGTTTTTCTCTCCGTCTGTCCCTGAAAAATCGCACCAACACTCCATCCTGTCATTTCATATCTTTGCGTCTCACTGAATCATCTTTTGCTGTGGTGAAACTGCAGGGCAGGATGTGAGGTGGTGGAAATAATCAGACATTCAGCAATTTGCAGCAACAGAAGAAAAACTGAAGCCGATAAATCTGTTACTTTTACTCCAAAAACCCTCTTCAACGACTTCTAAACACGACTGTTCCTCAGCAGCACTTCAGCAGACCGAGAGGGTTATCTCAGAATTTGGGTGCAATTACGTCCATGTGGCCAAAAGTTTATCTCACCCCGTTGGAAGCAGACGGCGATAAAAGCTCCGAAGCAGAAAACGTGATTAGCTGTTTAACAATCCGTCCACAAAGCTCTGCTGATAAGAGAATAACTCTCATCCTACAGATTCATTTTCTGCTCTCCGCGTGAGTGAGCGCTTTTACCGAGCGCGAGGGAACCGACTGTCCTCGAGAAATATTGGAAAAAAAAACAAATGGACGGTTTAATTTATAGTACATGATATCAGGATTATTCCAGCAGGTTGATTCAGCAGAAGCAGAGGCCGTATCTCACCGCTCTGTGAAGCCTGATGCTAATTCATAGCTCTGCGTCTGACGTTCTGTTGATGAAGCAGGAAATGAGACGCTCAGGAGGAAAATGGCGATCGATAAATGTGTCCAAAGAGGGCGGGGTCACTGAGGGTTGCTGACGACTAAAGAGGAAGGCAGGCAGCTCTTTGGCCACTTTGCAGACAAGCTCAGGGTGCTCACCTGTCAGTCAAGCCAGCCACGCCCTTATATGGGCAAAAACTTGTACGTTTGAGAACTCTGGCATTCCACAAAGGCATGTGAAAGGGCAGGGAGCCCCCAGAACAGAGCCGTACTTCCAAATTCACCTTATTGCAACATTGAAGAAGTGTGTGTCTGCTTGCAGACTGCTCCTGCAGCACACTATGTTTGAGTCTGACTCATGAACTCAGCAGGACCACCCTGAAAAACAGGAAGATTGGGCCAGAGCCCCCTGGTGGACCGCTAAGGTTTCGCAAGTGAGCTGCCAAATCATTTCCAAACTTGTATGATTTTTTGAAAAGTGAAAGTTATTACAAAAAAAATCATAAAGTAATATCTTACATTTTAAAATTCAGTTACATTTACATTTAAAATGATGTTAAAATATTCAAATATTCTTTTCATTAATGTTTTGGGGTTTTTTTTAGTCCTTGATGTATTAGACTTTTGTTGTTTTGCAGTTTCTCCTGTATTCAGGTCAGTCCTTTATGTTCAATCTTCAATAAATAATTTTTTTTAAAAAGTGCTCTTAGAACACATTACATGACCTCCATAATTATGGGGTCTGTGGAAACTTAGAAGTGAGCCCTGAGTTGGAAAAAGTTGGGAACCACTTCCTAATTTTAATATTTTATAATCAAGTTTACGAGGTTGGGTGAAATTGTGCTCAAGTCAACGTCAGGCTAACGTCAATGATTGGATGATGAGACTGGCTAATACTCCCATTCACCAATCAGTTAGAAAATGCTAAGATACTTGAGATTGGGATTGGGACATCCCTTGTGGCAACAATATTCTTACAGATCAAGTCCAAGAAGAGGAAAGGACACGAGGACAGGGTGCAGCAGTGGAAGGGGAGGGGAGCTCAAGAATACCCCTTTTCCACCAGTGCTGGTTTGGTGCTAGTTCCAGGCCAGTTCCTGAATTCGCACCAGTTCTTTCTGTTTCCACCAAGAAAGCACCGGCTTTAGGCACTAAGAACTGGTGCTTAGCCACCGACCTCTCTTATAAATCAGGTCCATACTTTATTTTATTTAACAGACTAATTAGCTTCATGTTTTTTTATCTTATTTAAATGACGGGATGTCATTCCTGCCTCGTGGATGTGCGTTCACATTTCTCCTTTGTTCTCTGCATCGAGCACGGCAGAGTTCCGCCCCGATGCGTGCACACACACACATGAACGCACACGTTGACAAGTCGATAAAAAAAATCTCTGCCTTTTTTTTAAGTGCTCCCAGCACCATCTGTGTTGCCACATCCCACCCCCAGCGTCCGACGCCAACACCTGCCCCTGCCCCCCCTAGAGTGTGATGAAAACAAAACCGGTTCTTTAAAAGAACTGGATCAGAACTAACCAAGCACTTGCACGGGCACCGAATCAGCACCAGCGCCAACTGGGTGCAAAAACAGAGTAGAGAATCACCCAGTTGTGCATTTACAGACCCTTTAACCCTTTATCACCCCGGTATCATTCTGGCCACCTGGACTTTTTTTTGGTATTTGTCCCTAAAAGAGTCCGAAACCATGCCAGGAAAGCTCATCTTCTCTTCTTTCAGGAACCATTAGAATTCTCTCTTGCTCAAATTATTGAAAACTTACGGTAATGAGAACAGCTTGGATCAACAGTTGGCTGTGACTGGATCGTCATTGCATGTGGATTCCTATGCAGTAGTGTGATACCCTTTTCTTCTTTCAGGAGCCATTTGAATTTTCTGGCTTGCCCAAACGATTGAAGAGTTACGGTAATTTAAAGAGCATCTCTAAAATGGGAGCACCAGCCCTCTGATGAGTTTCAAAGTGTTCAGATTTTCATTAGGGCTGCACCTAACGATTATTTTCATAACCGATTAATCTATCGATTACTCTCTCGATTAATCGAGTAAACGTTTGGTCCATAAAATGTCCAAAAATGGTGAAAAATGTCAGTGTTTCCTGGAGTCCAAGATGACATCATCAAATGTCTTGTTTGCAAACCAAAGATAATCAGGACTGTCATAGAGAAGCAAAGAAACCAGAAAATATTCACATTTATGAAGCTGAAATTGGAGAACTTGGACGTCTTTATCTTAAAGAATTACTTCAACCGATTAATCGATTATCAAAATAGTTGTCGATTAATTTAGTAATCGATTCATAATCGATTATTCGATTAATTGTTGCAGCGCTAATTTTCATGCACATATATCTAGAACTCGGGAATTTGTGCAAAATTCTCAGGACAAAATTAAAAACAGGAGTGAAGAGTTGTCATGTTGGTGCAGTGGATTCACATGCGCGAGATGCTTCCTCAGCTGTTGTACATCACTGATGATGTGTCTTAAAATTGATCTTCCAATCACGTGCGGTGTGAACTCACAGCCGTGGATAGTCGCAGTTCTAGATTCTCTGTAAATGATCTGAAAATACTCCCAGAGATGAGGCCCAGGCGAAGGATGCGTGTTGCAGACTTGAAGGTTGAAAGCGGTCCCATCAAAGAGGACTAACGTATGTGGAAAAAAAAAACAACTGAAACAAGAGCAGTTAGTGTCCCACACCTGATGAAATCTGTCAGAGTAATGAAGCAGTTCAGCAAGCTGGAACCAGTCTCACCTGAGGAGACACTGATGAAAAGAAAACAGCAGCACTGGCGGCAGTTTGATGCACGACCAATTAAGAAGCAGATGTTTGATCACAGCTGAGAGCAAATTCGCTTTACGCAACTGTTTGACACGCTGCCACACGGAGACGTGCAGGAATAGATCTGATTATCCCGTGGACCCTTATTCAAGAGAAGCGCAGAGTGATGAAGACCTCTGCGCAGATGTCTGAGCAGCTTCTCTCCCTCTGGTTTTCACACACACACACACACGCTGTCATGCATACAGAGAGTGTGGCGCTGCCCTCATTACGTTGAAAGGAGAGTCACGATCTGAGAGGAGGCCCGCACCTTTAGATGAGGTGTTCATTAGAGCCGTACCTGCTTCTCTTCCCTCACAGTCACATGACACCTTCCTCCCATGATTCTCTGCAGTAAATGTACAACATCAGCCCTCTGCATCCTGTGAATAATGAATGATCCCTCCATAAATCCGGCGTGTTAGCGCTTTGTGTGCACTGCGTTACCGCGCCGGCCTCCTGATTGCTTCCTCCTGTCTCCGAGGGAACCTTTCAACTCGTGTGGACGTTACAGCCGAGGCTTTCGTCAGCCCCGTGCGGGTCGAGGGCGCCGCAGCCTCGTCACGGATGTTGATGAAGACGGCGCGGCTGCAGGGGAACGCACCTGTGACCTTTGAGAAACAGGATATCATTATCTGCAGCCATTAAGGCACCCTCTCACCTCGTCTCGACTCCATCAGCAACGCTCATTTTCTCTCCTCCTCTCCCTCCATCCCTCCAAACGTGTCTCTCTCTCTCTCTCTCAGCTTTGTCGACTACTTGGAGCTCGTGGTTTTTCTCTGACGCCTGTTTTCTTTCATGAATCTGCTCAGTCAGATCTGAAACGGATTCCAAACAACTGTTTAAATAATCATCGGTCAGAGTTAGGGATGAGCCAGATATTTGTTTCAAACGAGTATTCGTTACGGATAATGCATTTTTGCCGAGTCCGAGCACAACACAAGATTTTTTTAGGATTATTCGTATCTGTGCTAAAAGAATCCTCATTGGGTAGCAACAACTACTGTCTTCACTCTTCCTGCTCTGTGATTGGCCAGTCACACACAGCACACCCCCCTCCCTGCACCCACATGCTGCAGCGAGGAGGTGCCTGCTCTCCTCTTTCACACACACACAGACAGGCAGCGAGTGACAGCGACTGCTTCTCTTGCTTGCTTGAGTTGACTGTAGTTTACGTTGCTCTAATCTCTGTACTACTCACTCAGTTTTCTTCTGCTCGTCTCTGTTGAGGTTTGTTTGGTATTTAAAGTTACTTCTTCAACTTATTTCCTGTCATACGCGATGCATGTGACAAGACGGGGCTGAAAACGGCTCGTGTCGCGCTGGTCAGTGCCTCTTGCTTCAATTCAGGACCGTTTTTTTATGGTTTTCGTTGTCTCGCATCTCTTTAGTTCTTTTTTTATTTATTATATTATTATATTTTATTTTTTTATACTGTTCTATGAAACCTGTTCTGTAAATAGTTCCTTTATTGTGATAAAAAAAAGTCTCATTTTTGAACCAGTTGTGACAATAGTAAAAAAAAAAAATGTTCTGTCAGTGATGGGCAAGCTACTAGCAAGTTAAGCTACAAGTTAATCTTGATAAAGTATAGCTTCACTACAGCAAAAGCTAACCCAGAGAAAAGTCGCAAGTTAAGCTACAAGCTACAGTGCAAAAGTAGCTGGCTACATTTCCACTAATTTTTTTTTAAAAACCAAACAAATAGGCAGTTAAAAAATATGCAGTTTGATTGTTTATTAAAAAATGAACTGCAAACAATTAACAAACACCTTTATGCAGCTACTTTCCTTTTCATCAACTCACCTTAATGTGAGGTTTGTATTTGAAGTCTTTGATGTTGAGAGCTGTTTGTTTTTTAAGCACGTGAAGACGTAAGTTTTATCATTTGTGTTTATTCTCGTCATAAATTTGTCGAGAGACGGCCATGGAGAAGAATTGTTGATGACCTCTCTTTGGGCGTTATCTTCTTCATTACTGCGTTCTGCCTCTGCTATTATCCGGTTGTTCTTCTGTCCCTCTTGCTTGTTTTGTCTTCACTCATCGTCATCTCACACGTGCGTTTGGTATGGGTGTAGGACTCTGCTTCCTGGTTGGAGTGGCATGACCCGCCTTATCTTGCCTCTGATTGGATAACCTTACCCAACTCTGAGTCGCCATAGTCGTAATATGCAAACCAACCAATCACTGTAGATTTTTTTTACCCCACACACACAAAACTTTATTCAGCCGACTTCTTCTGGACACCTGACAAGACAGTAACGTGTAGCTTCCGTCGCTGCTGGCTCTAAAAAATAGCTTCGTTACAGAAAGAGCGACTTGACTCAAATAGAGCGGCGCTGCCGCCTCGCTACAGAAAACTGTGACTAAAGCTACTAGCGCCGCTACTTGTAGCGCGCTACTGCCCACCTATATGTTCTGTAAATAGTTTGACTGCTGTTATCAACAAATATGAGTCTCATTTCTGAGCCTGTTGTGACACATATTAAAAATATTAATCTGATTTAAAAAAAAAAAAAAAGTTATGTAAAAAGTTCCTTTACTATTGTGATAAACAACAATAGTTTGAATCTCTTTGGAGGCTGTTTTTTGTCATTCAAATAAAAAATAAATATATCCATTTCAAATCAATTCTTGACAGTTTCAGACTTAAAATAATGTTCAGATTTAAGCCCCGCCCATTTTCGGACAAAACACGCCCACGTCTGGTTTAGGCCCCACCCCCCTATGAGTACAGATACGGATACAGATAATGGTGTACTCGCTCATCCCTCGTCAGAATGCTCTTAACAAGTCGGCAGCCAACGAGTTAATGAATCAACTCCAGCAGATTCAGATTCTGGGAGCAGGTCGGCCGTCACCATCACTGCGACATGCTGCTGAAGAATCCGCTTGGATATGAAAACCTTGACTGTTTCCTGGTGTAAGATGAGATTTATTTCTCTCTGACTTGTTTTGGGGGTTGCTATGGGTTACTTTGACAGGGATGTGGAGGTTGCTTCGATGAGCTTTTGTTCATTAAACGCAGAAGTCGCCACAAAGCTGTTTATGTCTTATGGTTCCAAAGAGACACCTACAAGGTCCGGCCTTCCACTGACCCTCTAAGACCTTCAGTCTGAACTCCACTTTTCATTTTTCTGATTGATGCGCGACCCTACCTTTGAGTCTCACCTCCCCAGTTGGACTCTGATTGGGGGGAATTCACTTGAAAGATACGACCGACTTATAAAATACACTGAAAAGCAATTTTCAACCCAAGGTTGTTGGAGAACACGTAACACGTAACCTACAATTGAGACTGCAAGTCAATTTTCTTCTTCTACAGTTTTCTCCTATCTCGATTTTCCGCTTCTTTGGCCGCTGAGGGAACAGTTTTTCAAAGGATAACCCACCTCAGAGAGAGAGAAATGAATATGTTATCATCTCTTACAATGAAACTTTATTTAAAAGTAAAATAACAGACGTTAAAATCTGGAGGAAGAGAGAAGCCAAATTTAAAAGATGCCGTGATGCGTGAATTAGCAGCTGCAGAGGGTGATTATTCCTCTGCTTTTATTGGACTCTGGGAGACGGATGTTGTAACCCTGAACATTTTACGAGTGTAATGAGCAAATATCACACCCCGCCTCATAAAGCTGTTTTTCATGTTTATATATCAGTGCATCTCTTCTATATATGTGTGTGTTAGAAAAAGAGAGACGTGTCTGTCTGAGTCGTGGAGCAACAGGCTGTCTGTGAGCACATCTTTCAGGAAGTCATCGCAGCGTTCAATCTAACCTCCGCTCCCTGTGAGCCGGCATCGTACCCACATCGTGCTATTGTTATGAGGGCGCGGGTGTAATCATGTGTGAAATTAGTTTGGATAGGATTCGACGGTGCTTCATGTCTCAGTGGGTAAATTCAAAGAGCGTCTAATTGCGTGCGTGAGTATCAGGGGAGAAAGCGATGACCTGCGGCCTGTTTATCTGCTGCTAATCAGGATCATCTGGGAGGAGGAGACCAACAGAACCAAACGGGGCTTTGAGCCGAGCCGTGTCTTTAATATGTTCTGAATGCTGCGTGTACTTCAAGACACGGGTGTGAGCGAGCTGTCGAGGCGCCGTCGTGTTTGATGAAGTGGTTGGAGGGGGCGTAACGGGTGCAGGGTTGCGGGTGTCTGGAGCCTGTCCCAGCTGGCTTAGGGCGAGAGGCGGGGTACAACCTAGACCGGTCGTCAGTCAATCACAGTCGTTTTCTTGCATCGGTAAAGCTTAATGCGATCTAGTTTTGACACAATTTGTTTTATTTTGAAAGTCTCAGGGTCTTTTTAGGTAGTTTCTGTGCCCTACTTCCTGTCCCACTCGATCTTCTCTACTCCGAATCGACGCGTCACAGCTCCAGCCACGCAGCTGAGCCGCAGCAGAGCGGATCCAGTTTGAGTCGACACATTGACTTGAATGGAAACCATCTGATCCGGCGCCATGACGGAGCGGAGCTGCAATTCGTGTGTGTTTTTGGGGTTTTGAAAAATGTTGTATTGACTTCGTCTCATTGTGAACAACTTTTGGATACTCGGTGGCAGTTGACCAGTTTTCGCTCTGTACATTCTAAGTGTTGTGTTGTGATCGACCAAGTCTCTAAAATTAAGTATATTTAGTTTCAGAAGTAGAGGACTGGTTGGTTCATGATATGATTTTTTACTTATAATTCTTATGGCTTTTTTTTGTAACAGGGAAAGTGAGTATTTTTTTTTTTTATAAGCGTTTCCCCAGACCTCAACACGGTCCGTCATGTATGGAGCAACGAGTGATAAATAGAGCGTGAACAGATATGGATCTGAACATTTTGTTTGAAACATAATTTCCAATTTAATTCATCATCAATTATGACGCCTAAAAATTTGCTTTCACTGACTGTTTCAATTTCTGCTTCATTTATTCCGATACCGTAGACCAGGTCTGTTGCCCGGTTTCGTCAAACCATAATTTAATCCTCTGAAATTCACTCTCCTGTCTCAGAAGATTGTTGTATCATCAGCATATAAGATGTACTTGAGTGATCTGGAGACACAAGTCATTAATATTAGGGATGAGCGAGTACACCATTATCTGTATCCGTATCCGTATCTGTACTCGTATGGGCGGGGCCTAAACCGGAAGTGGGTGCGTTTTGCCCGGAAATGGGCGGAACTTAAACCCGAACTTTATTTTAAGTCTGAAACTGGCTTTTTTTTTTTTTTTTTTTTTTTTTAAAGGCTTTTGTGTGATCAGCTATGTATTATGTACAACTGGTAAAATGTGTATGTAGTGGTGTGAAAGACTGTCTCTTTATTTATGATCTGTGTAAATTTAATAGGTGATTTGTGCAAACATTCAGTGACAAAAAAATAAAAATATGCCTTGTTGTTCTGTTTCTTTCTCACCAGCCAAACTAAAATCACGCAGCCAGTTAAAAAAAAAACAAACAAAAAAAAAACGCGACACCAGGAGTTTACAGCTTTAAGCCTTCAAATGCGTTGCGCGTACGTTGCAAAACAGTTAATCAAGTAACTTTAAATATAAAAAAAGAACTAAAGAGATGCGAGACAACGAAAACCTTAAAAAAACGGTCCTGAATTGAAGCAAGAGGCACTGACCAGCGCGACACGAGCCGTTTTCAGCCCCGTCATGTCACATGCATCGCGTATGACAGGAAATAAGTTGAAGAAGTAACTTTAAATACCAAACAAACCTCAATAGAGACGAGCAGAAGAAAACTGAGTGAGTAGTACAGAGATTAGAGCAACGTAAACTACAGTCAACTCAAGCAAGCAAGAGAAGCAGTCGCTGTCACTCGCTGCCTGTCTGTGTGTGTGTGAAAGAGGAGAGCAGGCACCTCCTCGCTGCAGCATGTGGGTGCAGGGAGGGGGGTGTGCTGTGTGTGACTGGCCAATCACAGAGCATGAAGAGGGAAGACAGTAGTTGTTGCTACCCAATGAGGATTCTTTTAGCACGGATACGACTAATCCTAAAAAAAAACTCGTGTTGTATTCGGACTCAGTAAAAATGCATTATCCGTAACGAGTACTCGTTTGAAACGAATATCCGGCTCATCCCTAATTAATATACAATATGAACAACAGAGGTCCAAGTACTGAACCCTGCGGCACCCCACATGTAACTTTTAAAACTTGTTTTAAGTCCTGAGGACTTATTTTATCCCAAAACTGCGGTATGTATGGAAATGTGACGTCTGTGAACCGTCTGTTACTTTGAGTCAATCTTCATCCTTAAAAAAAATTAAAGTGTTTATTTTAAAGTTTGAGGACTCACATCAATAAGCAAGTCCTGATACGTCACATGACTGATTCAGAGTCTCGCCTCGTGGTGCAGAGTAAAGCGGAGCACAAAGGCCAATCAGCTGCCCCATCAGCGGCTCGGGACCGCTCCCATCAGTTTCTGGCTTGTCTGAGTTTTTGATGCGCTGACCGCACGCTCCTGTTGTCACCATGAAAGAAGACAAACAGGCTGATTCTGCCAATCTGTGTTTTTTTCCTGATTGCTTTGGAGGAGAAGTGGCAGAGAGAGCATCGCTCATCGCTTCCTTGACTTCCCTCTTCTTTTTAGAGAGGAAAAACCTCGCTGGTCATCGGTAAGACACACGTCCACTTCTCTCTCTCTCCGTCTGAATCCGATGGAAGAAACTCGTCCACACATCCATCATCCTCTTCAGCAGAGTTCTGTGGCAGAGTTTTCCTTGAAGGGCTGAAAATCTTCTCTCCACCGTCCTGAGGGATCCACACGGGGTTAAGAAGCCCCGCTCTCCTCCATTTATCACCTCTCTGTCCTCTTACATTTTCATCTCCCTGGTTTTGTCCTTTCCTCTTCCCTTTTCCTCTTGAGGTTTCCCCTCCTCTGCCTCCTGTCTCCTCAGATTTCATCTTCTTCCGTGTCTCTGCTCTCCTTCTCCTCTTATCACTTCTTTGCTTGGTTTGTTTTCCTCCTTCAGGATCTCTCTGCCTCAAACACTCTCTCCTTCCTTCCTTCCTTCCTTCCTTTTCGTCTTTCTTTTACTTTTACTCGCTCTCCAACTTTTCCTCTAATCATTTTTTTCTTCTTTTTAATTCCATCTTTTCATCGAACAACAGGACACTGGAGTGTTTGCAGCTCCGATGAATCTTCCTCTCATTCCAGGATAATGAGGAAAGCTTTAATCACTTCATTTTATTACATTTCACGTTATTACATTTTGTCCCGCCGGCTCGGATAGATTGTGTAATCTTTTCTTATTGCGTTAGAGTAAAAACCCAATCATGTTTTCCTCTTTTTTCCCTCCATTGTTAAACCACGCTGCGCATTCATCTCGTCTCTACAAACACTACACAGAAACAAGTGCCCAATTAAAAAGCTTGACCACATCACTCGTGAGCTCCTCATCCTCATCCAAAGCATCCCTCCCTCCTCCTCCTCCTCCTCCTCCTCCTCCTCCACTTCCTGTCCGACTGCATCAACAATTTAATTACCTCGGGCGCTGGTTTGGCTTAGCAGTTCAAGCGTGCGCTGCGTGCAGTGGTTGCACGCTCTACTTGTGGTTTCTGCACTTGCTGCATTAAAAAAAAAAAAAAAAAAAAAACAATCAGCCGCACGCTTCACGGGTTTATCTGCCTTTCCTCTCCCGTAATCGTCTCCTCCAACACGACATTTACATATGAATGAGTGTTTGTTTTGCTTCACTGTTCGTGCGACACAAGAGGTGAGTCAACCACTTCAAGCTATTGAATTTACTTTAATAAACATCAAGATGCCCCCCCCCCACCCCCTTTTGTGGCCGCCACCTGAGCCTGCAGCTCAGCAACCAGGGACTACCTCCAAGTGCATCCTGGGATTTTCATTTATTTATTTATTTATTTATTTATTTATTTATTTATTTATTTAACCAGGTAGAAAACCCACTGAGATCTCTTTTACATAAATACATCACAATGATGCAAGATTAATTTTAAACAGACAATACTTAGAGATAAAAACTGAAGGTAAAATGCTAAAAGGACATGCCAAAACAAACAAAACAAGAATGTATTACAGAATGTAATTAAAAACGAAGTGCTATGGGGGGAAAAGTGCTAAAAGTGACTCACAAAACTGGTTGATAAACACAGGCACTGGTCCATGGTCTCTTGAACGAAAGGCGCGGAGCCAGTGTCACATTGCAGAGGGGGCGGGGACTTGTAGTGGGCCCTTATAGCGCATATTGGCTATTTTATTTGTTAACAATTCACATTATGGATCCGATGTGGATTTGAGCTGTATTTGCCGCTGCCAAAAAGGGACTGAATGAACGGCTTTAGCTTCCTAAATTTAAAAAAAAGTCTCACACTTTGAACCATCAAAATATGAAAGAAAATCATAGCTCAACAAAGAGACTCAGTTTGCTTCGTAAACGTCCAGATATTCTGTAAAACAAAGTAAACCCAACATTAGACGCTGCACAGTGACAGCATCTAAAGACACAGCTGATCAGTTAGTAGAGTTAATATTGGGAAACGGAGACAGAAGGGCAAAATGGAGAGAGTGTGGATTACGATGCGTTGTGCAGCACAATGTGCGCTATTTCAGCACCATGGACAGTGCCACGGATTTATCATTAAACAGCGACCTGCTGATAATCTAGCACCGCAACTGCTGATAGGCTATTTCAGCACCATGGTTGGGGGTTGAGTTGCTGAGAAGAAGTTTGTCAGCGGAGCGCAGGAGGCAACAAGATTCTTCCTCTGCTCTCGCTCCTCACGCTTTAGAGCGCCCGACTTGTTTTTTCATTTTAAAGCTATTAAAGCGAACACACACAGAGTAAGTAACTAGAGCTAACTGCACACTCAGAGACCACGGTGGAAAAGACCGCGCACGCACGAACGTCAATCAGATGTGACTTACTGTCAAATGCGCGTAGACCGACAGGGAGAGAGAGAGAAAGGTTGACAGACAGCGCAAGAGAGGTTGACATGGTGAGTATGACGTCACATTAGGCGACCTCCTCATGGTATTTCAGAAACGCTCTGATCTGGATTGCTTTTTCCACTTATATCTACGTTTATTCTCACACTTACATCCCTACAAATACAGCAGTAAGAGACTGACTTTCCGACTTTACTTTTTTTTTTTTTTTTTTTCGCCACCGGTCTTGATGGGCCCCTTCGTGACCGTGGGCCCGGGGCAGCCGCACCCTCTGCCCCCCCCGCCGGCTCCGCTACAGGCTCCAAGAGAAATAAGTTCGGACAGGTTAAAGTCTGTCTGTAGAGCGTTCCATGCAGAGGGAGCAGCAAAGCTAAACGCTTTTTTTACCCAATTCAGTCCTGACACGAGGAACCAACAGACGAATGATGCCTCGAGAGCGCAAAGCATAAAGGCTTCCAGTTATTTGAAGAAGAGAGCAAAGATAAGAAGGAACGAGTCCAAGAAGTATGGTGGATTTCCCAGATGCAAACACTGAGACAATGATGACCAGGAGAACACGACCAAGCTCCAGCCTCTCAGGTTTATTCAGGTTCACAACAGCTCTGATCACCTCTCGAGTAACACACAGACAGACGAATCACCAGACGGACGGACGGACGGACCAAGATCTAACTTTCACTTACTCGTTTTATAGACCCTCGGTGATGTCATTGTTTCTCTGGTTTCAGCTTTTGCTGAACTATGGCCAAACATGAGAAACCTCCCATGGAGGGAGAGTTCCTGTAAACACTCTTATCTAACCTGGACACATTTGGCGTCCAACTTGCCAAAACCCCCCTTACGGTTTTCTGAGAAAGTGAACTGTTAGACGCTCCCACACCATCACTCAACTTGTTTTTGGGTCGGACGGACCTGAGTATCCTGTCTCCAAGCACGTAACCTCTTAAACTCCTACAAATATCATTTCGGGATAAATTGAGCTAACATCCGTTTCCTGGAACATGAATTTCGCCACCACAGAAGAGCCTCGAAGATGAAAATCATCCAGTGCATATACCTGCGAGCACTCAAGGAAGGCCAACCGGACAAAGCATAGAGTTCACAATGATGGGTTAGACGACTACAACCAGTAATGAACCTCAAAGCACAATGATAGACGACATTCAAAGACTGTAAGCAGACATGTAAAGAACATCCCCATTCACTCCCAAGTCCTGAGTGAAAAGCAGGACTTCTTTTGATAAAAGAAACCTACTTTCACCCTGAGTTTTGTAACAAGTTTGGCAATTTGAGCTTTAAAGGAGAGCTCACGGTCAATAAGAAACCCCAAGTATTTAAAATTGGGCACTGCCTCAATGGGTACACCCTGTGAGGTAAGAAGTCAGAATGGTACAACTTGTTTTGTGAGACAGGTTTGTAGTGATGGAAATAAGAGTTATTAGATGTATGCAGAGATTAAACTCAGCAGCGTGGAGAGAGCTGATGGAGCAGTTATGATCAGATAGTGTCTGTTAATATAATTATCAAAGCTTCTGTCTGTAAAAGAGTTCCTCTTTTATTAAAAACCCATCCTTCATATTCAACACAGCTGCACCCGAGTATTTGGTGGACTCACTGATCCGACACATCTGCAGAGTAAAAGTGATTAAAAAGACATTTTTCACCGTTCAGCCACCAAACCCAGTTTAATGAGTCAAAACGACACTTTTTAATTTTACAACATTTAAAGGAACTATGGATTGAATTAACCTTTATTTAACCAGGTGATCAAGACCCATTGAGATCAAGACCTCTTTTGCAAGAGTGACCTGGCCAAGAGACAGCAGCATCACATTAAACAAAGGCAGACGGTAAACAAGAACAACAAAGATTAAAAATAATGAGATAAAAGCAAAGTGATCAGTAAACTGCAAACTGTAACAAATTTAAGCACACAGGCACTGCTCGATGGAATTCGATTGTCGGGTTCTTAAGAAAGAGCGGAAGGCTTCAAGTGAAACAAGTTCTGCAAGTTTCAGCTCAGATTGGAGGGCGTTCCAAGCAGAGGGGGCAGAGTCACTGAATGCCTTTTTTCCTGTATCAGTTCGAACACGAGGGGCAGAGAGATGCAAAATGTCATTCGATCTTAAGGCCTAACGACTCACAGTTCTCCGGAAGAAAGTGCATAAATAAGAAGGCCCCACGCCAAGAAGAATCTTATAAACCAGAGTCATCCAGTGTGTATATCGTCTCACATCCAGTAAAGGCATGCCAGCTTTAGCATGAAGTTCGCAGCGATGTGTGAGGCGGCTACAAACAGTGTTAAACCTCAGAGCACAGCGATAGACCGGAGTCAAGGACTTTAGGCAGCTGAAAGATGCCAATCAACCGCAGCAACCAGAGAAGAACTTTCCAAAAGTCCAGGGTCTTTTATCTTCTTCTTCCTCAGTCCACAATGAGATGAGCCCCAGCTGTGACGGACTTGGTTTAGTACCTCCTAAACCAGGGGTTCCCAAACTTTACCCTGCCAAGGCCCCCCAAAAAGCCCCTTAGCAAACCAACAGACAATTCTTCAAAACATGAAAGAAACGCCAACTTTTTTCTTACTTTTATTCACTTTTCAATAACTATTGGATTTGATTAGCAAAGAAAATTATTTTAAAATCGTGTTTTTAGCACTGTATGTTCCCAGTGAATAATAGGGACGGGCTTTGTGGCCTCATATTGTTGAATTTTCGTTGGCCATGAGTTCTCAGGGGTTTTTCTGCAGCAGAATCCTCCACAGCAGGGCTGTTGGACCGCTCCCCCTGTCTTTCTCTCGTCAAAAACGTTTCCATTTTGTGCTAGCTAGCTACCAGCGAGCTCGATAACAGGCTGAAACCACCAGGTCGACAAAGATGATGACATCATCATGCCCAAGTTGGAGCTGTCACACGAAGTGGGGTTGGGTACTATCAGAAACTTGAGAATCTGGTGATTACGGCAGCTCATGTGTTGTTCGTTCTGGATAAATGGTTTTATAAAAAGAATAACAAAATAGAAAAACAAAATAATTTAATGCCATTTTTTCCCCTTCCTTCCAATTTTCTGACCCCCCCCCCCCCCCCCCCCCCCCCCCCCCCCCAGCGGCCCCTGGCGGCCCCCACTTTGAAAACCACTGCCCTAAACAACTTCATCCGTCAGCTCCCGGTGTTCCAGTTTAAAGAGTGACCGTGTAAACTGGTGACCTTCAGCTGAACGTGTCAGTGGATATCCAGTTTACAACAGCTGTTCAATCACAGAAGAAGAAATCCTCTGAATGCGTCCATATTCAGTTTGATATACAATCTACAACCCCAGCTCCAATGAAGCTGGGACGCTGTGTGAAACGTAAATAAAAACAGAATACAGTGATTTTCAAATCTTTGTTTTAAAAGTCTGTGAAAGTTGAGGAACGTTCCAAAAACACCTGTTTGGAACATTCCACAGGTGAACAGGTCCATTGGAAACAGATTGAGTGTAAAGGGAGCATCCCTGAAAGGCTCAGTCATTCACAAGCAAGGATGGGGCAAGGTTCACCGCTTTGTGAACAACTGTGTGAGCAAATGGTCCAACGTATGATTGCAAAATGCACAGAGAACTGATTGTGGTTGAACATCATAATCTCAGTTTGGTTTGAGCGTGAGATATCAAGACAAAGAAAGAAGCAAATGATGGAAACTCTTGAGTGTCTTTCTGTTCACACTTCATGAAGGCGTTATTTACCTTTCACTCTGCCTACACCGCTCTTTTCTTCTCTCTTTTATCCTCGGATCCTTTCTTTTCCTGACATTTCTCTCCCGGTGCATCCTGTCTCATTAACTCCCTTTCTCTCCTTTAATTACCCCGACAAATTCTTTCTCCTGGAAGCTTCGTTTACCTTTTTTTTTTCCCCCACTGATGACCAACGGTAGAGAAGGTGCTGTTTCCTGCTCATCCTCCGACTTGCTTCAAGGACACTACAGTCACACAGGCATCAGTCAGGCCCTCATCATCTCTTTGTGTCCTCCAGGAGGAAACTGGAGACGGGCCGCCGTCGGATCGATCTGTTTGTCTTTTTGTCCGTTAATGACATGCAGACACACAAACATCGCTGATGGGATTTTAAAGAATTCCAATATTTTTGAGTCGTACTTTCTCATGGAAACGCAATCACAAATCTCCAACGATTGATGCTTCATTTATAGTACACGCCTTCTACGTCCCGTCATTGGTGGATGCTGCTAATTGGAGCCTTCCAAACTCCAAAAAGCCTTTCAGTGACGCACATCCATCTCTCTTTAGAAGAGACTCAGCTTTATTTAGAAACCTGACAGCGATTGGCGAAAGTAATGAAGGGATTGTGTTTTTACTGCGACACATTAACCCTTAAAAACAGGAAACTGGTACTTTTAAACAACATGAGGTCATCCGGTGGGGGGTTTGTGCTGCTGACGTCCCAGCTTTGACATTTCAATGTCCACAGGGTTAATCTGACATCAGTGACGTCTCTTGAATTGCGTCAATCACCTGCGTATTTCTCAATTTCCAAACCGAGGCCGATCACTTCCTGTGCTGCAAATGAAGCCCCCCACCAACATGGAAAAGGGTCTAGTTGGCCTTCGTAATGAAACCCAAGAGTAAGTCCAGGACCCTGCTGGTTAAAGACACAGTCAGGGGTGGAAGCGCTGGCCTGTGCATGTGTTGGGGGGGCAGGCGGAGCAGGAATTAGTCTTGATGATGGTAAATGGTCTGACTCTGTTTCACCATCTGAGGCTCTCATTAAGGGAAATGGCTCACAGAGGCCCAAAGCGGGGATGATTGCACACGCCGTTAACCCCGCTAAGACCAGCTCCCCCCTGAGTGTGTGTGCCAGTGTGTGTGAGTGTGTGTGTGTTTATGTGTAGTGAATACATCCCTTCCTCCCAAGCGGGTCTAATCTGTTGCTGTTGTGAAGAAATGATGCGTCTCTGCCAAACCACATGTTGCTCAGTCATACGGAGAGTGAAACACATGTCGCTGGCAAAAACCACGACGCCCTCGACCTCAACGCAGCACGATCTGCTCAGGCAGGAATCAAATTACACCTCCAGGCTGGAAAAGTAGGATGAGACTAAAGCAAAAGGGATAAAAAAAAAAAAAAAAACACAATTTGTGACATCACTAATTGGCAACTCGTTTCAAAACACACAGGTTCTTCTTCTTCTGATGAAACGGAGTCACGCTGGTTGACAACTCGGTAGCGTGACAACAGCGGAGGAGGCTTCTAAAGAGCTGACCTGTGCAAAGCTACTACTTTTGATTTCTGTGACTTTTCTAAATCTCCTCTCTTCTTCACAAACATTAAGTAAATTACCAAATATCTCTTTTTTTAAAAAACAACAAAGTGAAACGATTAGCCAATCAAAAATGCTGTTTCAAAGTTCCGCTCTCGGCCATCTAAAAGCGAAAAATGCATCAACAAAGTCTCCACTTGAAATCCACTTCAGCTCAGACTGAGATAATTTGCCCATTATCGTGATATTAAACTGTTAAACCAGCCAGAGACAAACATATGGTGGGAGAGAAGTGACTCAGAGAGGATTGGGAACAGAATCAGTGCATGAAAGACAAAAACAAAACGAGATCTGGCTGATTTGGACGACTCTTCCTCCCTCCACCCGGCGTGTGTCGGAGAGAAAGAGGAGGGTTGGAAGGTGTAATGACATAAGTAGAGCCAGTTTAAGCCAATCGCTCTGTTTCATATTCAGTCAAAGTACCTGATTCTATCCTCATGACCGTTATTAGAATGAAATCTACGGCTCCAGAGGAAGAGATGAATACAGAGCATGACCGCCCTCCTCATCACACCTGGCTCCTCGTTAATATCACACACCGGGGACGAGCAGACGCCTCGTTTAATAAAGGATCTTATCACCTTTAGGTTTGAACAAGTCAGTAATGATCTTTAAGACTCAGAGGGGTCCACAGACACACGGCAACACAACACAAGGAGGAGAAAAGAAAGCCAAACTTAAGTTAAAGAGAGGGTAGTCTGCTATTTTTAGTACGTTTTTTAAGAAGATTATAATTTTCTTTTATTTCTGCCTCTGTCTGAAACGCTACGTTTTAGCCGCTTTCTCTTTAAGGCTTCCCACTCCAAAAAAACCTTTGATTGGCCAGCTCTCTAGAGGCCTGTCAGGGGTGGAGCATTAAAAGACCTTGGTGTTTGAGGCCCTGCTATCCAAAATGTTGTGAACCAGTTAGGAGAACCTCATGCGATTACCTCATCGTTTCAACAAGATCTCCCAAAGATCTCGAGAAGATCTTGTAGAAAATTTTATTTGTAAAAATATAACTTCTGGGACAGTCACAAGTCCAAAATGTGAAGCAGCTTAACATAGCAGCCAGCTGTCTCTTTCTTCTGTCTACTAGAAAGCAGAAACATTAATTTCTCTGCCCTTTGCATTCTGGAAGAGTCAGATGATGCACATAGGTTTTCCTGGAGCATGCCATGGCTGTAAAAATAACTAAAGAATGCCCCAAAACAGGTGAAGTAACTGGACACGAGCCAAGTTACTGTTCACTGGATGTTAAAGGATTACTGTATAAAATAATGAAGCTTAAAAACCCAAGAAAAACTCTGAGTAGCATAGTCATAAAGATAATATAGAAGATTTTTTTCCCAGAGAAAGACGAGTGAAGCTTGCTAGGTTTTCAAAGGTGCAACATCCTCATTATAGATAAATATAGTTGTCTCCCAGAGTGAGAAACAAAGTCATAAATCTGTTGATCTTTGCCCTATCGAGACGCCGTGGAGGCTGGCCAGGCTTTGATGCTGGAGCTCTTGGTGACTTGACCAGCTGGACCCTGAAGGAACATGTCTTACAACGTAAAGATGCTTTAACCAACATTGGAACAAAATCCTTGGAAGAAAACTGTTGCAACCAGGTTCAAACCAAAGTATATAAGCAAACTCATGATAACATTTTTGAATAATGCTCAATTTGATTCAGGAAGGATTTTCCCTCCTTATAGGGAGCTAACCTAAAGAAGACTTGTCTTTCAACAGAGATGACCAATCCGGAGACAGGAGCGAGGAGAGCATAACCGTCCTCCGGGTTATAAAAATGCTAAGAGTTAGAAGGAGTGGAGGGGAGCAGTTGTAGGCAGCTGTTGCAGTTGTGTTAGTTGTTGCTGGTTGTCTACAGACTGCTCAACTCACTTGCTTTGTTCAAAATGGCTCTCTTTGAATAAAGTAGCTGAACTGGACTCTCCTGATGATTGACTCTGCATCTCATTCTTCTTCAAGAGGTTTGGCATAGGGACATTAGAACAATTAAGTTATGAAGTGTTTAGAAAGAGGAATGCTGGGACCACCAAGACAAAGCCAGCAGTTAGTCTTGGGCCCTAAATTACCATGAAAAATTACACAACAATCTGATGCTATTTTTTTGGGCCCAAGCCTGAGAATCACGGCGAAGGCTCTTTTGGAACCTATTCTTTGTTTGTTCTCTAATTGCGTGCCTTCTGTTTGAAATAAACGGGAACGCACCGAGCCACAAAATTAAGTCACTGCGAAAAATGAGCTCCACAGCTCCCCCTAGTGAGTTTAAACTGCAGCCCCTTGGGCTACTTTGAGCTACAAGCCTGATTTTTGGTATGCTTAACTATCATGCCAAGACCTACAAAAAAACCTCTTACGACTGTGGTGAACTCCAAACAGGAAGTTCAGAAATTGGACTTAAAGATCCGATTGTTGACGATTGTTGACGATGTTTTTCCACATCATTTCTGAGTCTATCTGCGAGTCCACTCTCTTGGATGAGGAAACTTCTCTTCACAAGTAAATTTCCAGTCAAGAAGCGCTAACACACAGGATGTCACAGTTGGCAAAGACAGTGACTCAACACTTCTCCTCACCATTTCAGCGGTCGTGCTGTTGTTTTGGTGGTTTGTCCCTTTAACTGCTCCGATGTGTCCTTTAAAGTTCCCACGCTGTCATATTTCACACTCAACACTTTTGGTGTCAAAGTCATCTCAGTTAAAATGTGTCATCATTCATTCAGTGTCGGCTGATGAGAGCTTTAATAAGATGCTAAACTTCAATCCAGCATGTCTGCATCCCTGAGAGGATCTCTGGAGTCCACTTCCGTGTCCTGTGGCTCAGTAATAACGACCTCCTGATAAATTCAGGAAAGTCCCTTGAGTCTGTCAAGATTTCAAAAAAAGGAGACGACTTCAAGTTCTATCTCTTTTAAAGATCAAAGTCGGAACTTAAAGGAGGTTGAAGTGGCCCGCAGTGCGATCAGGATATGGTTTCATTTGAGGAGCGTTCAAAGCAGATACAACTTCATTTACTGAACATAACTCTGCTGGGTCTCAGAGTCTGATGCACATCGTAACACGTGAGTTTTTAAAACTCACTCTAAAGACCTCCGACTCGTGCTGCAGTAGCATCCAAAGCAGCAGTAAAGGATGAAAGAGGAAACCACATCCTGATCACACTCTTCCTTCCAAAAACCAAGCTGTCATCCCTCTTTTTGAACAAACTGCAATCAAAGCATCTAAACTCCTCTGACCGGGCGGATCCTTCACATCTGCTTTGATTGCTGGAGTTTTGGCAGCTCTCACCTCAGAGTGTGAAACACACGTTATCACACACAGAGATGACAGCTGTCCTGACCGTGCTGTGCTCTGAGAGGAAGATGTTCTTCTCCTGAGTTTCTCAAGTACTCTTTCTGTTCCAAGAAACAACTTTAAAGGCCACCAGGCTTCATTCAGGAAGGATAAAACTATCAGATGTTTGTCAGAGCTGAGTGCTTTTAACTCCAATACTTGGAGGATGTTGAGATTATAAACAGGGCTCTTAATAAAAAAGAGCTTTTATAAATACAGCGCAGAAAAACACCTTCAAATGTCACATTTTTTCAGGACTAATAACAAAGAAATCAGTTATTTAACATCAACTGTTTATTTCGCAGTGATTTTATTGAGACAATGTGACTTCATGTAGTCTGTTAAAGATTACCACGTCTAGATATTAGGTAAGGATCTTAAGAGCTATAATACAACTCAATAGATACTGACGTCTATTCAGTGATTGATCGATTGGTTAATTGGCATCCAGACGAGCAAAGAGCTGACCTAGATCTAGAAAAACAGAGAGACAAGAGCCAAGAGCCATGAGCCAAGAGCTACAAGCCATGAGCCAAGAGCCACGAGCCATGAACCATGAGTGTGGAGCCACGAGCCATGAGCCAAGAGCCATTAGCCAAGAGCCAAGAGCCATGAGCCATTAGCCATTAGCCAAGAGCCAAGAGCCAAGAGCCATTAGCCAAGAGCCATGAGCCATTAGCCAAGAGCCAAGAGCCATGAGCCATTAGCCAAGAGCCATGAGCCATTAGCCAACAGCCAAGAGCCATTAGCCAAGAGCCATGAGCCAAGAGCCAAGAGCCATCAGCCAAGAGCCATGACCCATGAGCAAAGAGCCATGAGCCAAGAGCCACTAGCCAAGAGCCATGAGCCAAGAGCCATTAGCCAAGAGCCATGAGCCATTAGCCAAGAGCCATGAGCCATTAGCCAAGAGCCATTAGCCAAGAGCCAAGAGCCAAGAGCCATTAGCCAAGAGCCATGAGCCATTAGCCAAGAGCCAAGAGCCATGAGCCATTAGCCAAGAGCCATGACCCATGAGCAAAGAGCCATGACCCATGAGCAAAGAGCCATGAGCCAAGAGCCACTAGCCAAGAGCCATGAGCCAAGAGCCATTAGCCAAGAGCCATGAGCCATTAGCCAAGAGCCATGAGCCATGAGCCATTAGCCAAGAGCCATGAGCCATTAGCCAAGAGCCAAGAGCCATGAGCCAAGAGCCATGAGCCAAGAGCCATGAGCCATGAGCCAAGAGCCATGAGCCAAGAGCAAAGAGCGAAGGGAGCCATGAGCCAAGAGCCAAGAGCCATGAGCCAAGAGCCATTAGTAAGAGCCATGAGCCATGAGTGAGGAGCCATGAGCCATGAGCCATTAGTAAGAGCCATGAGCCATGAGTGAGGAGCCAAGAGCGAAGGGTCCATGAGCCATGAGCCAAGAGCCATGAGCCATGAGCCATTAGCAAAGAGCCATGAGCCAAGAGCCATGAGCCCAGAGCCATTAGTAAGAGCCATGAGCCATGAGTGAGGAGCCAAGAGCGAAGGGTCCATAAGCCATGAGCCAAGAGCCATGAGCCATGAGCCATTAGCAAAGAGCCATGAGCCAAGAGCCATCAGCCAAGAGCCATGAGCCATGAGCCATGAGTGAGGAGCCAAGAGCGAAGGGTCCATGAGCCATGAGCCAAGGGCCATGAGCCAAGAGCCATGAGTAAGGAGCCATGAGCCATGAGCCATGACCCTAGAGCCAAGAGCCATGAGCCAAGAGCCATGAGCCAAGAACCATTAGCCATGAGCCATGAGTCATGAGTCATGAGTCATGATCTAAGAGCCATAAGCCAGGAACGAGCCATTAGACATGAGCCATGAGTGAAAAGTGGGCATCTGGATGTCTTTTAAGATATGACAATCTGCCGCTTCAAAAATGACCCAATCATGATCCAACCCTCTTGTACTTGGAGTGTCATTAAACAGAGATTCTGTGCAGTACAGTAATACCAAGGATACTTCCTTAAAGCTTGTCTTTTCTTCTTTAAGGAACTGGTTGATTCTTTTGTTAGCCCAAATACTTGAGGAATTACGGTAATTTAGGGAGCACTTGAAAACTGGGAGTGCCGGTACTCCGGTTGTTTTTTCATGTGCCTCATTTCTGAAAGCCAAACAAAGGACAGGAATAAACTGATAAATTAATAAAACCATATCTGGACATTATTCATCTGATGCTGTTTGTCACTGTGAGTGTTTCCTTTAAGCTCCATCTTCTCATCTTGGAGCTGAATCCACAGAAACATGAATGAACAGACTGAGGCTGTGGAATTATTTTTTCCAGGTAAACTGTGGGACAAAAGGAGAATCCATGTCCTTAAAATAACAGCATGTGTGTGTCAGAGGGAGAGGAGCTTAATTGGATGTCTGTCTCACACACACACACACACACACACATACACACACACACACACAAACATGCACATTCTGTTCCTGGTTGGAGAGATTTATTCGCAGTGCAGAGTCACTGGTCTCATAATTCATCCTGGTCATTAGGAAGGAGGAAGAGGCAGTCATTAGCCAGTGCCACACACACACACACACACACACACAGAGGTGCAGACAGCAGCACTTCCAGATGCAGGAAACAGACATTAAGTCCTCCTGCTTCAATAAAATCCTTTTACTTTATCGACTGTAACGTGAATTTGATGTTTTTTATGCACAAAAGAAAAGAAAGGAGAGATCGCTTTGAGTTTTGTTTCTCAGCTTGATCATAAAAAGAGAGAGAAAGAGGAGAGAGAGAGAGGTCTTTAGAGAACAAACAGATGGGAACACACACACACACACACACACACATCAGTCCATCCTCAGAGGACTCAGGTCACAGGGTCAAGGACGATCAGATATGACAGCCGTCTCTCCGTCTGTGTGTGAGTCTTTATTTGTGTGTGTGTGTGTGTCTGCTGGTCAGCTCAATCAAAGATCCACACACAGATTGAATAACACACACACACACTCTCTGTTTGTTCCTCTTCAGCATGTTTCCTCTGCATGCACCAGTCAGCAATCATCTCCAACTGTTTCAGACTCTCACTGGGAGATTCATCCAAGGTGTCGAAGAGAAGCTCTGCGTGTGCGTGTGTGTGTGTGTGTGTGTGTGTGTGTGTGTGTGTGCGTGTGTGTGTGTGCAGACACTTGGTTTTGCTCTCCGTACCTCTTCTCTGAATTCATGACCGCTCTACGTGGAACGCTTCTGCTCCACTTTGATTACGTTACGGTTTAGAGTAACGAATGATGCGGCTTCATTAAGGAAGTGGCTGATTTGAAAGTGTGTGTGTGTTGGAGCTGTGAGCGAGTCAGCGAGGCTGTGACCTCGACTTCACCTCTCTGCAGAGAGAGAGAGAGAGAGAGAGAGAGAGAGAGAGAGACTGGTCTGAGGTTAGTTTGAGTCAGCGTGTCCAGCTCGATGGACGCCGTCTTTGGACGTCACAGAGACTATCTATCACTTACAAGACGATCATCACACACACACACACATACACACACACACACACACACACACACACACTGATTAGTGACCTGAAAAGGGATGAAATGTGGTGGATATCAGATAATGCTCTCTCTCTCTCTCTCCCTCTCTCACTCTTTGATTCTATTTCATAACTCTCTCTCTCTCTCTCTCTCTCTCTCTCTCTCTCTCTCTCTCTCTCTCTCTCTCTCGCCCTTCACTCTGTTTATTGACCTCTCTCTATTTTTACCTCTGTTCCCGTCTGCACCAATCTGTTTCCAGCAAGAAACTCTAAATAACACCCCCGGGCTCTACAAACACACCTTTACACACACACACACACACACACACACACACACACACACACACACACAGCGGTAGAAATAAAAACAAAGTGAAGTCGTTTTTGACCTCCGTCATGACTTCACGTCAGGATGACTCTGATGGAGATAAATGAGGAGCTGATTGATGCCGGGTCAAAATCAACAGAGTGTGTGTGTGTGTGTGTGTGTTTTTATGAGCTTACTGGGACTCCACACACACACACACTCACATTTGGACCATCTGTGTGTTTTTACTTCTTCAGCCAGCTTCACGTCTGTGAGCCAAACCATCCATGTTTGATGTTTCTGTCCATTCACGGAGACTCTTTTGGCAGCTTGCTGACGTCACCGTGGAAACGTCACCGCAGACGGAGAGGTTCTGATTGTGTTCGCTGTGACACTGCAGTAACAAAAATAACCACCTGCAGCAATGGCTGATGGGAAAGCCACTGGAACCATATCAAAAAAGAGCAGAATGAAGGCCCGGGCCTGATGGGTTATATGATGGATAATGAGTCAGCAGGTGAACATATACAATAAGAGTCCTGTTTATGGTACAAATCTCAGGTTAGCAGGAAACACAAGGAGTGGGGGACCCGCATGCAGATTAAACAAAAAAAAGAGTATTTAACATAAATCATAAATAAAACATAAGTTTCACTGGTTTTTAGTGGTTTAAGGTTCATTTTTATTTCTTTAATTTTTTTATATTTTTTATATTTTGATATTTTATCGCTCAACTTTTTTTCTGTGTTCTATTTTATATAATGTATAGCTTCTCATTCTGTGTTGTTTAAGTTGTTGCTAGCTCTGCGTTATCTCCTCATTGATCGTTTAGCATCATTACAACCAAATCAGATTCCCGGTACGTGTAAAATGTTTGTTAATAAAACCAGATTCTGAAAACTTTTTGCCTACTTTTTCAAAACAACATTAAAAGATCATTTTTTAAATCATAAAATCATCTCTGAATCAATTCTTATTCTTGATTTTTCAAGGGAAAACACTTCCCCTTCATTCAACGGGTCTCACTGCGACTAACACCAAAAAGAAAGTCCAGACTATCTGGTCAAACTGGAGTTTTTCTGGGATAAAGACTCCGTTTCCCATGAGCCCCATCACCCACTGTTGTACGGACACGATTCTTCCCAAGGTGTGCATTTGTTGTGGAGAGCAGATCTTCTTTTTGACACTACTTTTCTTTGTTCAAGACGACTTTTCCCAAGATGCAAAGCGACAAGGTGATGTATCTATTTGCAGTTATGTTGAATAAGAAGAGAAGAATAAGGAGCTCACTTATAAAGTTCTCGATGTGCCTCCAACTTCAAGAAGTTTCCTGTCCGACTGTCTTTCCAAAAATCCTCTATTTTCAAAGTTGTACCAGTTCCAGATCTTCAGTCCTGATTTTTTCTCCCATGCATCAAAAAATAGCCGCAGCTGGAGGACAACATTCAGCTCCTTTTACAGAAAACAGGATCGTCTGGTGAGGTCAGCCGGGGATACAGATCATCTCCAGTGACAAAAATATGAAAGGGAATGCGACACGGCAGCTGAGGACGCCGCGGATGATCTAGATTTCCTGTCGAAGCAGGAGTAAATGTTTGAAAGTTCAGGATTGAGTTTCTAAAGGTCTGTCCAAACAATATGGAGGAGAAAAATCTATCCTGAGAGGAGAGTCTTTCCTGTAGTGACGACGCTAAAAAACCAGACATGGGTTCAGGGTTGGAGATCTCCTGACAGATTCCCTCCAGTGTAAAAACTGTTTATCCCCTCCGTCGATCCCAGAAAGACGAAAATGACCTGAATTTTATTTTTACAAAGTGTGCGGTCAGTTCGTGCCCGCTCTGACCATCTGCTGCGGAGCGAAGCTGGCACGTCAACACAGTCTTTGGTACCAGGGAGTCTAATTAGGTTTGTGTCTGGACTGAGCAGCACAGTTATAGAGTGAGTTAGAGTATCTGTGCACAGGAAGATGAGGCCCTGAGTGGAGTAGGGCTGCCACATACGATTATTTTAATAATCGACTAGTCACCGATTATTTTTTGTGATTAGTCGACTATTCCGATCATACATAAATTGCAGCTTATTGCAGCAGCATACAGCTAACATCATTAGCTTCCAGCTTCAAGTGTTTAAGGTATGTGCTAACTAAAAATGAAGACAGTTAATATCATAGTTCATTCAGCTTTTAATGAACTTTGCAGCTTGTAGCAGCATTTCTGACATTTTTTTTTAATGTACCAATTTTCTATTCAAACATGACATCGCTATTAAGTAGGTAGCTCCCTGTTGACGTTAATGTTAGCAGCCAACTAGCCAATTAGCTTAGCGAGATTGTCATTCTTCGTCAGAAAATAAATCAGCCACGGCGTGCTGTCTTTTCAGATGCTCGTGCATCGCCGTCGTTCTGTCATGGAAGGACATTTCTGCTTTGCAGATTTTTGCATTGCACACTTTTCTCCTTTATTTTGGAAAAATGCTCCCAAACTTTTTGAGCTCTGTTGCCGGCTAGCCATGATACTGTTGGGCATAACTTTTCCAGTGACATCACAGGTTACCCTGGTTACCACTTCTGCGCGTATGCGTCAAGGACAGAACGGCAGACGAGACAGGTGGAAGTACAGCGGCAGTTTAAAAAATATTAAAACGACGACGTCGATTATTAAATAAGTCGCCGACGAATTTGATCGTCGACGTCATCGTGACTTGTTGACTAATCTTGGCAGCCCTAGCAGGTGGAGTGATCTTAAAACAGTCTCACTTTTATACACAGCTGTGCTCATGAGTTGACATACGGTGGCAGAATTTAGGATTTCTCAGCCATTTTTCAGAGAATATGAAGGACTAGAGAAAAACTTTGTGGGATATCTGTCACAACAACTAAAGTACAAAGTGGGTACTAGAGCAGTTCGTCCAAGAGTTTGGACTTCAGAGGTACGGGTGTCTGCAGAACGATCCTACTACCATCGGAACAGCAGCAGACATTGCTAACGCCCCCGTCTACGTACGTTTGTTGACGTCTAATTTTACCACGTTTCTGAATTTCAAACAAAATTCAAATAACGATCTTATTCATGTTTTTACACGGCAGCAGCCGTTACTTACTTATTGTTTGAGTTTCTTGCTGGACGGCGCAAACTGCATTGTGGGATTGTAACGCTGAAAAGTCAGCTCAAGTTACGTCCGACAGAAGACTTGGTACAAGGGGCGGGGCAAGTCCACATCAAGCGGCAACCTCCAGTCTGAAAATATGAGGCAATGCGGAAGTGCTAAACTCTGCTGTTCCTCGAGCGTCCACTTGAGGCTCCGGAAGTACCGGAAGTCACAAACACACCAAGCCAAAAAAAAGTTGTTTTCACGGCCAAAATAAGCACATTTACAGCCTGGTACAAAGAATGTCTCCCGTCTGAATCGCTAATTTCACTAACGGCACGCACTGTACGGGGGGGGGTTCTAATTCGGCAGTTTCCACAATATTAAGCTCGCCAGTTCATCCAATCAGAGGCACAGCTCAGATCACGTGACTGTGGAGCGTCCTATGGTTGTTACTGTGGAGACTCACAGCACGCCTCATTTCCAATATGGCCGCGCCGACCGTTTGGCTTCAAAAGTCCGTTTCAGAAACAGACGGGTGACGTCGCAGAGACTACGTCCATTAATTATACAGACTATGGTTCACATCTGGGTACTTCAGCTGAACTTGTTTTGATGCAGACTTTGAATTAGAACAGAACTTTGGCTCTGATGACGTATCATAAATCCAGAAGGATGCTGAGAAAGAGCTCAGTCATACTGAAGACAAACAAATGGACATTCACCATAACACTAGAGCTGCAACAATTAATCGAATAATCGATTATTAACCGATTACTAAATTAATCGTCAACTATTTTGATAATCGATTAATCGGTTTAAGTAATTATTTAAAATAAAAGAAGCCTGAATTCTCTAATTTCAGCTTCATAAATGTGAATATTTTCTGATGTCTTTGTTTCTCTTTGACAGTCTTGAATATCTTTGGTTTGCAAACAAGGCATCTGATGATGTCATCTTGGACTCCAAGAAACATTGTTGCTTTTCACCATTTTCTGACATTTTATAGACCAAACAACTACTCGATCAATCAAGAGAATAATCAAAAGATTAATCGATTATGAAAATAATCGTTAGTTGCAGCCCTACATAACACATTGAGATTCAACCAGTTCAATAAACTGGACGAGGTGCAATTAGATCAAAAGTTAAAGTTCTGTTCGTTTCTTTTCCAAATCGTAGGGGCGCAAAGTTGGAGCGGCTCCAGCGTAATCCACGATTTAAAGTGAGACTAAACGATATTCTCAGTATCCGTGGTAGAATTTGCTTTTGTCTGGGAGAACAGATTTTTCTTGGTTGGTGACGGAGCTCGGGCTAAAAGCAAATCTAACAAAAGTGCCGAAAAGTTGTTTCAAATGAAGAAAAGAAAAAAAAGAATCTGTGCTGCTTTTTGTTGTTGACAGAGCAGCCATAAATCAGCAGTTAAACGCCAGCTGCAGCGGCAGTCCAATCCAGCCTGTCTTGTAAACAAAACCGATAAAAAGGCCCCGAGGAAAAGCTTTCAGGAGGCATTAATCGAGGTCTCTGTGCGTCCTTTCGCTTCCCTGACATGCTCCAGCACTTTTCCTGACAGAGCTGCGAGCCAAGTGTGTTTTTGGCCCTCGGTGCTGTCAGAAGAACGGCAGAGACGAAAAGTTTCAGCACAGCTTCGTGGTGTTGGCTCATAAAAAAACGAGAGCCACAAGCAGGAAGTGTTAAGAGCATCTGTGCAGCGCTGCAGGGCCCAAACAGAGGAGGTGGACCAGGGGAGGAGGGGGGAACATCAGCACAGAAGAGCCCGCAGACACAGACAGGAGAATCAGAGGACGGCAGACCGACGCTGTGTTCACAGCCAGCTCTTTTTGTTTTCTTCTTACGAGGACAAAAAGTGGAGCCTGGAGGGCTCTTTAGTAAAAAAAAAAAAATAAATAAAAAGAGCCGTTTCCATAACAACAGAGCCATCCATGTGTACGTGTGGAGTATTATTAGCTCGCCACATCATTTCTGACATCACACAGCGGAAGTTTCCTGCAAGACACATCTGTAAGTGTCCTTCAGTTACACCAACAGCCTTTCAGACAAACAGGCTCAGGAAGCGCCGCAGAGAGGAGACAGCGCTCAGGTTCACAGAGTGAAACTCGCTTTAAAACTGAGCTGAAGTTTGACATCTGGAGCCCGAGGAGCACTTTCAAACACGTCCCAGTCTGACTGCATTTTCTCTGCCAGTGTTTAAACATTCGTTTGCCTCTGCAGCGCGGCCTGGAGGAGTGTTTTGACACCCATCTCCTGCTTCTTAAATCAAAAATGACACACACACAGCGTCTTACGATGACAGCTCGCTGAATGGCTGATTTTGGGGGACAGTCTAAACAAATTACATGTTAGGATTCTGTCAGTGTTCCTGAGAGCTTTCATTTGAGCGTGTGGGAACAAAACACACATTAAGGAGACACCGGATGAGAAAACGTGACTCACATAGGACGCGTTTTCAGCAAAGAAGAAGAAACAAAGTCAGAGGAAACACCAACAAGACAAGTGAGAGATGTCAGGTTGATGTTAAAGGGGGAACGACGCTGGAATGTTCAGACTGAGCATGTGCAGATTTCATATGTTGTAGAAATCCCTGGATCGCTCAGTTCTAAATAAACGATGCACAATCTTCTCAAGACTCGCTAACCTCATTTCATGAGGATCTCCTAACTGGTTTGTGGAACTTCAGAGGGTAAGAATTTTTTTTTTCCTGTCAAAAGTTAACAGTAGGTCATTCAGCCAACACACAGGGTGCAAAGTCTCACTTTAACATATATGTCTGTGTGTTTTTCTGTGATGAAAAAAAAATTCTGTGATTAATTTAGAAGTGATAATGGAGACTGGAGCTGAACTGACAGACAGAAAAAGGACAGAAGAGAAGAAGAAAGATAAACAGGAGAGTGACAGAGCACGAGCTAAAGGCTAAATCACGAACTAAAGGCTAAAACATGAGTAAAATGTTAAAACACAACCTAAAAGCTGAAACATGAGCTAAAGGCTAAACAATGAGATAAAGGCTGAAACACGAGCTAAAGGCAAAAACAAAGGCTAAAGGTAAACCACAAGCTAAAGGCTAAAACACAGGCTAAAGGTAAACCACAAGCTGAAGGTTAAAACACAGACTAAAGGTAAACCACAAGCTAAAGGCTAAAACACAGGCTAAAGGAAAACAACAAGCTGAAGGTTAAAACACAGGCTAAAGGTAAACCACAAGCTAAAGGCTAAAACACAGGCTAAAGGTAAACCACAAGCCAAAGGCTAAAACACAAGCAAAAGACTAAACCACAAGCCAAAGGCTAAAACACAGGCTAAAGGTAAACCACAAGCTAAAGGCTAAAACACAGGCTAAAGGTAAACCAGAAGATAAGAAGGCTAAAACACAAGCAAAAGACTAAAGCACAAGATAAAGGCTAAAACACAGGCTAAAGGTATAAACCACAAGATAAAGGCTAAAACACAAGCAAAAGACTAAAACACAAGCTAAAGGCTAAAGCACAGGCTAAAGGTAATCCACAAGCTAAAGGGTAAAACACAAGCAAAAGACTAAAGCACAAGATAAAGGCTAAAACACAGGCTAAAGGTATAAACCACAAGATAAAGGCTAAAACACAAGCAAAAGACTAAAACACAAGATAAAGGCTAAATCACAAGCCAAAGGTTAGACCACAAGCAAAAGGCTAAAACATGAGCTAAAGACTTAAGCACAAGCTAAAGACTAAACATGAGCTAAAAGCTAAAATACAAGCTAAAGGTTGAACCACAAGCTTAAGGCTAATCTGTTTGTGATAATGTTCATTCCAGCCCACATGCAGCAGTTATTCTGCAGTGATCTGATCAAACTTGAGAGTCTGTCAATAAAATGAAGAGTGAGGTTACGTTAGCTCTGATTGGTCGATGAGCAGGACATAAGGATTCGCTAACGTTACATCATAACTTCCACCAGGTCTGGATGCCAATCCAGGATCAGCTTTGAATTATCACGACTGAAACCTGATCAGGTTTTCAGCTTGTGAGAATAAAAAAAAAGCATTTTCATGTGAGCAGTCGTAGTAAAATGTGTGTGAGAGAGAGTGTGTGGGAATGTGTTTGTGTAGGTTAAATGTCACTCCTTCCCATCTGCTCCAAAAACAAAAAACACACTCAGCCTTTCTTAGCTGTGAGTTTTTCTTAAGAACTGCGTCCAAATGTGACACCTGATGCTGAAAACACTTCATTTACATTTTTCTCATTTCTCTTCTTTTTCACATGTTCTGTGTGAGCGTGAAGGAGTCGGTGAGTTCCCTGAGCTCAGCGGGGACAGACGGATGTCTGTGGAGCTTATTTCTAAGACAAAGAGCCAAACAGGGAAGTGTCTGGTGGCCAGCAGGGGGCGACTGCAAAGGAAGTTGTCGTGTGCAGGTGTGACGTTAAAGGCAGAACAACACCTGGAATAATAATATGTGTGTCCTGCTATTATCTCCACCTATGGATATGCAGGTCAGAGATAGAACAAAGGTTGCAATTATCTAATTATCTGCACAAATGGAAGTGATGTGTTCTCTCTCTCTCACACACACACACACACACACACACACACGGAGTCACCTTGAGAGGTTGAGTTGAAAAAATTGCACCATAGGAGCTCGATGCCCTTCAACGCTTTTTTTCTTTTCATTTCTTTCCCAAGACGAGGTGTTTGTCGGGTAACATTTTCCTCACCCGTCACATGTTTGACCTTTAGTTTGCCTGACACGGGTTCCGTGTATCTGAGGGTGTTTTAAGCATTTCCTTCCAGAAACAAAAACAAAAGTGAAGTTCGTCCAGAAACGAGAAGATAAAAAAAAGAAGCAACCTTCGACTTGAAACGTCCAGCTGAATTCTTACAGCACCCAGAAAATAACTTTCAACGAGTTTAAACTGATTTTTTTTATGGATGTATTATTTACAGCATCCCATCAATGCGTTGCCATAGCAACCGCGTTCATATTTCATACAAAACGGCCTTTAATTTAGAAGACTGGCTGAAAAATGGGCCAACGCTGAGCTGATCAGTCCCGGTGTAGTTTCACTGAGACTCATCGTTGGAAAATCCGATCAAATGCTTAAAAAAAAATGGGCCAAACCAACCAATCAATATCCTCATATCCTGATTTTTCCAAGATTCTTCTGTGACAGCTCTTGGAAATTCACTCGACCCCAAACGTTGGTGCTCTTACCTGATGATGACGTACATGACCAGGAAGTTCCCCACCAGGCCGATGACGCAGACGATCATGTAGACCACCACGATGGTGACCTTCACCCCCGTGGGCAGTAAGGCGTCCGTCTCGTTGTAGGCACCTGTGAAGTTGTTCTGGAAGAGCGAGTCGTTGTAGAGCTGCAGGTGACCCAGCTCGGCCAGCAGGAAGTCGTCTGGGAACTCCATGTCTGAGCGAGAGCGAGGCGAGGGAGGTTCAGAGACACCTGGGAGGACGGAGAGAAGGGTTAGACGAGAGGAATGAAGGTGTGGTCAGTTAGTGGAGTCAGTCGAGTCTTTATGGTGAGCTAAAGTTTGTTTTTCTTCAAGGTTTCACATGTTCAAATTCTAAACCCGTTCAGTCTGACCCCATCGGATTCAGTGTGCAAAGAGTCCTAACATGACAGGGGGAGGTTTGATTACAGATCCAAAGAAAGCATCCAAAAATAACAGACACAGTGCGCACAGAGCACAGACGGAGCCTTCTGTCTGTGCTCTTTCGTCTGTATTTCTGCACATTTCCATAAAACTTACGGTTACTGTTACATGATACGAAGCTCTGGAGAGACATGAAGAAGAAATAATGGAGGCACCTTTTGAAGAGGACTTTGCTGCTTTGTTTTTCTTATGCAAGAAGAAGATCAGCAATAAATACCCCCTCCACAGTCGCCATGTTTGTTTTTGAGTTTGTTGTTGTCATAAACTTTTGACTCTGGGCTGGACTCTTGGACTGATACCGATATTAATGCCGATATATCATGCATCCTTACTTTTTACCTCTGTTCTCATGCCGCCCGACATTGAGCTGCTGCATCTCTTTAATAATAATAAAAAAGATTAATAATAATTGAATAATTATTAGTGATAGATCTATATGCTTTTTCGAGGGCCGATACCAATTATTAGCCATGAAGGAAGCCGATAAACGATATTTGCGGCCGATATTCATTTGCAGTAAAAGTGAATATATTGACATCAAAATTTTGAATAATACAAACTCTGATCCTTAACTTTGTTTAAATGCCTTTCAGCACAAGTTTATTTAACATTTTCCAGGCTCAGCAGCATGTCTTCTAAAGGTAAATAAACATTTAAACTAATAAATAGCTCCCTTAAGTTTTCTACAGTATATAAACTGTTTCAAAATTTCAATACAACTAAAATGTTTATCTCTTTTTTTTAACTTCAAACAATAACAATAACAATATCATTTTCAAGAGCCAAGCAAGCTGTGAAAGTTATAATAAGTTCATAGACTGTGAGATAGTCACCATGCTAATTGCGTTAGCCGGTCAATGGGATTTTCCATTCATGTTAGCATTAAGCTAGCAGACTTTAGCTAACCGAAGCAAAGTAGTTAAGAATAGCTTTCCTTTGCCAAGTTTTGAAGTGACCTAGTATCATACCTTATTAAAAAAAAGGCCGATGCCGATATGGGTCAAAATGACAAATATATCGGCCGATAATCGGTCTATCCCTAATAATAATAATTAACACTGTCTAAAGCTTTTTTTGTTTATAGAGGCCGAGCTGCCACATAATATTGTTATAAAATGCTCATAAATTTTATTCTACATGTCATGGTGGGATGCTTCAGCTGTTTGGATACAGAAAACCTTTTTTTTAATGTTCCAATGAGTCTCATTATTACAGAACGACCAGTCCACGACTATCCTGAGTAAATTCGTGAATAGTAAAAATTAGCAGTCGTGAAATCCCCTCGTATTTATCTTGACTTTGACAACAAACTGACATAACGAGCAAAAATACAAAACCATCGGGGTGGGATTCCAGGGAACTCCTCGGCCTGTGACTCTGGAGGTCCTGATACAAGTCGGACTGAACACGCAACGGAGCGGAGTCGCACCTGAACACCTGTCAGCTGACTGAAACCACATCCAGACTTCAGACGGAGCTCCTGAGATTTTATTTCACCTCCTGTTTGTAGTTTCTATTAATATTCTTAATCAAGTGTGAATAACGGCAACCGCAGTAATGACTTTCTCTGCTGGATAAATAAAGTTTCTCATTCCTGATTCCAAAACATGACGCACAGACTCATTTCCAATCAGCTCCTCTCTCACCCGGTTCAAGCATCTTAACTCGGTTCAGACACTTTGCATCGTGTGCTTTAAATGTCAGCCTCCTCCTGCTTTGTTGAACGTAAACAACGGCTGCTCCGAGCAGTTGTTTCTCACATAAATGAAGCTGAAAGGACAGATGGGAAAAAAAAGAGGTGGAGGAGGGGTTCTGGAGAGTAAAAGGAAGAGGAGAGGGTGAGGAGAGGGTGAGGAGAGGGTGAGGAGAGGGTGAGGAGAGGATGAGGAGAGGATGAGGAGAGGGTGAGGAGAGGGTGAGGAGAGGGTGAGGAGAGGGTGAGGTAAAGAAATATTAAGGAGAAGGGGGAAATGAAGAGTTTTATTTTCTTTAAATTAGCATCTAAATATGTTTGTGTCTCCTCAGGAATAACTGCAGATGAATCCTGTTTGTTGTTCTGTATTTTTTAACACACTTGATGACCAAACGCCTCTCCCTTCATTTCTTTTCTGGGCTCTATTAACGAACGCTGTCAGCCTCCTTTTCGTTCCGCTCACACAGGAAACGGTTTCATCAAATTTTCTCATTTCAGAGGTTTGAACGAAAGAATCAGGAATCTACGTCTCAAACAGCCGTCGTTAGCTTTCCCTGAGGACGTCCGGACGCTCAAGGATGTTAAAGTCCAGTCGCCTTGTGGACGTCACATTCAATAACCACGTCCATAATGACTGAGACCCTCGCGGCCTCGCAGACTTCATCTCTTCCTGGGATTTGAACGTCTTCTGCAGAGATGAAATTATCTACGTGATTTCAGCGAAGGTCCTCGGCTGTGATCGGACCAGGAGCTCCTTTCGGATCGATTCTCAACGTTTCGTTAGCCTGCTGCTGTCTGCTTTTTCCCTCAAGGTCTGAAAACCTGTGGATTCTGAGCCGTCAGAGACCCTGTGAGGACTTCCTGTTTGGTGTTGAGAGCAGTGACACCAGGGTTTCCAAGGATTGGATTGGATTTTAAGTATGCAGCCTAACTCAGGTTTTGAATGCATGTTAATATGCTGTTATTCCTGCCTGACAATAAATGTTGAAAGTAGTCATATTTGCTGTTTTGATTTTTGTAGAATAAGTGAGGATTTTTGTTCTAAATTTAAGAACTGGTTTTAAGATTTTGGTTTAAATTTAAATATGGATTATGGTTATTTTAAGATAAAACCAACTTGTATCAAGAAACATCTTAATCATATTCCTCCAATACTAAGTAGTTTTTACTTAAAAAAAGTGGTATTTTTCTTGCCTCTGGGCATTCATTTGCTAAAATTAAGAATACAAGAAGAATGAAATTAGATTTTATTGCTCATATTCAGTATATTTAACTTATAATTGTGCTTCAGGAAGTTCGTTCTTAATTATTTTAATCTAAAAATTAGTATTTTTTTTTCCTTGTTTTAACATTTGATAATACTTATCAAGGCCTACTTATTTCTAGATTTAACATTCTTGTTTCGAGATTTCTTGTCAAGTGAAATTATCTTGCTGCATGGACAGATAATTTCACAAGTTTTAAGACATTTTTTTTATCAAATTTAGTGTTTTTATCTTATATTTAGACCCCCCATTTTTGCAGTGTGAAGACTCCATTTCCCATGAGCACCATCGCCCAATGTCATGTGCATTTGTTTTGGAGAGCAGATCTTCTTTTTACTCTACTTCTCTTTGTTTGTTTATTTGTAATGTTTATCCGTAGTTACGTCGAGCGATTGTTTGAAACGTTGGGACTTCAGATCTACGTGTCAAAATGGATTTGTGCTCTGCTACAGGAAACTCCAACCCGACTACAAATACTAAGAAATTGAATCAAGCGCTGGAGTTGTTTTTCCTCTCAATGCTCGTGAGTCTTTAACTCAAAAATCGCTGCTCCAGTACAAAAAGTAGGGATGCACCAATCCCGATTCTGGTATCGGGTATCGGCCGGATCGGGCCAATCCGTTGTGTCGATCCAGGCAACCAGCTCTGTGCCTTTTTTCAACACTTTATTGTTTAAATAAATATCAACTTCAGTAATTCCATACCTAATCAACATTACCAGTCTTATCCCTCAGTAGGGCATGCTGGTTATTATTTTAACACTGGTATCAGATTGGGATCAGTATCGGTCGATGCCCAAAGCTCAAGTATCGTATCGGGACCAGAAAAGTTGGATCGTAGCATCCCTAACCAAAACAACCCCCAACCTTTCGGAGGTTGAATGAGGTCCCCAGGATCTCATTTCGATTTGGTCCCTGCGGTGGAATCACACTCAGTACCTCCTCAGAACGCTCAGGAGACTTCCTGTGGCGAACACAGCTTTAAGCCCTCGTCGAGTTATTCCAGGAACCTCCACGTGGGAGTCGGCCCCAGGCGCTCCTTCAACACGCTGGAGACGATACCCGCTCTGATCCTGGTGTACTCTGGGACCCCTGCAGGGAGCGCTGGAGGACATGAAGCTCTGGAGTGAAGGTCTGGGGATGTGAGGCCTCCTTGAAACAATCTGTGGCTTGTTTCCACGTAGACTTTCTTATACGAGTCTTATTTATACTTCCCAGACGACAGCGGCGCTCTGTGAGCTGAGATGGTTACATAAGGCTGGAGTTACACAGCCGTTACTAACTTCATCTGCTCCAACGTTTCAAACAGGCTGCAGCAGCAACTCCTCAAACTGCTGCCACAAACTCTCTCCCTCTCTCTCTCTCTCTCTCTCTCTCTCTCTCTCTCTCTCTGCCCGATCATGAATATTCATCAAATCAAAACAGCAAAGTAACACTGCTGTGCTGCTGAATTTCCCCAGGGTTACTGCCAGGCTGAATACACATGGGTTATATATACACTAATATCTCTCTCTCTCTCTCTCTCTCTCTCTCTCTCTCTCGTCTTCATCTTCCCCCCTCTCTGAAGGCATCCCCATTCCTCGCTCTCTTTCAACATCATCAACTGTGCGTTATCTTCTCAGGGTTCGATCCTGGCTGAAGCAGCAGAGCGTGCACGTGTCCTTGTGTTTGCGCCTCGGCTGCCAAAGCTTTGATGAATAATCAGCGAGAGCCTGAAGTTTGTGTCCATCTAAGGCTGCGGTGCCACTCTGGGTGAGCCAGCACTGCTGCCACATCTCGCAGGACAAAAAAGCGCCCGATGAGAACACTGTGTCTCCACACGGACAGCTCTGAGCCTGAGAGCTAAGACGTGGATCATCCAGGAGAGAGGATGATCAGCGGAATGATTCACTGTGGCATTTCATTTCTGCTCCCGTCTCAGAGGATTGGGAAACCCACCTTATTGTCAGAAGGCCTGTTAGCCAGGAAGTTAGTTTGGATTTAAGAATATGAACTTTGGACTAATGTGCAGGGGCGTCATCAGGAATTCTGCGCCCCATCACCACAGCCATCACCACAGCCAACGCTACAAAATTCTGATAACCACACCTGCATTAACCAATGAGCCATTAAAGGACACGAATATTTATAACTGGGTCATACAGCTCTGAAAATGTGTAAATAAATAATCACAAGAGTGAGTGTAACATTTCCTCAGGAAGATCTAAATCTGGAGGAGGAGATCGTTTGTTTGCATGAAACAAAAACATATGCTAAAAAAAACTTCCTGGCTAACTGACACAAATCGAAGCCACATGTCGTGCTGTCGCGTACGCGTTTCTTGATGTGGAGAGTTTGGAGAGAATCAGACGAGAAGCTCAAATAAGTAACAAGACCAGAAACCCACAACCAGCGACCTGTTTACAAGCAACTTCACGGAAGAACAAGCCTAAAGCGGACATGGTGACTAAAAGATCAGGAATGGGATGGACTAAACCATTCTGGAGGTCCAGGACTTTGGACTTAAAGTTGATTCCCTGTAGTGTCACTTGTACCTGTTGCATCTACGACATTTCAACGAGTAAGTTAGCATCAATCTTAGGCCGTTATCACATTAAATCAATCAATCTTTATTTATATAGCACCAATTCTTACCAAAACGTGATCTCGAGACGCTTCCCAAAAGCGTTAACAGGACAATGAATTTTATTAACAGAGACCCAACATCAAGAGAAGATGAGAAGTCTGATCGCATCTTAACCCACCATGAGTACAGAGCTTTACAGCATTCAGCAAGTTACACTGGAGAGGAAACACTTCCCTTTGACAGGCAGAAACCTCGGACAGAACCAGACTCATGTTAGACAGACATCTGAGGAGACTAGGGGTCCGACCGATATGGACTTTTTGAGGCCGATGCTGATTCCGACATCTGAAATTACTTCGTCCTTCAGTATTTGTTTAACTTTACAACAGAGAAATTTCCAAGTGTAAAAACGTGCAGAAAAACATTAAAAAGGTGATAATCAGCTAATAATCGGTCGACTGTATCAGCCGATTATTGATTGATTACTTTAAAAAGGGCTGTAACTGGCCGATATATCGCTCGGGCCCTCGCATCGACTGTTGGGATAGGAGGGGGATGGGGGGGGCAAAGAGAGAGAGAGAGAGAGAGATGTTATTATTAAAAACAAACAGTAAAAAAGAAATTCAGGAGAAGTAAAAGAGAAATGTGAGGTGGAGCAGAAGAACACCGAATAAAGGAGAAGAAAACATCAGAAGAAGACAAAAAAAAAAAAAAACAAATAAAAGATTAAAAACAACACAAGAAAACAGATTTAAGATTCTGTCCATGAGACTGTCAAAGAAAAAGTTCAAAATCGATAAAAATGTGTTTTTAAAGGAGGACAAAGAGTCTGATCTCTATCCACAGGGTGGGAGCTCTGACAGAGAAGGTCAAAGGTCACCTTTGGTCCTCAGTCTTGATTTTGGGATGGCGAGCAGAGCCTTGGCTGAGGACCTCAGGAGGAGACCAGAAACGTACTTTAGAGGAAGACCAGAGCGAGCTTTAACAGTCAAGAATGAAATCTGAAAACCGGAAGAACTCGCTGTGTTTCATAACCACAACCTACAAACTCCAACCGCACACATGGAGTCCTGCTCTCTCTGCTTTGTTGGTTTTGCTTCCTGCTTCAGAAGCCTTAGGCTTCAGCTTACGCCGGACTTCCTCCAGATCAGAGTCCATTTCGTTGGATCTGATCACAGGGATCAACTCACACCAGCTTCGCTTGTTGTTGTTCTGGTTGCACCTCGGCTCCAGCAGGTCGGATTCCTCTGGATCAGATACGCAAGCCTCCTGAGCAGTGACGCATCACTTTACCAAAAGCAGATCAGAGATCAGGAAGTGGAGCTGTGACTTTCAAAATAAAGTGCACTGTGCCAACACCAGATGGTATTTATCCTGACTACAACAACAAACCGACATAATGAGCAGAGCCAGACCAGGAGTCAACCGGTCTGAGGTTTTACAGCCCAACATGAACCAGGAGAGGATCATCATCAGGGTGGGAGTCCAGAGAACTCCTCGGTCTGGGGCTCTGGCTGTCTGGAGGTCCTGGTACTTGGATCTGGTGCGAATTAATCTGAAGTGGTCTCAGCTGGCTCTCTCAGGTGGTGTGGTTCCTGCTTCAGTTTTTTCCCACACTTCAATTAAAATATAATCCAACCTTTATAATCCAGAAGATGAACCATGTCAGTATTTCAGCAGGTGATGCCAAGAACAAGTTTGTTTTTGTTTTGTTTTGTTTTGTTTTTCTTTTTCTTTTAGGAGCATTTTAACAGTTTAATAATCACAACAGATGAGAAACGATTCTGCTGAACTTGAACGAACATTTTATTAAATGAAAGCAGAAAGAAAAACGCTCAGCTCGGTAAAATGTTGCAACGAGGGACCTTTGGAGTGTTTTCAGACAACTACAGTTACTAAATTAGAAACAAAAAATACAAGATGGGTTATAAAAAACAAAACAAAATAAATACTAACGTATAATCACACCAAGCCCGGCACATTACACCGTCAGGTGTTCTGGATGGATTTTTAATCACTTCTTCAAATGTTAACATGACATGTGGTCATGCTAAACCATTAGCATTTTATCTATTAGCACCAAAACCAGAGGAGCAAAGCTGACCTCTCACAGTTTAAAAAAGTTCACCACGCTCATCAGGAGTCCTGTCATCGACCGCTCCAGCAGCACATGACCACCTGGTGTGTTTGTGATCTTTCACGTGGGGATTAGTTACAAGTCGCTGGTGATGAAACGTGTTCCATCTCTGGCATGACGGTCATCTTTACAAATACGCTTTCATCATTCAGACCCTGAAGAGGCATGACTTCGTTTTTATCAGCAGAGGAAAACGCACACGGGGAAACCCTGAGAAAAACGTCTGTACTGCCCCTTTAAAACACCCGACAAAGCCCCCTCTGTGCACACCTGATGATGGGACGACCTGGTCCACAGACTCCTGTGGGTGGTTTGGTCGTACATGGTGGAGGTTTGTTTATAACACCTGTCGATGTCATGCTTCCTTTTGTAACTTGAGTTTTTATTTTCTGTCTTCGACGACATCAGTTTTGGAATAATTACTCTGTTAGCATGTCAACAGTTTTAGGGGTTCAGGTTAAGACGGACCCTTTATTGCTTCATTTGGAATCTCACTTCATTCCTCATACTCTCAGGTATTACCTTTTACTTCTCTTTTAACAAGGTGCCGAATCCTACTTCTTTGGAAATCCTCCAACAGTAAATGGAAATTCTAGAATTTTTTTAAAAAATATGGAATTGTTTTCTCGACTATTTTCACTCATTACCTCAGTTTCCTAGACCCCCCTCTCTCTCACTTTTCTCTTCCTTTTTTTAAAATTATTTAATTTACTTATTGTTTATTACATTACTTATTGTCATTTATCTACCTGACGACTGCTCTATTTTGAACAAAGTATTTAATTATTTTATAAAAAGGTGATTTATTTCACTTTTTTCCCTTTGAATACAGAAAGAGACAGTTTTAACAATGTTCATTATTTTGTTAGAAAACAAAATGAAAAAAGGGCATCATAATTTCTGAATCTATATCATTTTATTTTACTTTGATCTTTCCTAAATAAAAAGATAAATAAATAAAAAAAATGGTAACACCATTCTCAAAAAAAAAACAACCTCTCGTTACGAAAACGAAAACGTTACCTGACAGTAAAGCTCTCCTGGGTGTGAACTGTCCACTGTTCTACCAACACCTTAAGGGTGGAGTCTGACAAAACAGCAACACTTATCCTCAACATCACGTTTTGACCGCAGCTCGACGCTTTAAAGATTATTATGTCCTTTTCTCTCATAAAGAAGCTCAGACTGAGTGAAAATGTCATTAAAAACACGCTTCATGTCAATAAACTCATCTTCATTTTCAGACACTTTTATTAATCCACCATCAACAAAACATCTAAGACGCTGACTTGTTGTTTTGACGTGTTGTTTCCTCTGATTTTGCAAGTCTGACGTGTTTACTGTCCGAAAGCAGCCCGTACACTGTCTCACCCCTGAGCAGAGAGCAGGATCAGTTAAACACCGCAGAGACAGCATGAGAAAGTGCTGCAAGACTGCTCATAAACAAAGCCTCCACCCCGTGGACGCTCACACGTGGATACACAGACTGTAACACACGCGCTGGAGCTCAGATCCGCGCAGGTGTCTGAAGTAAACGCGCAGAAATGCCGCGCACGTCCGCAGTCCTCTTTAAATGACTTCAAAATAACACAAGAGTTACAAGTATTGACACATGAACGCATCACCTGCAGTTAACACGTGAATGCACCATTAATACGCGCATAAACACTTCTACAAGTAGGCCATCCACGCGCCGCCTCGCGCGCCATCAGTATCTTTAAGTGTGTTATGGCAACCGTTCATCCGGAGCGGCTCAACACAAACACACAGACTCACTGCAGGCGGACGCGGGCGCGTTTTCACACGCAGTGCGCACACCGGTGGTCCTGGACCCACATCCACACACGTGTAAACAGGCCTACAGGGACTAATGTTACTACTCGTTTCATTCCAGCAGGTCGAGCAGCATCCTACCTCTCTACTGACAGCAGCTCCTCAGCGCCCCGCAGACCGCCCCGAGCACACAGCCGCAAGAAGTTGTTGTCTTCCCCTCCGCGTTGCTGCGCAGCGCTTCAGCTCCGGTCAGCTCTCCGGCTCCGCTTTGGATTCTGGGATTCTGCTCCTCAAAGACGCAGCTCCCTCCCGCTGTCATCACACAGGAGTGTCCGCTCTCGAACACAAACCTCCGTCACACGCTCAGTCAGTCAGTCCGTGGGTCGGTTCGTCCGTCCAGGTTTCCCGGTAAGGCTGGGAAACAGAGAGAGAGAGAGAGAGAGAGAGAGAGAGAGAGAGAGAGAGAGAGAGCTCAGCTGGGATGTAGATGCAGTGATTCTCTCTCTCTCACACCCCTCCTCCTCCTCCTCCTCCTCCTCCTCTTCTCCATCGGACTGATCGATCTCTTCTGCCTATCTCTAAGGTGTGTGTGTTCGGTGTGTGTGTGTGTGTGTGTGTGTGTGTGTGTGTGTGTGTGTGTGTGTGTGTGTGTGTGTACACATCCTGGTATTTATTTAACTTACCACCCTGAACAAATTTGGGTTTTTGTAGAAACACCCAAATGTCTGTGAGCCCCAGAAAAAAATAACAGACCATGAGTGTTTGCGATCATCAGATTCTGTCCCGTCATGTCTCATGAACCCAAACGAAACATTTATCATCAAATAACATCACGTCATGTATCACCACAATGTTTTCAGACACCATGAGTGTTTCCACTCGTCTTTCACATCATAAATTTTACCTATACAACCCTGTCCCATCATATCAAATAATATCATAGCATTCTTTTCCTCATATTGACTTATCATAGTTTATCATTTATCATATCTTATTTTGAATCATATCATAGAGGTGAGGTCAGGTTACATTATCCTGGGTCGATTTGGGTTACAGCAAAACATCAAACATCATATCATGTTTTCTCATCTTGTTATATTTTTTATCATAAATCATCATATCAACAATTATATCATGTATCATGACAAGCTTCAAATCAAATAAGACCAAGGTGCATTCAGGAAGTGTTTCCTATCATATCATATCATATCATATATCATATATCATATATCATATCATATCATATCATATCATATATCATATATCATATCATATATCATATCATATCATATCATATCATATATCATATCATATATCATATCATATCATATCATATCATATATCATATATTATATATCATATCATTTATCATATAACATATCATATATCATATCATATATCATATCATATATCATATCATATCATATATCATATATCATATTATATATCATATATCATATCATTTATCATATATCATATATCATATATCATATCATATATCATATCATATATCATATATATCATATCATATATCATATATCATATCATATATCGTATCATATATCATATATCATATCATATATCAAATCATATATCATATATCATATCATATATCATAAATCATATCATATATCATATATCATTTATCATATCATATATCATATATCATATCATATATCATATCATTTATCATATAACATATCATATATCATATCATATATCATATCATATATCATATCATATATCATATCATATCATATATCATATATCATATATCATTATTATATATCTTATATCATATATCATATCATTTATCATATATTATATATCATATATCATATATCATATTATATATCATATATCATATCATATATCATATATCATATATCATATATCATATCATATATCGTATCATATATCATATATCATATCATATATCATATCATATCATATATCATATCATATCATATATCATATATCATATCATATCATATCATATATCATATATCATATATCATATCATATATCATATATCATATATCATATCATATATCATATCATATATCATATATCATATCATATATCATATATCATATCATATATCATATATCATATATCATATCATATATCATATCATATATCATATCATATATCATATCATTTCATTTACAATCTACAATTTCTACAATTTCATTTAGCAGACGCTTTTTTCCAAAGCGACGTGCAACACAACACATCATATATTATATCACATCATATATTATATCTTCTCATTTTGTCTTAATCCTGTCTTCACACTATATCAAATTTTCTCATATTTTCTCATAATCCTGTCATGATATAATATGATTTTCTCTCATTTTGTCTTAATCTTGTCATCATATCATCACATCGTACCCTCTCATTTTGTTTTAATCATATTATTATTTTCATATCTTCTCATTTTGTCTCAACCCTGTCATCATCAATCTCTGTATTTCCAGAGCGAGAGTTTGGTTTGTGTTGCCAACAGTTTGTTGAACTTGTTCTCAGTCAGGGTTGGACTCCTCCAGGACGGCTCTTTGTCCCAGGTTACTTTCATGGACATTATTTCTGTGTGCAACCAAGTGGTGGAGGGGGTCAGGTTTAGGGGTCTTAGAGATCGGGTTCAGAGCTCAGAATCAAAACTCGGGTTATCTATTTTATCACGTCAAATTATTTATCACTAAGATGCATGAGGGAAGTGTTTCCAAATGTGTCATTCACCAAGTCACATGACTCCATTTATTATCTTTCTTCAGACAAGACAAGTAAAAATGTGGACGACAAACTTTAAACTTTTCATTCTCTCCACAAGAAGAACTTTGATACAAGACGATGGCTCTGTAAAACTACAGAGTGTGTGTGTGTGCGTGTGTGTGTGTTTGGGGGGGGGTCACTTATTTCCTATAATCTGAAAAAGCAGCACGAAGGATAAAGAGGTGGAGGTCAGGTCAGAAGTTTGAAACCCTGTCTCCCTTGTTAAAGTCACGTGTTGTTTTTGTGACCTGAGTTGATCCAATCAGACAAATTGCTGGTAACGAACTCCCTCGTGAATGTGTGTGAATGTGTGTGAATGTGTGGAGGGAGAGAAACACACACACGTGGCCTCTGATGATCCTGCTGATCTGGGAAAAGTTTGTGCGCAAACCCAGCAGACAGGATCTGAGGAACTTTGAAGTTACATCACAAATGTTTTGTCTGGATTACTGATGTGGTGCACGCAAATTATTAAGTAGCTCAAAATCTGAAGGGCAAGTATTAGCTCTGCATCAGCCGAGCGTTAAAAGCCAGCAGGTGCTGCTCAAGCAAACAGGTGGGATGAGGTGTTATCACAACACAAAGGTAAACAGAGACACAAACACCGACCTTTAGATTCTGCTGCTCACTTTGACAGTCCTGCATTAAGTCTCTGCTAAAGAGTAAAAACATGACCTGATAGAGATGTTCCTGAAGTGACAGAGAGGCCGGAGCAGAGCGCATTTTGCTCCCTGTTGGTTTGTTTCTCCGCGCTGCTCTCATTAAACACTCTCCCCTGAAGCCGACACGTCTCTGCTGACCTGAGCTCAAAGTTTCTCCTCAGCCTCCCCTGAGAACGTCTCCTTTTGTTGTCCCCGACATGAATAATGGATGCATATTGTCTTGCTGGCTGCAGAGGCTGCAGACGCTGCACATACGTGTGATGCAGGTCACAGGAAGCGCAGGAACGGTTCGATACGAGCAGGTCGGACAACCTGCAGCTTCAAATGCAATTCATACAATTCAAGAGCAGGAGGAAGACGAGTCATAAATCACACTCGACTCGCTTTGCTTCCTTCCTTCCTTCCTTTCTTTCTTTCTTCCTCTTTTGTTTGGTTCCTACCTTGTTTTGGTTCTTTCTTCCTGACCTTTCCTCCCTTGCTTCCTTTAGTCCTTCCTTGCTTCCTTCTTTCCTTTCTTGCTTCCTTCCTGCCCTTTCTTACTTCCCTTGCGCCCTTCCTTTCTTCCTCCCCTGCTTGCTTCCTTACTTCCTACCCTGCTTTATTCTTTGCTTGGTTCCTTTTTCCTTATTTCCTTTTTTGTCGCCTTTCTTGCTACCTTCTTTGCTTACTTTCTTACTTCCCTTGGTCTCTTCCTTTCTTCCTCTCCTGCTTTCTTCCTTACTTCCTTCCCTGCTTTAATTCTTGCTTGGGTCCTTTTTTCCTTGCTTCCTTCTTTGTTTCTTGTCTTGCTTCTTTCTTTGCTTCCTTTCTTTCTTACTTCCTTGCACCCTTTAGTCCTTCTTTGCTTACTTCTTTCCTCGCTTTCTTCCTTCCTTCTTTGTTTCCTTGCTTGCTTTTTTTCTTTTCTGGCTTTTTCCCTTTCCTCCCTTTTTTTTTCCTTGCTTGGCTCCTTCCTTCCTTCCTTCCTTGCTTGCTTGCTTTTTTTCTTTTCTGGCTTTATCCCCTTCCTTCCTGGCTTTTTCTTTGCTTGGCTTCTTCCTTCCTTCCTTCCTTCTTTGTTTCCTTGCTTGTTTTTTTTCTTTTCTGGCTTTGTCCCTTTCCTTCCTGGTTTTTTTCCTTGTTTGGCTCCTTTCTTCCTTGCTTCCTTCCTTCATATTTGCAGATCAGAATAGCCTAAATGTGAAAACCAATCCCTGATCAAATCCAGATCCTGATCCTGCCATAAAAACCTGCTGACATATTTGTCCCATATCACCCCCTAAAGGAGAACATGTTCATTGGTCTGAAGCAGAGTTTGCTGATGTTTGCTCAGCAGGTAACACTGCAGAGAACTGATGGAGTCAAAGCTCACCTGTCCCTCAGGTGTCTCCTGATACCAGATGATCAGTGTTCAGTCTGTGTTGATGGAACGAGGATGTTTGAGACACTTATTCACTGATTTTTACAGAAAAAGTAAATAAAGTTTTTAAACGTTATTTTCATGGTTAATGGCTGCGTGTAGCTCCTGTTCTCTACATCCACTAACGCTCTGATTTTGCGTCTTTGACAGAAGTTTCTGGACTTTTTCTACAAGCAGTGATAACGGTGGCATATTTGACTTCATGAAAAGGACTGAAACGGTTTCGGTGCTCTTTTGTCACAGCGTTAAATCTGCGACTTTAATGATCTTTCAATCAGGGAGCACTTTACCAAAATCAGCATAATAAGCACTTCTCACAACTCCTGATCAGCAAAGGAAATGATTCAGAGCGCACTGTGAAGAGAAGAAGAGAAGGGAGCAAGTGCAGGAGGAGGAGGAGGAGGAGGAGGAGGAGGCGGTGCTCAGATGCTGCTGGTGTTTTCGTGTAGCAGCCATAGGGGGCAGTGATGCTCAGCCTTAGTGGGAGGCAGAGACGGAGTGGGGCAGGAAGGCTTGTTTTTTATGTGTTGTTTGTGTCTTTGATTTATTATGCAGAGTAACCAGGGAGAGAGGAGAGAGGAGAGAGGAGGAGACGGTGGAAAAAGAGTCATAGAGAGAGAGAGAGAGAGAGAGAGAGAGAGAGTGTAAGGGAGGGTGGGTAGCCTGTGTAATCTAATGAGTCTGGACTTTCTCTGGTGTCGTGCAGCCAGATGCTTCAACAGCAAGATGAAGAAATCCGACTGCAGAGGCAGAATGAAAGAGCACAAACCTGCTGTGTGTTTTTATGGGTTTGTCAGTCATCTGGAATAATCCGAGTCTCCTCGGAGACGCGTTCACGTACTGGAAGTGAGCACAGTGTGGAAGACGAGACAGGAAGTAAACAAAGCCAGAGTGATGAGAAAACAACTTTCTGTCGAGAAACTTCCTGTAGCTCAAAAATCAAGCTTGAGAGCGAAGTTTGTCCTGCTGCTCCTTCAGCTCTCTGGTATGCAAACCATGGAGCTCGGAGCGTAATCGTCCTCTGACTCTCAGTCACACAGCGATTAGAAGTCACCCTTCACAGCTACACACTCAGTGCTTTTGTATTCTGCGACTGCTGCATGATTTCATGGATGAATTGAGTAAAGTAATTGCAGAGAGGGTGAATAAATTCCTGCTTCTTAATTCTCAGGAGTTAAAGCGGAGGGAAGTGATGCCTGCAGGGATTCGGACGTCAAATCGGGGTAAATAATCATGAGAAAGAAAGAGTGAGGCTGAGGTTAAAGCCTCAGATCTGCAGTGAGCTGCTCAGGCTCTCCTTTACCAGGACGCTGACTGTAAAGCAGGCCGAGGATGATAATCACAGGTGAGAGGAAGCTGGAGGCCACCTGAGTCACAGAGGATGAATATTTCTCTTTAACCTTCTGGGGGAATAGAAGGACCAGGGGGGGGTAGAGGTCATTTTAACCAGACTGGTGACAACATAACGTGAATGAACTCTCCAGAGATGGACTTTATTTTATACAGCTGAGATGCTGAAATTCACACCAGAAACTACATCACAACATTTTCACTTTGGAGCAAACTGACTCCACTGAGGAGAGCGTTCACCTTTCTGCTCCGTTGCTGCCTTGATCGTTTGGTATTGTTGGGTTTTCGTGCCACGCTCTGACCTGAGAGCAATCCAGATTGTTCTTTTCCTTTTTGGCCCGGAGGACACCACGTCCATGATTTCCAAAAACAATTTGAAATGTGGACTCGTCACCCCTGATTCACACATACTCCGTCAGCCAGCTCGAGCCAATTCACACTGCATCCGTCTCAGGAGCGGAGCGCAGCTCAGCGTACTCATAGCAGCTGGATACACAAGATCACAGGAGAACCACATGTTCCTGCAGGAATCACACCCATGACAACTACTTTCATGATATTTAGTATGTTAAACTCACCTGCCCTCCCAGAGCTTCATTAATTCAGTCCTTCCCTTTTAGTCTCTGTTGGTGTCCTTATATAAAGGATGTGTTGTATCATATATAATTATAAGGTTTTCCGCCTCCAATATAAACTTTTCCTCGTCCATGGCGTCAGATTTCCTCTGGGTCTGACCCGCTGATGACTGCTGGCCCTGTGCCAGTGTCGTAGTTTTGATATACGAGGATAATTTTACGATCGACAGGCTGAACATGGTGCTTTATTTTGAAAAGACTGAAAACTCTGATCGTTTTCCTGTTTGGTACGATCTGCTCTGAGGAGATTGACGCGTCTCTGCAGCGCACTCCTGCAAGAATAGACTCGCAGCGGAGCAGCCGCGAGCAGCCGTTGGTAGCACGCGTTAGAGACGGACCGCGGCGCGGGCTGTGTGAATGCACTGATTGACTTGAATGGCAGCGAAATACAGCGCAGTGCTCGGCGCTCACGGACCGCGGCGCTCACGGACCGCCGCGCTCACGGACCGCCGCGCTCACGGACCGCGGCGCTCACGGACCGCGGCGCTCACGCTGTTTGTATGAATTAGGGGTCAGACGACAAACAGCGCTTTTCAAAGAATCAAAGACATTTTACAAGGTAAAGGATAAAATGCAGATAATAATCAAATACAGATATGCAAAACGTAAAGAAATACAGTCCAACAAGAGCAGATAGAAAGCAGAATTAAGAAGGTTGTAAGTAAACGTAGATTTAAGAGAGGTTATAAGTCAAAAGCAGTGCTGAACAGGTTTGTTTTTAAGGTCAGTGATGACAGGAAGTTGTTGTGGAAGTGAGCTCCAAAGGGAGGGGGCAGCAACAGAGAAGGCTCTGCCCCCCCAGGTTTGGTGCTTGGTCCTTGGAACAGTCAGGAGGTTAGCGCCAGAGGAGCGGAGGGTACAGGAAGGAGTGTAGGGGTGGAGCAAATCTTTGAGGTAAGAGGGGGCGTGGTTATGAAGGGCTTTAAATTTAATGTGGAATGGGATGGGGATCCAGGGAAGGTCTTGAAGAATGGGGGTGATGAGGTCACGGGAGCAGGTACAGTTGAGGAGATCGGTAGTTGACTGATTGGTAGTATGTCTTTGTCTTTGGATGAGCCCATGTGGTAATATCCTTTACACCATGATGTTGGTTTTTAATGCAGTGCTGCCTGAGGGGTCAAAGGTCACGGGTCATTCAATGCTGGTTTTCAGCCTTGCTGCTTACTAACATACAAAGATAAGCAGATTTGTCAGTGTAGTCTCTTGGTTTTGCACATTTTGTCTGAGACGTCAGTACGACCAACAGTCTGAGCCTCTCTGTGTCAGAAACACTGTAAATGAGTCATCTTTTCCAAAGCATCTCATGGCTGAAAAAGGGACAAACAGATGGACTGTTGGGTTAGGAAATCAAATCCAACACTTGTGATACCTTCGATTTAAAGCTGAACTTCTCACAGCTCGTCTCGTCTCTGCAGACCGTCCCTCTGATGATTAAAGAGCAGAGTCCTCTCCCTCCTGCAACGTCCGGTGAAAAACAGCAGCGGCCCACTGCTTTTGGCCTGATAAATCCACTTCACCGACATGCAGCGCGGTGGTGTAACACTGCTGGCCCCAGTGGGTAGGAAAGAAAAAGCTCTTTATCCCACACACTCCTCGCTCATTTCGCCGTTTTAAGAGCTGTTTGTCTGAGTCACTGCAGGGCGGCTCGGAGGGGAAGCACCTCATCACTCCGGCTGACACGCTGCTGGATTCAACAGGCAGGGAGAGCAACAGGTTCCTGAGAGGCTGGCTGGCTGGCTGAGCCGGGATTATTCCCTTTAATAAGACTGGAGTCTCAGCGTGGAGACATCCTCTCCTCCTCCTCCTCCTCCTCCTCCTCCTCTGCCATCATAACCAAACCTCTCAGGAAGAGCCGCAGCTTTCAGCTCCATAACGTCCAGTCTGTCCATGCTGGACTTCACTGAGCCAACATGGCTGCAGGGCGCATTCGCCACCCTCACAGTACACGAGAGCACCATCAAAAGCATCATTAAAGTGTTGACTGTAAGAGGCTCGTCCATTCACTCCATCGCGGCGCCACAGTGAGGACCTTTGTGATGAAAGAGAAACTAAAGCGCTTTTCATCCCCCAACACTCAAAGATATACGTTCTGATCTTCAATAAGCCTGAACACGGCGTCGATATTTCCTCATCCCGAGGCTGGACGCCGTGTTAAATGGATCATGCTTGGCAGAACAACACGGCCCGTCTGATCTGTTTCTGCTCCATTACTCCGGCTGAGGGAGCGTTTGGCTCGTCAGCTACGACAGAGCTACGGAGGAGAGAGGCCTCATCAGTCAGTCCGCCGCTCGCTGCTCTCTGGACCCAACAGCCTGACACTAACTGCTCCACCACAAGGAGAGGCTTTCTGACGCGAGATTTCTCCACACTTTGGATGGAGATGATGTGGCTCTGAGCGACTGACTGGACTTGATTTTGCTGCAGAGATCTGAGGCCTTTAGAGGACAAGACAACCTCACAGCTTTCCCCTCATCCTTTATAAAGTGTTTGATATTTTCACCGTGTAACTGAAGCTCTCGGAGCCCAAAGAGGAGCAGTTTAAACACCGTTAGCTTCTCCTGCTTGGTGTGCAGATCTGAAAAAGCTTGAATTTGGTGTTTTTCTTTCACATCACAACACATTTCAGTAAGAGATCATTCACACAACGATGGTTTTAGGATGAAATGCAAAGGTATTGCTGCGTTTCGGCCTCTCGTTTAAACCGAAACGGCGTTTTAGCCGACTGGAAACGGAAATTTTTGAAAACGGCCTACAGAGTAGATTTTTCTGAAGCACAGCGGCCACCGTTGCCATGTTAACAGTAAGCCACTTTTTCAGTAGAAACGCTGACGTCACACCTCTTACTGGAGACTGAGGGTTTCGGGTCACTGGTTAGCCTGGAGCCGCTAGAAGCTGCTGTGAAAGGGATCTGGATCCAGAGGAAGGCACTAAGCTAACCGAGCTGGATGTGCATCACCATCATGGTGTGTCTGAAACTCGACGCTGTTGGTTTTCTGACATTTCTCTGGAAAAAGAGATGTTGAAACACATTGGTCGTCATGGAAACGTGCCCTATTTCAAACACCCATCACAGAGATAAAGTCCCAGCCAGAGTTTAAAGAGGGGGTATTCTGCTTTTTTTTTTTTTTTAAACCACTAGAACGGTTCGTTCTAAAAGATCAAAAGATCATCACGTGATCTTCACAAGACTTGCTGAAATGATGACATCATCACCTGGGGATCCCCTAACTGCTTCATGACACATTGAATGGGCGGACCTCAAACACCAAGGTCTGCCCATAATTCTGCCTTTATCTTGATTTTATTGGTTTATCTTTCATTGATCTTTTTCTTCTTCTTCTTTTGTCTTGTTTTTTTTTTTTTTTTTTTACTGTTTGCTGTCCATATTTGACCTCGTTTTACTGCTTATTGTGAAACACTTTGTTACTTGTATTGAAAAGTTTTATGAAATTATTATTAAAAGCAAGATTTTTGAAAATGTGATTCTTGTTAAATTCTTACAGGGGTACCAAAGGGACAGAATAAAGACTGAAAAAAGCCCAGTACCCTCTCTTTAAAGAGAATTAAAGCACTATTTTAAAAAATGAGCTGAGTCAAATAACAGTGATGAAACAATGAGCGTAAACATCATCTCTATTCACCGCAGAACAGATGCTCGCTGAGTGTCTGCTGAGGCCTCGTCTGCACCGTTTGCCTCCACGAGAGGCCCGCTGACAGCTCATCAACATGAGTGACAGGTGTGAGGACAAGCAGACCAACGGGGACGCAGGCAGGAGAGAATATATTTACTGCCAAAGGTGGACAAGATGCAAACTGTCAGGGGGATCTACTCCATGGATGTCAAACGGCATTAAGAGCGGAGCCATGTTTAGCTCGTCACCGTCTCGTTATCATCACACAAAAAAAAAAAAGGGCGTCAACGAGATAATTTCGTCATCGCTGTGATAAATATTAAACTGTAAAATCTTCTCATCTGAGCAGGTTTGAATTTTCAGCCTGAGAGCTGCTCCAGCTCAGGCCACACTGAGCCCACAGGGACTGGACCAACCCGGTCCAGTCTGAACGGTATGAAGTGGCTCACCAACATGATGCAACCTTCCAATACACCACTTTCTGAGTGCACTCCAAAACCATCAGGGCTGGAAAAAAACCATCAAACTGCATCTAGAAGGAGAGAAAATGAGCTTTCTGGGAAAGATTGATAAATAAATAAATAAATGTCCTGTATGTTACTCGGATGATATCAAACAGCTATCTGTTATAGCCATAGCAGTTATTTATTATTATTAATATTATTTACACAATAATTCATTTTTATAATAAGAAAATAATAGAATTAAAGAATTAAAGTACTAAAAAACAAAACTACTTCTCTACTTTTAAGAGAAGTCTGAAGACTCACCTGTTCAGGGAACACTTATCCCTGATTCACACATACATCGTGAGCGCCGCGGTCCGTCAGCGCCGCGGTCCGTCAGCGCCGCGGTCCGTCAGCGCCGCGGTCCGTCAGCGCCGCGGTCCGTCAGCGCCGCGGTCCGTCAGCGCCGCGGTCCGTCAGCGCCGCGCACTGCGCTGTATTTCGCTGCCATTTAAGTCAATCAGTGCATTCACACAGCCCGCGCTGCGGTCCGTCTCCGGCGCGTGCTACCAACGGCTGCTCCGCTGCGAGTCTATTCTTGCCGGAGTACGCTGCAGAGACGCGTCAATTTCCGCGGAGCAGATCGTACCAAACAGGAAAACAGACACGAAAAACGGTTTTCCGGTCTTTTCAAAATACTCAAAATAAAGCTCCATGTTCAGCCTGTCGATCGTAAAATTATCCTCGTATATTAAAACTTCGACACTGGCACAGGGCCAGCAGTCATCAGCGGGTCAGACCCAGAGGAAATCTGACGCCATGGACGAGGAAAAGTTTATATTGGAGGCGGAAAACCAGATAATTATATACGATACGACACATCCTTTATATAAGGACACCAACAGAGACTAAAAGGGAAGGACTGAATTAATGAAGCTCTGGGAGGGCAGGTGAGTTTAACATACTAAATATCATGAAAGTAGTTGTCATGGGTGTGATTCATGCAGGAACATGTGGTTCTCCTGTGATCTCCAGAGACGGATCCAGTGTGAATTGGCTCACGCTGACGGACCGCGGCGCTGACGGAGTATGTGTGAATCAGGGGTTAGGATCTTAATCTGACCCTTCACCTCTTTGTCCTCAGGGGTCGAATCAGAAGGTCTCAGACTGAATGTTGAACGATATTGAATTTTAGTTGTGGCTGCTGTTTAACTAACTAACCAACTGACTTGTATCTTTTCTTTGCATTATTAAGGTTTCTCCTTCCTGTTTAAAGTCTTGCTCGTGTTGTACGTCACTTTGCTAAATGAAAGTGTAGAATTGTAGAACTGTAGAGTAGAGACAGCTGTTGAGATTGAGAAAAGCAAGCAGAAATGTTTTCTGTTGACAAAGGAAAGAGGATCCTTGTACCTTCCCGTGGAGCTGTTGACAGAAGCGGAGCGAGGCGCCGACTACTTGAGGACACGAGAAACAAGAGGAGCTGATTTTGTTGCTTCTGCAATCTGAGGAGAAATCTCTGCTCTCCAGAAAGAGAAGAGCACAGAGAGCGTTTGTCACGGAGTTAAACTACGAGTCTGTTTTAGTGCTGCTGCTGCTGCAAAGTGGCTGCTGAAAGAGGAAATCAGAGCACTGCAGTGTTTCCCTGAAAGAGGGTGATAGAGCGAGGACGATGGGAGAGCTTTTCACTGTCACTGAGACTCAGATTGGATTATTTGAAGAGGGAAGCTACAGAGGCTGGAGTGTTTCAAATGATGCAGAGATTATATGACGGGAGGAAAGTTTCATGCTGCTCGGCAGAGAAAAGATTCAGAAGAAATATTTAAAGAAAATAAAAGAAAACCACACGGGCTGATGTCAGCAAGTGTCCGCTCACTCCGCAAAATGAAAACATAAACCGTCTCGTTATCATCATGAATCATTGACGTAAACAACACTGACCGCAATGCATGATGGTATACTGTATACTGCTCGCATAGTGAACATGGCTCATACATTGATTTTCAGAATGCATTGTGGGATGTGTCCATGCTCACTCTGGGTGTGTTCGAAATGGCGTACTACTCGTACTACTCATACTAACCCCGCCCCCATATTGAGTATGCAGTGCGTTCACATTGGACAGTATGCGAATTTTGTGTAGGCTTTGATTTCTGAGTATGGAGCGGAGCTTGCTTCACGTACTGCTTCTGCCCCACAATGCATTGGGAACTAAGACGAAAGACAAAATAGAGACGGCCGGCAGCAGCAGCTTCGAGCGCCAACCAGAGCACTTATAAATGTAAGTTATTTGACTTTTGTATTGACGTTTGAGTTTATACTTTGCTTGACGATCAGTTAGCCTACCAATTCGTTAGCACGTTAGCTTACGCGGTCGCCGCAACTAAACTGTAATGTGGACCCGTGATGTCGCATGTTTTTTTTTTTTCCTTTAGGGACAGATGAGGACACCGAACGGCTCATCCGGTGGCGGGGACTGAACGAGCCCCTTGTCACAGGGAAAAGGAATGCCAATATCACATTTTTATCTTTTTAACATATTTATTTGTATTTAAAATCAGGATTGTAGGTCATGTTTTTAACTATTTCTATGAAATGACTTTATTTATTTGTCTATTAAAGATGTATTTATTATAACTGATGGTTTCAGAAATTATCATTGTTAATGACATGAGAATGTAGTCGGGAAAATATGTATTTGCCAAGGAATAACCGAATCATCATGATTCTGTTGTGTGTTGGTCATTTTGCAGCCTAATGCTGCTCATCACACGCCCAGCAGGTGGTGTATAGTGTTATCACCATGGATATATACAGGTGTTTGTTCATTTTTTTCATTCACTGTCACTCGGTTTGTGTCATGCAGCTGTTGATAATGAAAACACTTCAAAATAAAATAAAATACTTCACAGTAACTTGGAAATGTGAAGGGGGGCTGCTTCTGCACGTGTAATAGTGAGAAATGACACGTTGTCATAAAAGTTTGAAGTTGCCTCTCTTCTAACACCTGTTGTAATGTTAATGCAGTAATTAGGATACACCAGCAGGGGGTGCAGCGACGGGTGCGAGTAATGTAGTGTAAGCAGACGCTGCGTTTCCTCACCAGTCAATACATGGACAAGCTGAGGAATCGTTCGTGTGCATGTGTTTGATTCAAATTCCCCCTTTTACAGGTATGAGCTCATACAAAGCATTGTTTATCTTGCCTTTGATGTTAGAATAGAATGTTTATTCCTGCTAGAAATTGTTCGTGTTGCATGGCATGAGTTTTCCATTGAATTTCGAAGTTGAATGTATGACCATGTGTTGGGCTAACGGGTTAGCCCGCAGTTCAGTTAGCATTACAGACGTACTGGCTGCCGTGATATGTTATGATGTACACGTGTGTTAGGTTTTCATACAGAACGTTTACTGAGGAAAGAATGCTGAATATACTATTGTCACTTGTATTTGCTTGGTTGGATGTTAATCTACCTGTGTGGATGTGTTTTGACCAGTCAATACATGGACAAGCTGAGGAATCGTTCGTGTGCATGTGTTTGATTCAAATTCCCCCTTTAACAGGGCTTTTACACACGGCGTTTACAGTAGGTAAGTGGAAACACCCACCAAGCGGACGCTTCGGTCTCCGAAAACGGCGAGACAAATTAAAAAACAGTCGCTATTTCAAACAACTGGGCTCATAATCGTGATCTACATACTTACTTTCTCACTGGAAAATATATTATAACTAAATGAATTCATAGTTTTCTGGTTGTTTTCTGTTACTTGTGGTCGGACTATTTTAATTTTCCCGGCACTGCTTCCCCGGCCGACACGAAATGCATTCTGGGATATTGAGTATGCTCTGAGTGTAAACGCTCGGGTAGCCTCAGTATACACAGATCAACTTTGAGCATTCAGTATGCAGTATGTACTGATTGAGTAGGTAAGTAGATGGTAGGCAGTACGCCAGTATTTCAAACACACCCTCAGAGTTCAGACAGCGCTACAGAACGGAGGATCCACTGAGTGGACAGGGAGGGATTCTGGACGCGTCCTGGTTTGTCACACCTGAGAAGATAAACCTCTTTTCACTTCACACTTTCCTGCATCCAGTGCAGATCAAGTAGCTCCACAGTTTACTTCAAACAGATGTTTAAAAGGGGCAAATGCATCTGTCTTCACACCTGTTTGAGTGGCAGAAACTAAGCCCCGTGGTTAAGACTAGAAAAGACTGAAGCCAAGGATTGAAAACTAAAAAGAAAGTGTTGAATACGGTAAAAACACAGGATGAAAAAGTAAAAAGGTGAAATGAGGCCAAGGCCAAGAAGCATGAGCATCCAGATCGGAGGGAAAAGAGACATCATGAGGTGAAAGCTGACCCGGGACAGTTTGGCGTATTGCTTTGGACAGCTCCCAGACAGCTGTAAACAAGCTCCCCTTCCCTCCGCCCCACCATCACTCCTCATTCAGCGGAGTGAGATTTGGATTGATTCTGACAGGCAGAGTTATTAAAAACATTTCACCGTCAAATGTCCAGAACACTCCTGGGAACAGACGCCACCAGCGGTCCGACTGCGGGGTCGGAGGCAGAGTGATGTCAGAGAGGATCCTGAGGAAAGCAGAGTGACAGGAAGTGGAATGAAGAAGAATGAAGAGGAAATATATTTCCCCATTAAACTGTGTGATTTCTTTCCCATCCTCTCTGTATCCTCAATTTCACAGAGGATAGAAACTGCAAGCGGTAAATTACCAGAGTTTAAGCAACATTATGGAAAGGTTAGAGAGATGATGGATGAGATGCACAAAGAAAATCAGGACCCTGGCTGCTGCGCAATGAAATTTGGGTTTCAGAGTAACTGATTCAAATTGAGAAGAAGCATGCTTGGTTAGGACGGCTTGTGAAGAAAAAGGCAAACGCAAAAGGGCTTTTCATGGCATGAAGACTGGAGGACAAAGAGAAACACGGTGTCACATGTAACACCAGGAATAACAGAGTGATGGGAAAGGCTGGAGAGTGAAAAATGATGGAGGAACTGGAAGCACATCTTCCCTGAGGCAGTCGTTCATCCATAACCTCTACAGCCAGTAAAAATGTGCTCATGTCTAAAGACATTTTCATACATGTATTACATAAACGTATAGTGCCATTATAATTTTCACACACTTATTGCAAGGTATATTTACATACATTATATTTAGATATTTTACTGATAGGGGTCTAACAGTAGCAGACAGAAACTCTTAAAGCTACTGTACTCTGAGTAAAAAAGGCCTCAGATGGTGCTCCATGTTTGACCCTGTTAAAGAATCTGCATCTGCCAGTCCAGTCATGGACCTTCCAGAGTTGTACTACTGGGCTTGAATGGTAAACAAACACTCTGAACAGTAGAAAATATCTTCAATCAATCAATCAGTCTTTATTTATATAGCGCCAATTCATAACAAACGTTATCTCAAGACGCTTTCCAAGCGTTAACAGGTCTAGACCTGTAAATGATAATAAAATTTTATTAACAGAAACCCAACATCAAGACAAGATAAGAAGTCTTATCTCATCTTAAACCACCATGAGTACAGACCTTTGCAATATTTAGCAAGTTACAATGGCAAGGAAACACTTCCCTTTAACAGGCAGAAACCTCGGACAGAACCAGACTCATGTTAGACAGACATCTGCCTCGACTGTGTTGGGATTAGAGAGAGAGAGAAGGGGGGAGGGGCAGAGAGACAAAGACACAGGGAGACATAAACACAGAGTCCATATTTCTGTGTTGTAGAGATCTTAAATCTGAGGAGAACAAAATGACATCATTTCAATCAAGGAGAGACTTAAACACCAGTTCAAATTTGTGAAAAGATTTAATGCAACAGTTATTTAACATGACAGATTTGGTGGTTAGACCCCAACAAGCATAAAATAATAACAGGGGGTACAAAGAAATGAAAATATGAATATCCCCCGATGGAGTCTAGACACTGGCGGTGGTAGATGGTCTTGAGTAGGCTCTATTATCTGGATGACTTGAAGAGGACTGGAAGCTGAAGAACTGCGACTGAAGCAATGAAGACTGGAGGTGCCTGGGGAGGAGGAGGGTTGTGACCTGAGCCTGAAAGACAGCTGACGAGCAGAAGAGACGGTATTTAAATTTTGACAGCTATGTGATGATTGGTTTGCGAGTGACGCTGAGAAGATGTGATTGGATAGATAGGAAAGTGACACGCCCCTTAATCAGCTGATGAGAGAGAAGCGGGAAAGAGTGAGAGAAGGAACCAAAAGAGTGAGAGCGATGAAAGTGCCAAGTTTGGCCCCGATTTCATGCCAGGAACTGTTCATCATACGGTTATCATGGTGATCTCTATGTGGTAAATCAGGTTTTTTGGACTTTGGACAAGAGTAGCTCCTGTTACACGTCAGGCATAAACCAGGCTTCACAGAGAGAGCTCTGACAGCTTTGAAATTAAAACGTAGCAAGATAAAACATACAGCCGAATGGCCCGTTAGTTTCTGATATTATTTGCGAGAAAAACAAGTCGATCAACTTGATCGGGATCAAGTGCGACTCTCTTTTTGTTTATATTACCTGCCAATGAGAACGTGCTCAGAGCGCAGAGACGTTCCTGGCACACAGGTATCTACAGGCCAGCTTCAAGAGTTGGGGGTACCTGCTGCACCTCACGTCTCTCCACCAAAGCAGCAGAGGTCTCCTACACGTAGGCTTGCCTCTCCAGGATGCAGCCGACATTTCGAACGGATCATTAAAGTTCGAACATGAACTTTTACCTCATGTTGGAAACTCAAATAAAAAGTGATAGCTCGAGTATTTATGGAGCGAGAGTTTAGTTCGCTTTGCCAACAGTAAGTTGAACTCGTTCCCAGTCAGAACTGAACTCCTCCAGGGCTGCCCTTTGTCACAGATTCTGTTCATTATTTTTATGGATTTCTAGGCGCAGCCAAGTGGCGGAGGGATTCAGGTCTGAGGGGGTCTTAGGATCTCATCTCTGCTTTTTGCAGATGATTTCTCATCAAACACTGACCACCAGCTCGCACTGGGTTGGTTTGCAGCCGGGATGAGGATCAGTACCTCCCGGTCTGAGGCAGAAAAGAGTGGACTGCCCAGTCTGGATCAGGACAGTCTTTGCCCCAAGTGGAGGAGTTTGAGTATCTCAAGGTCTTGTTCATGAGTGAGGGAGAAAGGAGCGAGAGGTTGACGGATGGATTGGGGGGGTGTCTGCAATGATGTGGATGCTGTACCGGTTTGTTGTGGTACGTCCCAACCCTCACCTGTGGTCACGAGCTGTGGGTCAAGACTAAAAGGACCATATTGCGAAGACAAGCAGTTGAAATGAGCTTCCTCTGCAAAGGGTTAAGGTAGAGCCGCTGCTCCTTTCGCATGGAGAGGAGCCAGATGAGGTGTTTCGGGCATGTCCGTCTGGGAAAAGACCCGGGGGTAGACCCAGGGCATGATGGAGAGATTATATTTCTTGGTTGGCCTGGGAATGCCTCGGTATCCCCTCAGGGGAGCTGGTGCAAGTGGCCAGGGACAGGGGCGACTGGACCAGGATGGTACCAGAAAAGCTGAATTTATAACGATAAAGTTAGAGTCTTGAAAACTCTGCGCCAATGCTGATGTTACTCTAACAAATTGTTCTTTATTCTTGTTTTTCTGCTGCTGAATCATGACTCCACAAAGTAGTACAACCATATCTGGGGTTCTGGATGTTCTGGTTTCATGCAGATACAGCAGAAAGGTACACAAACACATCGACAAAAGGCTACTGCATTCCACTAAATGGGCTTTTACAACATTTTCTAAGCGTAACATCAACAGCCTTCAGACATTCGGAGCTGATTGTAGAGAGTAATTAAGTGTGTAACCGTGGCTCGCTGCAGTACACAGAAATGTAAGTGTAAAAGCAGCACAGGAACAAATTAATGAGCCAATCACCTCCAGTGTCACTAGAGGGGGAGCGAGCCTCTTCATATCGTGGAGTACTCTTCATTAAGGAAATTGCGACTAGAATTAATGTAACTGACTCAGTGACACTGCGCTGTCACAGTGAAATATTTTTAAAACCTTCACACTTCAACAAAAGGCTTAATAAGGAGGTGTTTGGATCGGATAATGTTCCCGTCTCTGCAGCGCGGTCCACAAATTAAAAGATGAGATTGAAAGCACATTTGCAGGGTTAACTCAGCGCAATAAAACAAGCTTCACGAGACACTTTAATGGGATAAACCTCACTACTTCAGTGTCCTGCACCTGAAAAAAACTGAGAAACAGAGTCAAAGGAGGCAGGACGATGACCTGACCCTGGATAAGAGTCTTTTCCACAGCTGTGGCGCTTCAGCAACAGAAGCAGGGTCACCTCCAGGTTTGAAATCAGTTCAAAGGATGTCAGAGGATCCAAGTGGACTGGAGGTTGTATAAGGGTTCAGGGGGTCAGTTATATAGGGAGGGGGCAGGTCCGCAGAGCTTTGAAAACACACAGCAGATCCTGTAAATCAACCCTGACATGAGCTGGAGGCTGGAGAAGGGAAGATGGGATCCCTCCTCTGGGAAGCTGTCAGAAGCCTGGCTGCAGAGTTTTGGACAAGCTGTAGACAGGAAAGGAGTGACGGACTGATCCACTATACAGGAAGTTATGATAATCAAACCAGGAAGTCATGTAAATAAGATTTGTTTTAATGGTTTGTTGAAAGAAGAGGCGACTTTCAATGGTTCCAATGGTGCTGAAAGAAAGCGGAGTCGAATGAGCGAAGTACTCGTCCTCATCATCTCCGTGGCAAAAAAAGTCAAACCTCAAAACTGTTCTCTGATCTCCAGAGAGGATGCAGCTGCTGATTTGAGCCGACAGCATCCTGAGCTAAAAAACCTGTTTCTCTAACCTGCTGACGGCAGTCAGACAGCTTTAATCACGGTTGTTCCATCTAAAAGAGACAAATAGAGGGCTTTATAGGCCACAAGACCTCTTAGCAGAGCTTAAACTGGATTTGTCATGGAGCATAATGGTGAGCCAATGGAGACTTCACTCCATTAACTGAATGACTGCTTTAGATCTTCACTGGGCACCTTAATATTCATGAAGGCATATTGAAACGAACCCTGTAGTGAGCTCATGTGGACTCTCCGTCTCCTCCCTCAATGCACCGGAGTCACTCTTTACCAATTCTCCTCAATCATCCCGTCTGCAGAAGCAGTAAATTGATACCTGATTGAAGCGCCTCAAGTATTCCCACCACGGGACAGGAGCCGAGACGTTAAACAGAGAGAAGTGGAGATACTGTCTGGTCCAGTCCATGAGTGTGTCAAAAGGCACTTCTGGCCCCCGTGGCGCCAGGTGCTGATTTCCAAAACGGAGATCTCTCCAACAAATGAGCTGCAGGTCTCAGAGGACGAGTCGCTGTCCAGGTCTAATACATCTCAAAGCTCAGGGGAGCAGCAGACAGATTAACTCAGAGAAGACACGTACTGATCCACTTCTCCTTCCCAGTTTATTTCATCTCTCATGTCTGAGTTCAGAGGAACGTTGTAGAATTAAAGTCAAAGTATCATGTCGCTTAAAGCGCGGTACACACATAAAGATTTATCTGTTAGAATTCAGCTAACCACACACATAACCATTCTGTCCCACCACCGATCGAGAATCTCGTCCTCCAAGACAGAAATCTCACCTGACCAAACGTGATGTAACAAAAACATAGAAGAAGAAACATAGCGACACAGAGTAACAACCGGCCAATCCTGGAGATGGCGGGAACACAGAATTCCCATGTGAGGTCAGCCATGCTTGTTTTTGTTTATGTCTGCTTCCTTGTTCCTCAGTCAGCTCGCCTCCTGATTGGCTGCATTCCATTCTACATCACAGTTCACAGAGTCCTGACTCGAGAGTCGTCAGCTTTCCCCACATACATGAAGATTTTTGGTCACAAATATTGAACAAGTTTAATGTTTAGGATTGTCGGCCCCGACCCGTTTCACAGCCGATTATCAGGACGAATTCAATCCTAACACACCTCAGACCACAGGATAATCTGATAGGATAATCTGATAGGATAATCTGATAGGATAATCTGATAAAACAGAAGATAATCAGGCATTTGCCATAATCTTCAGGCGTGTACCCCGCTAAACGTTCCCATGCAAACTCATCCATGTAATGATGTCATCAAATACACACACGTATTGTTGACCATTTTTTCTGCTTCACTCTTCGCTCTACGTGAGCTCCTGAAGAGATAATATATCATGACAGCTAACTGAGCCGATGGGAGAAGCGGTGACAACGTGGGATTTCTGGACTCCCATGATTCCATACTGAAACTGTCTCATGTAGCTAAATGTTAAAGCTGCAGAGCGCAGCTCGGCGCTCCGATGTTGTTTTGAAGATTGTTTCCACAGAAAGCTGCAGGACTCCCCTGAGACCAAACACTGGGGAAAGACGCCCGCAATTAAGCACACAGACCTGCCAAACGCACACACACACACACACACACACACACACACACACACAGCTCATCTGCATACACACAACCACACAAACAAACAAACAACCCTCTCTCCCTCTCTCTCTCTCTCTCTCTCTCCTTCACTCGACTGTAAGGTCAATGCTAATCACAGTTTTGCAGAGCGAGTGGGTGGAGAGGCAGAAAGCCAGAAGGAGCAAAAAAAGAGGGGGATGGAGGACATGAAGAAAGTGAACTGATCACAGTAAAATAAATAAATTAAAAAAAAGGAAGAAGAAGAAAGATGAAGATGTGATAAACTGAAGGGTAAGGTGAGAGAGGAGGAAAAAAAAAAGAGGATCAAGGGGAAGATGTCTGAGATCAAAGATGGAGGAGTTTACATAAGGAGGAAGGGAGGCAGGCAGGTGAAGGGGATGAAGCTTTTTATCAAGAAGAAAGGGAGGATAAGAAGAGGAGATGAAGGGAAACATGAAATAAAAAGATGGAGGCTAATTTGTGAGGAAATGCAGAGCAGGTATGAATTCATTGAAGTAAGTTATGTGCATGAGATCTTTAATGAAACCCGACAGTTCCTGCTGGTTAGCTGATGTTAGCGTTGTGTCTCACTGAACATACTGAGGGCTGGATGAGCTTCCTGAGACATGAGGACACAAAACTGAGCTGCTTTAAACTGCATCAGACAAGTGAAAAAATATGGAACTGACCTCAACTGCATTTAAAAAAAAAAAGACGGATCATTCGTCATCTTTTGTTGCTAAGCTATGCTTTGTACTTTTTCTCTTCTCTTTGTATTTGGAGTTTTTATATTTAATGTTTGACATGGACGTCATGGATGTCTGCAGGGGTGTTTTTTTTACCATTTTTGTTCTCATGTGTCCCGGGATTCTACGTGTTACCATGGTCACATCCTTTACACAACAGATCAGCTGTTAGCAGCCTGTAGCATGTTGAGGGAAACGTGCTGGTGCTGCGCTGCAAGCTGAAGACATGATATCGACATGTCCTCCCATCCATCGTTATGAGGAATATAAGTTTTATCATCAATAAGATGGACGAACTAGCTGTGCTAACCCAGCATCATGCTATTCACAGAGACATGGCTAATGGAGCTAACACTGGACACCAATGCCGCATTGAAAGGATAGTTCTTCTTGTATGTCTTGTGGTTAAGTAGTTCTCTTCATTTTTTTTCTAGGTTAAACTCATTACTCTATTTGATAGGAATGTGAGATTATATCGATTTTAAGGAAAAATAAATCTGATATCCTCTTATTGTAATGTTTGCTTGTTAAATTTCCCTGTTATTGAATGGATACAAATATTTTCTGCTCTCTTTCTGCAGCCAGCTTCTAGTGGACACTCGAAGAACTGCAGTTTATCTGGAAAGGTCTCATTTTAGAACCAGAGAGGAGCTGCTTGGTTGCATTCAAAACTTGAATTCCAGGATTTTAGCTTCAGTTCAGGGCCCTCTTTTTGCCCTCATGATTTGCCAAATGTTTTCATCAGGATAAATCATGACTGAAGAGAGACCAGTTCAGCACCTGGACTCTTCTACTACAGAGCCATACTGTTGTGCAATACGTGGTTTAGCATTGCCCTGCGTTGTCTGGATGGCAGCATATTTTGCTCCTCAAACTGTGAACATTGTTCATCACATGCGTAAGCTCGCCAGCCTATCAGGGGTGCTGGTTTTTAAACAGTGCACCAATAAGAAGCCAGCGGTTCCTCTCCTCCCTCTCTTTTCGGAGTCTGACAAACAATACTTTTGCAACAAAGTGTCAGACTTTTATACTTAAATTGACAGATGTTTGGCTGTCAAAAATCAATCATCCCAGGAGCTGGACTGATGCATGCATAATGTATAAATGTTGAAATATCACCAAGAGGTGCGTTCGTTTTACATTTTTCAAAACGTTAGTGAAGCACAAAAACACGTCTGTGAGAAAACTTCAGATGTTGTTTAACTCTAAATTGTCTGCACCTGTCTCAGGACACAGAGGTGTAAATCTTATACCTGCGTGTTTCTAAACCTGTGCCACATTCACGCAACAGTACCAGGAGCTGTCACACATCAGGTCTAATGAGCTGCACACGGAGACACGAGGAGACAAAATCAGATCACCGAAGCCTCCTGAGCTTTGGATGGTTGATCTGCTTCAACTAATGCGGGAGGGATAATGAGGAGGGTATAAATAGAGCCCTGTAGTGGGGGTACAATTATCAAGAGGGAGGAAATGAGGATAGTGGCGAGACGTTATATAACAGAATAATAATGTCTGGTTACTCTGAAACACCTAAATGTATTAAACATTAAGGGAAACTGAGAATAAACAGCTCACTCTTCACCTGCAGCCGCAGCAGAGGTTTAAACGTTACCAAGCATCAATCCCCCTCCCCCACCCCACCATGGGACTGGAGAGTGGTTCTCCAGGGCCTGTTTGATGAAAGGAACCCGTGTTCACTGAATCAACCATCCTGAAAGAATTAACTTCACATTTCAGAAAACAGAATTTCTGTCCCTTTCATTTTTTTGCTTCTAGCTTAGCGTGTAGTTGTTTCTACTCTGGAACCATTTCCTCCAGTTTAGGTTCAGTTCTCTGATGGTCCAAACACAGAGTGCCCATGAAGCTAATGCTAACAAATGTTTGGCTTCCTGTGTGAGTGTAGCAGCTAGCTGTGTAGTACACAGTGTGGGGCTGAAACAACAGAAGGATCAATGCTTTATTTAAATTTAACTGATTTATTTTTTATTTAACGGTTTTAATTTACTTGTTCATTTATTTTGCTTATAAGTATTGAAGTTTGAAGTGGATCACAGCGACACCTTTTGGTTGGAATCGCGCACACACACTGTGGTGATGACATAACTCTTAACAAGGTGTGTGTTTGTTTTGGAAATGAATGGAGATCAGATCTTCTTTTTAACACTACTTTTCTTTGTTCAAGACGACTTTTTACTGGATACAACGTGACAAGGTAAGGGATTTATCAACAGTTACACAGAGCTAGTGTTTGAAACGTGACCAGTAAATTTCATCAGTTCATACCGGTGCTCTGAGACATATCTGTAGGCTAACATGTAACGTTAGCGAATCCTTCTGTCCTGCTAATCTACCAATCAGAGCTAACGTAACCTCACTCTTCATTTTATTGACAGACTCTCAAGTTTGATCAGATCACTGCAGAATAACTGCTGCATGTGGGTTGGAATGAACATTATAACAAACAGATTAGGCCCTGTTTTAGCCTTTAGCTCATGGTTTAGCCTGTGTTTTAGCCTTTAGCTCATGGTTTAGCCTGTGTTTTAGCCTTAAGCTCATTGTTTAGCTTGTGTTTTAGCCTTTAGCTCATGTTTAGCTTTTGATTTAGCCTTTAGCCCATGGTTTAGCTTTTGTTTTAGCCTTTAGCTCATGGTTTTGCTTGTGTTTTAGCCTTTAGCTCATGGTTTAGCTTGTGTTTTAGCCTTTGAGTCATGTTTAGCTTTTGTTTTAGCCTTTAGCTCATGGTTTAGCTTGTGTTTCAGCCTTTAGCTCATGGTTTAGCTTGTGTTTTACCCTTTAGCTAATGGTTTAGCCTGTGTTTTAGCCTTTAGCTCATGGTTTTGCTTGTGTTTTAGCCTTTAGCTCATGGTTTAGCTTGTGTTTTAGCCTTAAGCTCATGGTTTAGCTTGTGTTTTAGCCTTTAGCCTGTGCTCTATCTCTCTCCTGTTTATCTTTATTCTTCTCTGTCTGTCAGTTCAGCTCCAGTCTCCACCATCTCTACTAAATTAATCACAGAAATCGTTTTCAGCAGAAAAACTCTTACTGCTAAACTTGGTGGTGTTGTCATAAAAACTTCTATCAATCACAGAAAGTCCTCACAGGGACTTTAAGTCTTGGTCTTATTTTCATGCAGGCCAGTGTTTTGGGTTCTTACCTTCTGACGTGGAGAGATGGCGAGCTGATATGTGATCGAATCTACTTGAGGTACTTTGAAAGCAAACTCATTTTTTAGCTCAGACTTTTATGCTCCTCAGGAAAAGCAGTTTTTTTATATTATTTAATGGACTTTCAACAGAGTGATCGTAATTGAAGAAACATATTTTGGGTTATTTAACTTAATTTTAATTGTTAAAAACCTCAGTTGTTCTCTGTTGTATCTTATGAAGCCGCCTGCTTTTTTTCCCTCCTTTTAGTTTAGGGCTTCTTATTTCTCTAGCCCGTTTATCTCTCCCTTATATTTATTCTAAATATTTAACTTTAAGCTCAACATGTGCTACACCGGGCTACGTGTGAACAGAACCACACAGAGAGCCTGTCACCGCCTCTGAAGGTGAGACAGTGAGTCAGCACAGAGCAACGACACTCAAAGGGTTTATATAAGTCACTCACACCTGGTCCCACTCAGGGCCAATCAGCCACACACACACACACACACACACCTGAATCCACTCTGAGATGAGTACCCAACCAAAGTTTGAGAGCAGCCAGTTTAACTCTCACGACGATAAAGGATTCACAAAAAAAAACAAAACCAATCCCACAAAAGTTGGTACCCAGTGTTAATAAACACCATACGATGGTCTGCACAGCATTTAAACCCAGTGTTTGATCAAAATAATGAAGAGAGAACACACTTGATGTGATTCCCAGAAAAAAAAAAAAGTACAAATATCCACCCCAGCTGCACGTTGACCGATCCAAACTCAGGTTCTGTTTTCACTCTGTTTGCTGACTCTTCGGGGTTTTCAGCCTGAAAATAATCTGTCATGTTCGCTCCTGTCTCGCTGTGATAAGTGTTTCTGTGCTGCTGTTTCTGACCCGTGTTATCAGTTTTTATTTCTGTGCAGACACGTGTTTGTTCAGTACACCATGTTTCCTTCACACGGTGGAGTCCAAGGCCATACGATGGGTTTAAAATCAGCCTCAAGAATCACGTCTACTTTGGAAGTTGTAAAGTGAGCCTGACATGATAGATTACTCTCCAAAACTGAATGAAAACTACTTAATGAAGGTATTAATCAAGCACAGGAAGAGAGCAGGATTCAGGATGAATAAATCAACATGACATCAGCATGATAAATCGCCGTCTGGGGGCCTCGAATATCCAAACCAGACTTTATGGCAACACATCGTGATCAAGCGGATTTACAGATACGATGCTACAGCTGAATAAACATATGCAGAACATGCAGAGCTTGTGTCGCTTCATTACGATAATCAGAGCAGCATGTCGAGTAAATCTTTCTGTTGTGATTTATTCCTCCTCCTGGGGTTTCCCAGCCAACCTGAAAACAAAGAAACCGCTCCCCGTGTCGCTGACGAGCAAGCCGAGCACGGCGGCACCGCTCCGTAAACAACCAAATCATCCGCTGCTCTTTGCTAACGAGTCCCTCTGCACCCCGAGCGACTCGGTGACAAAACAAGGATGTCTGGGCTGTGTTTATCCAGATGCCCTTGAAGAGGAGAGGAAGGGGGAGGGGGGAGGAGGGGAGAGGAGGGGAGGGACAGAGATCAGATGATAAGTGGAAAGAAATGGGGAAAGATGTGAGAGATAAAACGTGAAAACTGGCCGGAGACAGTGTGAAGAGAGGAGAGGATAATAACAGACCGAGGGGGGTTCAGTTCAGTTATCTCCTCCAGACCTACATTTCTACTCATCCTTCCAAACAGACCGATGAGGAACTATAACTGCAAAACTGGACAGAACTCCTCCTGTGGTTTAGATTTATCTGCAAATTTTATTCACCAAAATATAACCCTGCTCGTGCATGAAGAGCACCGTGCCGAAGCACACCTCTCTGAAGCGTGCTCAAGCACGGTATGTTTGGTACGTTTGGTACGTTTGGTTCGTTTGGTTCGTTTGGTACGTTTGGTACGTTTGGTTCGTTTGGTACGTTTGGTACGTTTGGTTCGTTTGGTTCGTTTGGTACGTTTGGTACGTTTGGTACGTTTGGTTCGTTTGGTACGTTTGGTATCTGGTTCGTTAGGTACGTTTGGTACGTTTGGTTCGTTTGGTACGTTTGGTGCGTTTGGTTCGTTTGGTACGTTTGGTACGTTTGGTTCGTTTGGTACGTTTGGTTCGTTTGGTACGTTTGGTACGTTTGGTTCGTTTGGTACGTTTGGTTCGTTTGGTTCGTTTGGTACGTTTGGTTCGTTTGGTACGTTTGGTACGTTTGGTACGTTTGGTTCGTTTGGTACGTTTGGTTCGTTTGGTTCGTTTGGTACGTTTGGTTCGTTTGGTTCGTTTGGTACGTTTGGTACGTTTGGTACGTTTGGTTCGTTTGGTTCGTTTGGTACGTTTGGTTCGTTTGGTTCGTTTGGTACGTTTGGTTCGTTTGGTACGTTTGGTACGTTTGGTTCGTTTGGTTCGTTTGGTACGTTTGGTATCTGGTTCGTTAGGTACGTTTGGTACGTTTGGTTCGTTAGGTACGTTTGGTGCGTTTGGTTCGTTTGGTACGTTTGGTGCGTTTGGTTCGTTTGGTACGTTTGGTTCGTTTGGTACGTTTGGTTCGTTTGGTACGTTTGGTACGTTTGGTTCGTTTGGTACGTTTGGTTCGTTTGGTTCGTTTGGTACGTTTGGTTCGTTTGGTACGTTTGGTACGTTTGGTACGTTTGGTTCGTTTGGTTCGTTTGGTACGTTTGGTTCGTTTGGTTCGTTTGGTACGTTTGGTACGTTTGGTTCGTTTGGTACGTTTGGTTCGTTTGGTACGTTTGGTTCGTTTGGTTCGTTTGGTACGTTTGGTTCGTTTGGTTCGTTTGGTACGTTTGGTTCGTTTGGTTCGTTTGGTACGTTTGGTACGTTTGGTACGTTTGGTTCGTTTGGTTCGTTTGGTACGTTTGGTTCGTTTGGTTCGTTTGGTACGTTTGGTTCGTTTGGTACGTTTGGTACGTTTGGTTCGTTTGGTTCGTTTGGTACGTTTGGTATCTGGTTCGTTAGGTACGTTTGGTACGTTTGGTTCGTTAGGTACGTTTGGTACGTTTGGTTCGTTTGGTACGTTTGGTGCGTTTGGTTCGTTTGGTACGTTTGGTTCGTTTGGTACGTTTGGTTCGTTTGGTACGTTTGGTACGTTTGGTTCGTTTGGTACGTTTGGTTCGTTTGGTTCGTTTGGTACGTTTGGTTCGTTTGGTACGTTTGGTACGTTTGGTACGTTTGGTTCGTTTGGTTCGTTTGGTACGTTTGGTTCGTTTGGTTCGTTTGGTACGTTTGGTTCGTTTGGTTCGTTTGGTACGTTTGGTACGTTTGGTACGTTTGGTTCGTTTGGTTCGTTTGGTACGTTTGGTTCGTTTGGTTCGTTTGGTACGTTTGGTTCGTTTGGTACGTTTGGTACGTTTGGTACGTTTGGTTCGTTTGGTTCGTTTGGTACGTTTGGTTCGTTTGGTTCGTTTGGTACGTTTGGTTCGTTTGGTACGTTTGGTACGTTTGGTACGTTTGGTTCGTTTGGTTCGTTTGGTACGTTTGGTTCGTTTGGTACGTTTGGTACGTTTGGTTCGTTTGGTTCGTTTGGTACGTTTGGTACGTTTGGTACGTTTGGTTCGTTTGGTACGTTTGGTATCTGGTTCGTTAGGTACGTTTGGTACGTTTGGTTCGTTTGGTACGTTTGGTGCGTTTGGTTCGTTTGGTACGTTTGGTACGTTTGGTTCGTTTGGTACGTTTGGTTCGTTTGGTACGTTTGGTACGTTTGGTTCGTTTGGTACGTTTGGTTCGTTTGGTACGTTTGGTTCGTTTGGTTCGTTTGGTACGTTTGGTACGTTTGGTACGTTTGGTTCGTTTGGTTCGTTTGGTACGTTTGGTATCTGGTTCGTTAGGTACGTTTGGTACGTTCGGTACGTTTGGTTCGTTTGGTTCGTTTGGTACGTTTGGTACGTTTGGTTCGTTTGGTACGTTTGGTACGTTTGGTTCGTTTGGTTCGTTTGGTACGTTTGGTTCGTTTGGTACGTTTGGTACGTTTGGTACGTTTGGTTCGTTTGGTTCGTTTGGTACGTTTGGTATCTGGTTCGTTAGGTATGTTTGGTACGTTTGGTTCGTTTGGTACGTTTGGTGCGTTTGGTTCGTTTGGTACGTTTGGTACGTTTGGTTCGTTTGGTACGTTTGGTTCGTTTGGTACGTTTGGTACGTTTGGTTCGTTTGGTACGTTTGGTTCGTTTGGTACGTTTGGTTCGTTTGGTTCGTTTGGTACATTTGGTACGTTTGGTTCGTTTGGTTCGTTTGGTACGTTTGGTATCTGGTTCGTTAGGTACGTTTGGTACGTTTGGTTCGTTTGGTTCGTTTGGTACGTTTGGTACGTTTGGTTCGTTTGGTACGTTTGGTACGTTTGGTTCGTTTGGTTCGTTTGGTACGTTTGGTTCGTTTGGTTCGTTTGGTACGTTTGGTTCGTTTGGTACGTTTGGTTCGTTTGGTTCGTTTGGTACGTTTGGTTCGTTTGGTTCGTTTGGTACGTTTGGTTCGTTTGGTTCGTTTGGTACGTTTGGTTCGTTTGGTTCGTTTGGTACGTTTGGTACGTTTGGTTCGTTTGGTACGTTTGGTTCGTTTGGTACGTTTGGTACGTTTGGTTCGTTTGGTACGTTTGGTACGTTTGGTTCGTTTGGTTCGTTTGGTTCGTTTGGTACGTTTGGTACGTTTGGTTCATTAGGTTCGTTTGGTACGTTTGGTACGTTTGGTTCGTTTGGTACGTTTGGTTCGTTTGGTACGTTTGGTTCGTTTGGTGCGTTTGGTGCGTTTGGTGCGTTTGGTACGTTTGGTACGTTTGGTTTGTTAGGTTCGTTTGGTACATTTGGTACGTTTGGTTGGACCACAGTCTTATCAGATATTTTAACAGCATCACTTTAGCTCAGCCGTAGAACAACCAAGATAATTAAAAGGATAAGGATAAACTTTATTGTCCCAGGGGGAATTCGTCATGGAAACAGTGCTGCTCACAAACTTACATCACACGATCAGTTCATTCATTCAGTAATACAATATTTATAGTCACAGCCCGTCATCAATAGAAAGAGAGGCCATGACGATAAAAATAACAATAAATGAATAAATAAATCAAACTCTGAATCAATAAAAACCAATGTGGTATAAAAACAACCTTGTTAAGTTAAAAAGAAGAGCGGACAGTCCTCACACTAAGCATCAGGTTCTTGCAGACTGTTTGTTGTAGAGTGATGGAAGTAGGGACGAAAGAAACCTTGAATCCATTAGTTTGTATCTGCAGGCTCTGAACTGTCCTCCAGGGGGCAGTGATTCATATTCAGATTAAAGAACATGAGAAGAACCCTTCAAGACTTCCTGCGCCTGACTGATGACGATGTTTCCAAAGATGGTTTGAAGAGACAAGTAATATCAGTCAAAAGCAGCTGACGGGGAGCACAGGCGGCCGAGTGGTTGAGGTGAAAGCCCTTGAGCAGTCAGCCTGGGTTCATGTCGTGTCCTCTCACAAAGAAGGCATAAAAAGCCCCCCAAAAAAACCTGATCAGTCAAGACTTTCAGTGACTTATGAGCCTCTAGTCCTGACTTGGTCCAATGGCACCCCCAGGTGCATGGTACAGGGACGCAGTCCGCCCAACACTCATCTGAGGTCAACTGAAGGTCTGTCATTCAGTGCTCCCCCCTCACATCACTCAGAGATCCCACAGCTTTAAAACAAATCAAAAAGCCAGAAACGAAAACAGACGAATCTCAGTTTCCAGTGTTGCGTAACATCAGCAGCCCAGAGACGGCTTTAAACACGGCTGTCCTCGTCCTCCCCGGCTATATTTATCCTCCTCCAAAAGCTGTGTCAACCCGCATCAGTGTCAGCGTGTCACTCACCGTGTCGTTATGTGTGAGGGTTCAAATCTGTCTCATCTTTTTAGGAAACTGTGCAGCCTCAGTGTCCGTCTGTCAGGCGGGATATCATGCCCCTGTGAGCAGATGCTGCAAGAGACTGCAACGCCTAATCCTCCCGTGGACTGCTCTCTTGTTATTGTTGTGTCCAGGAAAAAAAATGCAAAGGGTCAGGAGCAAGCTTTACCGTTGAATCAACCTTTGAATCCTCAATTATTCAAACTGTGACTGAAAAATAAGATCCACTGGTCTCCAATTCCAAGTTTTATGTCTAAAAAAAAAATCTGCCACTGCTCACAGTTGGGAAAAAGACCAAATTAGAAGGAACAACTTAATGAAAACCTGCTCAAGAGTGTCCAAGATCTCAAACTGGGCCCAGCTGGGTCATCTTCAAACAGTCAATGATCTTAAACAAACGGCCATCGGATGTTTCAGTGGCTAAAGACCAACAGAGTGAGAGTCCTTGAGATCCTCAGCCAGAGAAAGGAGCTGAATCAAATCCAGAGACCATCCTGAAATCATCGGGACGACCCGCAGTGAAAACGGGCAGAAGATGCACAAATTCAAGTTTGCAAAGCTGCTCGAAGTTTATTCTCAGAGTGGAAAGTGTTTCATATCAGAAAGAAAATAAAAAAGTCTTTGTTGTTGTTGCTGTTAAAAGCCGCTGGGTGTAATGAATCCTCAGCGGCTGATGAAGCAGTTGAAATATGAAATCAGTTCAACCTCAAGAATGGAAAGTATTTCATTACAGCGCCAGGGCTTAATGCTAATGTATTTTTAATTAAATCACTCTGCAGGCGGCGTGTTTGTGTGTAAGAGTGCAGAGAGAGGGAGAGAGATCACGTCTTTATTACCGTATGTTTATGAATCCATGAGGTAAATAACATCATGACGCAGCCGTGCAGCGTTTGAAGAGCATTCACAGATCAGTCTGTGGTTTGTTGGACGAGTTGGGACGTTTACAGGTATCGACGTTTCTGCAGCAGATGGCAGAGACGGAGGATTCGTGTTGGAGCGTCATCGCGCAGGTGTTCTCTCCGTGCACGGAGACTCTGAAGGGGATTAGAGACCCCCAGGCTCCGATACACACGAGGACCTGAACTCACAGCAGGAATTACGACGGGATTATTATGCTGAAGGTCAAAATGAAGGTGTGGAGGAGGCGGAGGCCGAGCGTGCTTCTTCACAGAGAGGCCCCTTCGGAAGTGTTCAGATAAATTCTGTCTATTAGGGATGTATCGGTACACGTACTCAGACTTCGGTCCAGTCCTGCAACTTAAGGTCAGATGCTACAGGTTAGCAAGTGAGAGGCTGACAAACTCCTTTCTATCCGGCTGCTTCAGCTAAGCTAACGTAAATGTAGGCTAACCTTAACTTTGCAACATAATGTGAGACACAATCAAATGTTTATTAATTCATTTAATGGCTCTTTGAGCTAACCTCTCATCGGCTAACCGTTAGCCGCTAAAAGTAAACAAACTAAAGTGTAACTCACTGGTAGGCTGCAGCTCCACCCAGTGGCTGGAAGCCGTTCGACAAACACGTCAGTAATTATTTTGTCATCATGAGAAAACGATCTTTGTTATGTCGAGATAGTGAAATAATAATAAGTCATTATCACGAGATAACAGTGCAAAGAAAAAGAAAAATCCAGGGCTGTTCTTGTCTTCCGCACTCAGCAGCCAATCAGTGTTTTTTTTACAGCCAGGCTGAGCCTTTCCTGCACCGCACGGCTGGATTGGAACTGGAACAACCATTTAAGCTTAATATTTCAAATGATGAATTTTCTTCGGTGTCTCTCTAATAAAACCTCAAAGAAAAATGAAAGCTTGGAAGTTAAAGCGAGTTAAATCCAGGATTAGGGTAAACGTGGACGTAAAAAAAACTCATTATTGGTGAACAATAATAATTTGGCAATGAGGCAATTAAACGCTTATTCTAACATGTCCATCCTGCTCGCAGCACACTCGTTTAGCAGCGACAGACGTTGAAAATCTCCCTGAAATCCTTCATCTCAAGTCCTTTCAGGCAGAGATGATTACGCTGTCTTATGATGAGTCGCTCCAAGAGGCTGGAAGAGGGGGTGTAAATATATTCTCACAGTAGGGTACGTATGCATAAATGTATGATGAAGAGGTATAATTTCCATCCTCACTGTGACCTCACTCTTATAATAACCAGGAGCCGTTATCAGCTGCGGCGTGCGGACCATCAGTCCACGTGTGAAAGGTTTCCTCGATCATCGCTGAAATATCAGCTCAGCAGAGGTCAGACATCATTAGGTCAGAATCAAGGTGTAGCTAAACATTGAAATGACCTTATTACCTTCACATTCCCCTCTAATTTACACCTGTCACCTGGAAACTGCTGCTGCTGCTGCTGTGGTATCAGACCCTCGTGGCGGGAAGCCGTGTGATGCTCTGAAAACGATCAGGAAAAGACGATTCATAAAGAAAGACAGACGGAGCGTCAGACGATTTACAGAAACGGAGAAATGAAGTCAAAGAAAGTGGAGGTGAGCTCAGAGAGGAGAGTTTCCTTCAGCATCCAAACACACTCAGAAACTGGGACCGGAATCTCTCACAGGAAGAGGTCAAACCAGAACCAGTAGACCAGTTTCTGAGAGTCAGCAGCTTCAAGCTTCAAGCTTCAAAGAGGTGGTAGAGTCCCAGTCTGAGTCTGAGTTCCTGTGAAGACTTTGAGATGCAGCTTTGAGGGTCAGACTGCAGGAAGAAAGACCTCCATCACTGAGACAGAGTCAGAAGAAGAAGAGGCTGGACTGGACCATCAGACACCACCAAGGGACTACTGAAGACCCCGACATGGAGCTGTGGACTCATGAACCAGGATCTTTGCTTCAGTATCAGGAATTTTCTACGACATACTCATAGTCTGTGTAATTAATGGACGTAGTCTCCATGACGTCACCTGTTTGTTTCTGAAACTTGAAGCAAATCAGCCGGCGCGGCCATATTGGAAATGAGGCGGGCTTTGAGTCTCCACAGTAACAGCCATAGGACGCCCAGCAGTCACGGGAGCTGAGCTGTGCCTCTGATTGGATGAACTGGGGATCTTAATATCTTCTAAACTACCAAGTTAGAAAAAAATCAATACCCCCTGGCAGTGCGTGCCGTTAGCGAAATTAGCGATTCGGACATTTTTTGTACCCGGCTGTAAACATTAGGGATGAGCGAGTACACCATTATCTGTATCTGTACTCGTAGGGGGCGGGGCCTAACCCAGAAGTGGGCGTGTTTTGTCTGGGAATGGGCGGGACTTAAGTCTGAACATTATGTTCAACTGGTAAAATGTGTATGTAGTGGTGTGAAAGACTGTCTCTTTATTTATGATCTGTGTAAATTTGATAGGTGATTTGTGCAAACATTCAGTGGCAAAAAAATAAAAAATCTGCCTTGTTGTTCACTGTATTTTCAAAAACACTGTGCTCGGAATGGGCAAAGCTTTCCAACCAACTTTCTCACCAGCCAAACTAAAATCACGCAGCCAGTTAAAAAAAAAAAAAAAAAACACGACACAAGGAGTTTATAGCTTTAAGCCTTCAAATGAGTTGCGTGGACGTTGCAAAACAGTTAATCAAGTAACTTTAAATATAAAAAAAGAACTAAAGAGATGTGAGACAACAAAAACCTTAAAAAAACGGTCCCGAATTGAAGCAAGACGCACTGACCAGCGCGACACGAGCCGTTTTCAGCCCCGTCTTGTCACATGCATCGCGTATGACAGGAAATAAGTTGAAGAAGTAACTTTAAATACCAAACAAACCTCAATAGAGACGAGCAGAAGAAAACTGAGTGAGTAGTACAGAGATTAGAGCAACGTAAACTACAGTCAACTCAAGCAAGCAAGAGAAGCAGTCGCTGTCACGCGCTGCCTGTATGTGTGTGTGTGAAAGAGGAGAGCAGGCACCTCCTCGCTGCAGCATGTGGGTGCAGGGAGGGGGGGGGTGCTGTGTGTGACTGGCCAATCACAGAGCAGGAAGAGTGAAGACAGTAGTTGTTGCTACCCAATGAGGATTCTTTTAGCACGGATACGAATAATCCTAAAAAAAACTCGTGTTGTGCTCGGACTCGGCAAAAATGCATTATCCGTAACGAGTACTCGTTTGAAACGAATATCCGGCTCATCCCTACTGGAAACATGTTTATTTCGGCTGTGAAAACGTCTTTCTTTGGCTTGGCGTGTTTGTGACTTGACGAATGGCAGATTTTAGCGCTTCAGCTTTGTGTCATATTTTCAGTCTGGAGGTTGCCGCTTGGCCGTTCATCAAGTAGGCGAAGGAAAGGATGGTTCCTCAGCTTGGAAACATGGAGGGCACTGCCAGTACAGTCCAGTCTGCAGACTTAGACCCCCATGGAGCTGGTTTGGGATGAACTGTTCTCAAACTTTTGACCCACGGTGTATTTCAAACATCCATGTTGTTATTCTGCGCTTCCTTTTGTGAACCATCCAACAACAAAAATCCATCAAAGAATGAAACATAAATCCATCGAGGGCTTTGGACACAGTTTTCTCTGCAGCTCGAGGTTTGCTTTGACGTCCACATTTGTCAGAATTGGGACAATTTTCAAAATAAAAGACGATTTATCGAGCGGGATTCTGGTCTGGAAATAACTCCTCAAACTTCACTTTCTGCAGAAACTAAACAAAAAAAAAAAACTTCTTTTAACTTCAGACGTCAGTCAATAAAAGAGCACACAGGACGCCGCGGGGGCCCTTTGCACCAAAACTCTGCAAAGTCAGTGAGTGGAGGGATCAGGCTGGTAGTGAAACTGTCTTCATTAAAGAGGACAGCAGGGAGGAGAGGCGGGAGGCTCGTATCGACACAGAAACGCCGTCGATGACAGAATAAATAACCAAACAGTTGCTGCGAGATGCGTCTGAGTTTCTCCTCGAAGCCTGAGGGGTGAGAAGACTCACGCAGGGAGTTTAGGATGTGCAGTCACACTAACGCTCGCTAACACACCCGCCATATTAACCACGGGCTCATAAAAGTGCTCTCTCAGCTAATTTCACACCCACTGATCTCATAAAGCGGACATGATTTCCTGCTCGCCACAGGTGCACACACACACACACACATTAACACACACGCTCATAAACATCTCAGCTCACACCCACACACTTCTGAGGGACGGCTGGTGACTCCCTCGTCACAGCACGGTCTGAGAATGACGGCTGAAACCTTTAACTTCTCACACGTCCTCAGACTTCTGCAAACACTCTGCAGAACCAGCAAACAGAGGCGCTCTCATAACAACAGATATGATTCACCTGTTTCCACTCTGCTCATTACGCAAACTGCAGACTGGACACTTAATCTGCTGACGGCGCTGTTCTGGAGTCTCTGCTGCAGGAAAACACCCGCAGAAAATCTGCTGTTTTCTTTAGATGAAGCTGAAGTTTCTAAGGTTTCAGAATATTTTTATTTTACTGCAATACAGCGTGAGTCAGGGAAGAGTGTGTCCTCAAAGGACCAACGAGGACTGCTTTTCAAATTTACCAGCAAATCAAGGATATCTCTGAGGCTCCGAGTCCACTCGTGGGGGCAGACTGTTCTGAAACTCTCTCTCAATTTCAGGGTGAAATGATGGATGTACTCCAAGATTGTCAGGCCAGGCTTCGATTTAAAATGTTGTTTTTATGCTAAGCTAGTAGAAAAAGCATCAGTTTATGTACCTGACCTGTACCTGTGCAGGTTTAGGCTTTTCAAGTGAACGTTATTTGGGATTTAAATTTTCAAATTGGTTTCAAAACTGGGTGAAAGTGGATCGTAATTAAAAGAAAGACAGAGGAAAAAAGGGGAGCGCAGAAGGCCTAGTGGTTAAGGTCGCGCTTCAAGTCCAACCTGTGGCTACCTTCCTGCACATCACTCCCCCCTCTCTCTCACCCTGTTTCCTCCTCTATCCGCCGTCCTGTCCTCTCTAAAAAATTAAGGCATAAAGGCCCAAAAAAATATTTTTTAAAAAAAGAGAGAAAAAAAGGGACAAAGATGAGAGCCGCTGCAAAAAGCGGCCACCCTTTGGTCTCCAGACTTTTTAACAAACACATGAAGACAGTTTACAAAGTCGGCCTACTATCACTTAAAGAATGTGTGGAGGATTAAAGCACTAATGTGTCAGCAGGACCTGGAAAAACTGGTTCATGCTTTTATCTTCAGTAGACTTGATTAATGTACGAACATCAAGAAAGTGGATCACATCAGTCCAGGTCTGAGGTCTTTACACTGGCTCCCTGTCTGTCAGAGGATAGATTTTAGAAAGCAATAAATGGTTTAGGGCCAAAATATATCAGTGATCTTCTGATCCAGTACGAACCATCAAGATCACTCAGGTCATCTGGATCAGGTCTACTTTCAATCCCAAGAGTTAGAAGCAAACATGGAGAAGCAGCGTTCGGCTTTTATGCTCCAAGTATCTGGAACAAACTTCCAGAAAATATCAGGTCTGCTGAAACTCTCAGCTCCTTTAAATCCAGGTTGAAGACTCACCTTTTTACAGCTGCTTTTAATTAAACAAATCATTTTAATATCAGTTTTCTTGCACACCTCTGCATTCTGCACCCTGACTTTTACCCTTCTTTTTGCCATTTTACTTTCTTTTATTTCTATTTTAAAATTATTATATTTTTTGCTCTTTTAATTCATTTTTAAATTGTTTCTTTTAACATGTTTTGCCGCTATGTGAAGCACTTTGAATTGCCTTGTTGCTGAAATGTGCTATATAAATAAACTTGCCTTGCCTTTAAAACCAGTTGAGATCTAAAGTCGCTTTCACACCAACGTCGTTTGGTCCGGACTTTCAGACTTTTCTGTTTGATCCGAACCAAAATGATCGGTTTGAAACCTCCCCTGGACCTTGGTCCAAACCAAACAGTCGGACCTTGGTCTAACCAAAAGTGGTGGCCTTGGTCCGGACCAAACAGGACCACTGTCTGGTACATGTCCAGTGTGAAAGCATTATTCTGAAAGGTTCGGACCTTCGTACCAATCACAGGATGACACACTTTCTCCTTCTTTCCTGTCGATGACGATAAAGTTGTCGTCTAATTATAAACCTTATAAGACGACCTCAGATCAGCATCATGTACAATTCTTCAAGTTGTCGCTGTTGGTGATATAAAAACATCAATAATATGATGATGATTTCATTCAGTGTTGACAAAATTAAATTCCAGCTCAACATGTTGACGTCAGACGGCCACCGGCCAAATGACCAATCAATGTAAACTACAGATGTGACGGTGTCACCAAATAAATAAAATAAGTAGTCAGAGTGTGTGAAAATAAATATGGAAAACAAAAGGGTTTCTTAATTTAGATAAAAGTTAAACATATATATATAAATATTCCCTGTATATGAATGTGTGGGACCTGTCATTTTTATGTTCATATTATGTGCGTAAAATGAATGGGAAAAAAAACAGGAGATGATAAAAGGAGGATGTGTCGTGGGGGAAGAGGCGGAGAAGAGGTGACCGGGAAAAGTGAACAAAGGAACAGGCAGACCTTGTGAGGTAGGGCCTGAAAATAAAAAATATAATTGTAACTAGTTGTCGGCCAAACAAGAAGAAAAAGGATTATACAATAAACAAGACAACAGCTTACTATCTCCCCTAAGCTTCTCGCCGGACCTCGCTGCACCAACTCTGAACGCGTCAGGAGCGGAAGGAGGAACACCTTTCCAACACGGATTTACGCGTGACTCGGGGTGAGATCGACTCTTTTTGTAGTTGTTTTTTACGCTGGTATACCAGAAAGAGAGAAACTGATCGATCACACATTTTTTTGATTTTTGGACTTTTCCGTTTTTGTGGATTATTGCGTCTTTTGCTTCGATTCCGTTTGGACGAAAGACTTTCGCGGTTGCTTGCTAAGGAGTTTTAACCGTCTGGAAAGACACTTAAAAGTGTCCTGAACAGGATCTCTTTGAGTTTTTCGTTTGGTGGTGACTTTTGGTTTATTTAGAAGATATAAAGACTGAAATATAGACATTATTTTCGTTGGGACTTAGTTTGATTTAACCTTACGCGCGGTGCGCGCATTGAGTTGTTTGATTAAAATGAAATCTTTTAAGTTCATGACACTGGCTTAAGAGTTCTTTCTGGTTTTCTTTGAGCAAGGTTTGTTGCTTATTACTCCTGAAATATTTTTTTTTGTAAATGGTTTTCTATTCATCCCGTTAAGTTCCCCCCTTGTGTGAGGTAATGCCGACTTGATAAAAGTGTAGCGTTACACAAAGACACGCAAAATACACAGTCGATGACGGGATCACGTAGGTTCATCATGTAAGTTCTGTTAGTCTGTTTGCAGTAATGACAGAATGAAACCATAACAGACTGAACCAAATGTAAACAATGGAACAAAAACACAGACTTTGGTCCAGACTGAGGTCCGGACTTTCAGGTGTATCTGGCCTCAGCCTGAAACCAATCTTCTAACATGACATGAAGCCTGAGGAAATACACACATGAGGCTCACGATCACACACTCCAGAGATGAAACCGAAACGCTCCCTCCTTACATCAGCTGAAAGGGGATCATAAAACGACTACGGCAAGCTCTTTGGATCAAAACGCAGACGTACAGTTTGCGTTTTTTGAACCTGTTGAGGAGACTCTCACGGTGTGAGCTCTGCTTGTTGTGTCTCTGCTTGTTGTGTCTCTGCTTGTGTGGCGAGCCAATTTACTGCATACTGGGCCCATCTCCTGGGACTGGTGTCACCATAGCAACAGCAGGAGACAAAGATCAGGGTGGGAGCGAGATAAGATGGATGAGAGGAGCGGTGAGCGTTAGGATGCCCAGTTTCTCTCCAGTCTCCGTTCGGTGGTCCCTTATTTTGGATTCAACGCTGACAAATGCATTTGGTACCAAAACAGACGTAACACAAACACAGGTTGACATTTTTACAGATATTTTCCATCAAGAAACCAAATATGGAAGCCAAAAACAAGAAGTGTGATTGTTTTTCTCCACAGCTACGTCTGTTTGCTTTCTCGCTGAGAGCTGGATCAGAAAATAGAAACCATTTCCCTCGAGGATAACGTCCTGTTTCCTTTTTTTTTTTTTTTTCCATCAGCAGGAAAAAACAAGTTAATAACAACAGTTTGTCCTTTTGGGGGTGTTGAATCTGTCAGAGAGAGCAGCAGAGTTTCAGTTTCAGAGTGTTTCCTCGAGTCCCTCAGTCCGCTCTCAGCCTGTCAGCTCGGTCAGAGTCCTTTGTGAGAAATATGATGGAGCAGATAACCGTCTGACACCATTTCTCTGCACGGTTACTGGGATATTCTGCCGACATCTGGAGATGACTGGAGGGATGTGGACTCCTCAAGGGATGGTCAGAGGTGACAGATGGGTTAAAGACGGGACTTGACTGAAAAGGGAGTAATATCTGCACAAATATGCACCACAAACTCTGCGTCACTGTTTCTGCGTTGCTCTGCAGTGTCATCTGTATGATCCCCTGTTTCTGGTCCTTCTGTTTTCTGCTTCTTCACAACAGTTTTGAGCGTTTTGTGGCTGGTTAATCATACAGGATCCGCCCTGTTCTCAGAAGACGTTCCTCAGGACGCCTCCTCAGGAGCACCTACTGGTGGGATGTAAGTCAGCTCTCAGCCAGGGAAGATACAGACGGCACCACTGGCCGACATCTTGGAGCAGGAGAGACAGGAGAAGCTTCAGACCAGCATGAGGCCAACAGCATCCATAGAGTTCATCAGAGAAGGGGGGTGTACCATTCGGCAGGAGTCGGCAGCTCGCTGTGACTTTAGGATCAAGCTAAGACCTTAGCTGGACTGCATGGAAACGTACTGACTGATGTGTGAGGGTCCAAATACATGAGTCAAATCTTCAACTGGCGACCATCTTGGATTTGCCAATATGGTGGCCCCAATGAGCGCCAACTTTGGCGCCCTCAAAAATGGATTTCAAAGGGTCCAGTCTACACCTGTGCCAGATTTGATCATATGAAGTCAGGGTCACAGGCCTCACCTCTGCTGGGCACTTGTTGTTTCAGACTGAAAAAAAAAGTTTTTTCATTTAATTTTATTTCCTTATTTTTTTTATTTTTTTATTTTTTATCATTTTTTTATTTGTTATTTTTTATTTTTATTTTTTGTTTTTTATTATTTTTTTATTTTTTATCATTTTTTTATTTGTTATTTTTTATTTTTATTTTTTGTTTTTTATTATTTTTTTATTTTTTATTTTTATTATTTTATTTTTTATTTATTTACTTTTTTTATTTATTTATTTATTTATGTTTGTTTGTTTGTTTTTTTGTTTGTTTATTTATTTATCTATCCTCAGTTATGAATTTCCTCTGATTAAATCTGTTTTATCTGAGTTTGGGGGGTTTTTTTGATTTGGGGTTTTTTTTTTTTTTTTTTTTTTTTACTTCCATCTGTATATCTGTTCTGATTATCTGTTTTCTTTTTTTCATCTTGGATTTTAATGCATTTGGTGTTTCTTTTATATTGTAAATGAAAGCTTTTCTCACAGGGATTTAAAAAAAATTTTTTTTTTTGAAACCAGCATCAACATGACTTCCCTTTAAATGCCTGATTAAGATCTAATGAAGAAGACAAACTGTTCAAAAGAGGAACCACCAGTCTGGTCCGGGTCGCCGTGTGTACCACAGTAAAGTGGGTCTGAGCAGTGAGTGATGGGGTCTTTTTTTTCCTGATGTTTGCGTGTCTGTGGCGAAGCTTTAGCAACATAACAGCATCAGCTTCTGGTCAAACACCAATAAAATGAATTTCTGCACTTTATTCTGGGAAACTGGAAGTTTCTCCCCATATTTTTTGCACACGTTGTATGAAACCATGAACCGTGTTTGTTTATCATCCTCAAGTTGATCCTGAAGTCCTGCACGTGCAGCACCCTGCGGCAAACAACCGCTAACGGCTAACATCCTGTAACAAACATGCAGATGTCAGGTCAGCTCCAGCCCTGATAGTTGAGACATCACACACACAGAAAAACATTTCAGAGACGTGTTCAAACTCATAAATGTGACCTTTTTTTAAAGTCTCTCTTTGTTTTACAAGACGAGAACATGCACACACACACACACACACACACACACACACACAGGGGATACAGAGCGCTTTGTCATGCATGAAGTATTCTGAAGCAATTGGACCGACATATTCTTGTCACGATGAAATTAGATTTGCAGCGATGCAGAGAGAGGAGGGAAAAAATGGAGCAGGAGCTGAGGTAGAAATAAAGGAATGGAGGAAAAAAGAGGGAGAGAAGGTAAACGTCAAACAGAAATCAAATCCAATCTGACAACCTTGAGTGGAACAAGTCCTGCACTCAAATTAAGCCTTTTACATTCAACTCGTGTCAGCAGAGAGAGAGGGAGGAGGAGGAGGAGGAGGAGGGGGGAGGACACACGTGGAGGTGAAGGGGAGGCAGAGCTGGAGGAGAGGAGAGAGAGAGAGAGAGAGGAGAAAGATTAAAAAAGAGGAAGAAGCAGGGGGTAGGACAAGGTGACTGCAGGAAGAGGAACTGAGGATAGCAGCGAGTTTCATCCGTCATGCCTCTCTGACGGGGTGGTCGGTGGAGTGTGTGAGTGTGTGTGTGTGTGTGTGTGTGAGTGAGAGAAAGAGAAAGAGAGAGAGTATGAGTCAGCTCAAGGTCTTGCACGTTTCTCTCCCTTCATTAAACAGAGCAAACACTTGGCACCACATGTTGACTCAACCACCAACAAAGTGGACTGATGGACGTTTGTGTGTGTGTGTGTGTAAACAGGCAGACACTGATTTATTTCTCTGATGCTCTTCCTTTCTCCTTCACTTCATGTCGACACAAAGATCCACTTCGGCCGTGTTTAGCTGTGTTATCTCACAGCTGTTTGAATTCAAGAATCAACACTGAAACATTTTCGTCTCGGACTTTAAATTCAACACAGACCGGATCTTTAATGTTACAGTTTACAAGACAAAAACCAACTAAAGCCTCTGAAATCCTTGTGCGAGCTGCAAAAAGGAAAAAAAAAAATGGAGGAGCAGGAAACAGATCTTGGACTTCTCACGTGCGCCGTGTTTTGCACAAGATGAGCACAGTGAGCCTGCAGGCTGCACGCCGTTCAGGGAGGGTGGACACTGTGCACACGTGCAAAAGTTGTAGAATTGACACACTTTGATTTACATATAAATAAAAAAAAAAAAAAACCTCTCATTGTTCCAATCCAACTTTATTTATAAAGCACATTTAAAAACAATACAAGTGCTTCACATCATCGACATAAAAAGAGAAACAAAAACAACAATCAACCAAACAGAGTGAAACAAGAATTAAAATCAACACAACACCCCTAATTTGAACACAGGCATCATGGGAGCTAGCCTAACCTAATAAAGGCACGCTCTCCCCTGTTCTTCAGCCTAGCTTAGCATCAGGTGCAGCCAGAAGTGCCTGATCTGCAGACCTCAGAGGCCATGATGGCTGTGAAAGGTCAGAGGAGTATGGAGCCAGCACATTCAATGCTTAGTAAGCAAACATAAAGTCTTAAAATTAATCCTAAAACTGACAGGAAGCCGATGAAGGGAGGTCAGGACAGGAGCGATGTGCTCCAGCCTACCACTTCCTGTCAGGAGGCGCAGCACCATTTTGGACCAGCTGCAGATGAGACGGGTCTGGCTCTGCTTTTGTCAACTCACACCGGCTGCGTGTTCAGTCCGGCTGGGGTCACAGACAGACTGGTTTGTTTTATTTGAAAATCTCAGGCTCTTTTTATGTAGTTACTTCCTGTCTCACTTGATCTCTGATGTGGTGAACTGATGCATCACAGCTCAGGGATCCTGCAAAAATAGAATGGTTGTGTTTCTATAACCTGCCAGACCGGGCACGCAGCGGGACAGGGCACGCAGCCTGACCGGGCACGCAGCCGGACAGGGCACGCAGCCGGACCGGGCACGCAGCCTGACAGGGCACGCAGCCTGACAGGGCACGCAGCCGGACAGGGCACGCAGCCGGACAGGGCACGCAGCCTGACAGGGCACGCAGCCGGACAAGGCACGCAGCCGGACAGGGCACGCAGCAGGACAGGGCACGCAGCCGGACAGGGCACAAAGCCGGACAGGGCACGCAGCCGGACAGGGCACGCAGCCGGACAGGGCACGCAGCCTGACAGGGCACGCAGCCGGACAGGGCACGCAGCCGGACAGGGCACGCAGCCTGACAGGGCACGCAGCAGGACAGGGCACGCAGCCTGACAGGGCACGCAGCCGAACAAGGCACGCAGCCGGACAGGGCACGCAGCAGGACAGGGCACGCAGCCGGACAGGGCACGCAGCCGGACAGGGCACGCAGCCTGACAGGGCACGCAGCCGGACAAGGCACGCAGCCGGACCGGGCACGCAGCAGGACAGGGCACGCAGCCGGACAGGGCACGCAGCCGGACCGGGCACGCAGCCGGACAGGGCACGCAGCCGGAACGGGCACGCAGCCGGACAGGGCACGCAGCCTGACAGGGCACGCAGCCTGACAGGGCACGCAGCCGGACCGGGGACGCAGCCGGACCACAATGTGCGAGTCGACACATTGACTTGAATGGAAACCTGTCTGATCCAGTCTTCCCAGCTTTCAGGAACGTGCTGCGGCCATCAAATTCAAAATGAGTGAATATTTGAAAAAATCAATGAAGTTTATCAGTTTGAACATTTAATATCTTGTCTTTGTTGTGTATTCAGATGAATTTAGGTTAAACAGGATTTGTAAATCATTGTGTTCTTGTTTTTATTTACGTTTTACACAACGTCCCAACTTCACTGGATTGGGGTTGTAGAATCACTTGAAAAAATCCTGGTAAAACTGGATCAATTTGAATTTTCTCAAAGCTCTGAGGAACGGTCAGAGATTGAAAAACCCTGACATGACTCACCCAAATAATAAAAGCCTGTCAAACATCTGCTGCTCAGTGCGACTCGTGACAGACGAGCGCAGCTCTGACATCAGCCATCAGCCTCATGCAGGGAGCGAAAGAGGCTGGAAAACAGATCTGTGAGCGCGGGGATGATGATAGGATGGGTGGATGGATGACAGACAGCTGAGAGACAGAGGAGCAGAGAGGTGAAGTGACTCAGGGTAAACAACCAGCAGAAGATAGTCTGGGAGAAGAAGAGGAGAATGATTTCACGTCCCCATCAAACACAAAGAAATGAAGACCAGATGAGCCGTTCCTCACGTCATACATCCCCCGTGTTGTGTATTTTTAGTTGTTTGGTGATCCAGGCTGTAAAAACATGAAAGGACTCAGCTGAGAGCAGATCCAGCTCAGGACGGGTGGAGCACCGCCTGCATGCAGATCCACCCTTGATGACCACGTCCTTTTCATGAACGAGGAGCGAGCTCACTTCATCCGTTAAAGCGCAAAAATAACCACAGAATGATGAGAGAGAGCGAGGCACGGGCGAGGATGGGCGAGGACGGGCGAGGACGGGCGAGGACGGGCGAGGACGGGGAGAAGTGTAAATGTCAGGGAGACTGATTCAGCACATTTTCAGGTTTTATCAGGACTGATCCAGTTTACAGGTGGGCTGAACATAAATGGTTTTTTTCCCCATAAATTTGTCCTGGGATGCAAAAGTGATGCGTAGATGTCTTCTTCTTCTTCTTCTCTTTTTTGACACTAAACATTTGTTGAAATTCACCTCAATCATCTTAACAGACCATAAAATGCAGTAAAAGAAATCATGAAGCCAAAGAGCACCTCCCCCCCCCCCACCTCTGATTGTTTTAACACTACTATCTGAAAGCTTTGAATAGAATTTGCTTTATTACCATATTGACCCAAATATAAGACGAGGTTTTCTTTCATTGAAAAAAATGGGGAAAAGTGGGGTCGTCTTATAATCAGGTCTAACCGTTGACACATGCTGATAGTCGTCTAGAGTCGCCTTCCATGAACGCAGTCTCCCAAGGTCTAACCTCACTCCTTCTGCTGTGACAGACGGTGGAGGAGTCCCAGGTGTAAGAGGGGGACAGCTGGAGACTCACAGGTGTGGAGGGGGAGCAACAGTAGAAGAGGGAGTGGTCACTGTGTCACACCTGTTGAAGTACTGGTTGAGTTCAAATATGGACACTTGCCTCGTTGAGCTGAAAACTGAATCTGTCAAGAACCAAGACCCAGATGAGGACACGAATGCAAAACTCGAGACCCAGATCCAGAAGGCTAAAGGGTATTTAATGAGACCGGCAGGGTTCGGTACACAGGTGAGCTATCTAAAAAGGAAAAGGTATCCACCAAACATGAGGCAAAAAGGCTTCAACAAGAAACAGGCAAGGATCAAACAGGACTATGAGAAGACGAGAAGTACGACGAACTGGCGACGAGACAGTGAGACACACGAGGTTAAATACAAGAAGTAATGAGACACAGCTGGAATCAGGTGAAAAACACAGACAAGGGTTAGAACTTTCAAAATAAAACAGGAAACAAGAAACTTTACAGACATGACAGAATCTGGACTTTGTGTTTTTGAACTTACGGACTGGAGAGAGTTGAGTTTTCAGGTCAGTTCAATAAATCTCAGCCCATACATAAAGTCCAAACATGTGAACCATCGTCAGACTTCCAGAGCTCTGAATAACAACATCCCACCTGAGATCAAACAGGTGTGAAAGGACAGACTGGTCAGCTGCATAACCAGTGTGGTGGCGAAATCCATGTTCCAGGAAACAGGTGTTGGCTCAATTTATCTCCGAGATGACATCTGTAGGAGGTTAAGAGGTTACGTACTTGAAAACAGGACACTCAGGTCAGTCCGACCCAAAAACAAGTTGAGAGATGGCTGTGGGAACGTCTAACAGTTGACTTTCCCGAAAACCGTAAGGGAGGTTTTGGCAAGTTGGGCACCAATGTGTCCCGGCAAGATAAGAGTGTTTACAGGAAATCTCCCTCCATGGGAGGTTTCTCATGTTTGGCCATGGTTCAGCAAAGCTGACACCAGAGAAACAATGACATCACCGAGGGTCTATAAAAGATTAGGTGAAAGTTAGATCTTGGTCCGTCCGTCCGTCTGTCTGTTACTAGGCAAGGCAAGGCAAGTTTATTTATATAGCACATTTCAGCAACAAGGCAATTCAAAGTGCTTCACATAGCGGCAAAACATATTAAAAGAAATAATTCAAAAATTAATTAAAAGAGCAAAAAATAATCATCATAAAATAAAAATAAAAGAAAGTAAAATGGAAAAAAAAGAAGGATAAAAGTCACAGTGCAGAATGCAGAGGTGTGCAAGAACATTAGTATTAAAATGATTTGTTTAATTAAAACTAGAGAGGTGATCAGAGCTGTTGTGAACCTGAATAAACCCGAGAGGCTGGAGCTTGGTCGTGTTCTCCTGGTCATCAGTGTCTCAGTGTTTGCATCTGGGAAATCCACAATACCAGGTGGTCAAAAAAAAAAAAAAAAAAAATACCAAACATACAGGCGCTAAGAGACATCTGACCCCCCTGGACCAGACTGTTCTGGACCAGTCCAGCATTTCCACTGATAATGAGCCGGTGACACCTGGATGAACACTGGAGCAGAACAAGATGAAAATGTGTCAACATAACGGTGATTCTGAGACGAACTGAGAGTAAAGAATCTGAGATTAGATTAATCTGTACGCCGTGGATCTCCGTGTTGTTAGGTAAAATACTGGTGCTCTTCTTCCTGTTACCTTTCCTCTACATGTTTGGTTTTTTCTCTCCGTCTCTCGTTCTGCTCAGCGGTCTTCTTAGAAACTCAGTCGATAATGGAGCTTGTCAAAGGAGCTACAAAGAAACCGTCCTACGCCACCCACACACACGGAGCGGTTCAATACACACTGGTAAACACTCGAGTCATTCACACACAGCCTGTCAGAGAAAGGAGAACACCTCCGTTCTCCACCAGCCCACTTCAGTTCATACCTGCTTACATGTAAACACAAATCACTCAAACGCCCACGCTCAGAAACACAGCAGCTATTTTCCGCTGGCTGGTGAAGCGTGGCTGGATCAAACTCTCCCTGAGGGAGAAATATGAGAAGAGAGGGGAGGCGGTACCATCACAGAGCACGCAGGACCACCTGACGTTCGCTCCTGGAGAAGGTTTGAGGCCATGTTTCACAAAGAAGAAACCAGATCCGTTAGCTTCACGTCTTGTGAACTCATCGTTCTTTTGTTTGTTGTCAAAAAGTCATGGAAAAGCAACTGTTCCCTTCAGACCATGTGGGTGATAAATGGGAACTTTCACCAAGTTTAGCAAGTGTTGGAGAAAACAGAGGAGTACGGATGGATAAGAAAGCTAAAAGTCCTGCAGAGGAAAGCAGACGCACACAACTGCGAGATTGATTCAGAGACGTATGTCAGAAGATACCACTCAAAGTACCAAACAACTGCCTCGAAGCGTAACAATACGCTGGATATCAGCAGCAACTTCTAAAATGAGATAAACAAATGAGATAAATCTTATAAAGTTCTGGTTTGATAGAGAGATTCTTTCCTTCAAGGCGAGCGAGGAGCAGAGGGAAGTAAATCTGACAGCTCTCAGTGCTAACATAGGCTGAGCTCAGTGTCCGTACTGATAGCCGCCGACGTGGCGCTAACAGATGGTACTAGACGGAGCTACACATCTGCAGAAAATCTGCACATTTCTGAACGCACTGGGAAACTTATTTCACATCAGGCTGAAATGGAAGTCCTTCTACAGGTAGACAGTTTTTGATTTTTGGGGGATTCTAAGCGAGGAAGGTTCAGACGGCCTCTAGCGCTGAATCTAGCCTACTGATCTTTCATTGGGTGATTTTGCAAAAGCATGTTTGCTAAGTCTGTACACACAGCGGTTTGTCACACCCCACCTCTGCAGAGCTGCATTACATTACATTAGCAGAAAATTAGAAAGCCCCACATTAAGATTTAAGAACATCGACTAAATCTAAACTTATTATCTGACCAACAGGCCCTCTGACTAAAGAGCCTCCTGACAGTCGACAATAAAGTCGTCCGTCTTGTAACTTTTTTCCCCTGGTTAATGTTTCTTTTCCTCAGTCAGTCTCTTCTCATCTTTCTTTTCTCTGCTGGTCAGCTGTTAATCATGAATCTAAGTTTTTTTGTACTCCACATAAACCAAGAGTAACTTTGAAAATATCCTCTGTTATCATTTAAAGCTTCGCCCTTTATGCTCAGTTTTCAGCTCAGTACGGTGAGTCGTGAACTCAACCAACGAGGCGGACTCCTTGGAGCTCATTAAAATGATGTTCAGCAATTGATTAAGTGGCCTTGCTCCTGGTGGTTATGGGATCTTGACCTGTCAGAATTGAGTATCTAACACAGTCACGTGATCTGTGATGAAACAGAGCGATACATCAAATAACCAGCTAACGACGGTGGATTGGTTGGATAGCACGGCATCTCTTTGTTTAAAGACGGATCATCACTCAGATCTAGTTTATCTCCCTCAGCTCTTCAGACGTAAAGCCTTCTGAAGCCCGTCTCCCAGCTGCATCAGTCAGATCGAGTTTAATCATTTTACCTCCTGAAGATTTCCTGAAGTCTTATCACACTCAAACTGTTGGGGTTTTCATCTTGACACCTCCAGTCCTCCGTGATTTCATACGTGAGTCATCGCGTCTCTCCAGATGCCCCGTGTCTACCATCCCGCTCCTCCAGGATTGGTCGGCATCACTGAAAACAGACAATTTATCTCCAGAGCTACACGTGGTGGACGGACTCTAAAGTTTTGGGGGGTTTTTTATGGGCAGGATTTAGGAAAGCGAGCAGCTGCCATTGGATTGTGTGTGGATGCAGCTTAACAGCAAACTCTGCCTCAGATCTGAAAGATGCAGCTGGTCTGGGTGAGCTGGGAGTTAAAGATGGTTTGATAGAGCGAAGACATGAAGCTAAGCCTCGACCTCTTCCCTCAGAGGAGCTCGCCAACGCAAAAGTTACAGACTCACATTTCTGTGACACGGCCTGACTGTGATACTGTTAAAACCCTCTAAGACCTTCACTGTGCAAGTTCCCAAGAACATATTCTGACATTTTTACATACTGTGGTGAGTATTTCTGGAGTTCAGTTATTGCTTTACATCAATATAACCCTTATATCCCAAGATTTTATAGAATAGAATAGAATAGAATAGAATAGAATAGAATAGAATAGAATGGAACATACTTTATCGATCCCTAAAGGGAAATTCAGAGGTCACAGCAGCAAACAATGTGTAAAGTGCTAAAATTCCAAGAATTTAAAAAGAGAATAATATCATAAAAGTCCATCAGAGACGTCAGCTTGGCCACAATTCTCATGTCAGCCAGCACCTCAACAGGGTCCACAGGGTCCACAGGGTCCACAGGGTCCACAGGGTCCCGGACTGATCTGGCCTTCTTCACCAGTCTGTTCAGCTCTCCTGTATCCTGTCTGCTCACAGCAGGTGAAATCCTTCCAATGTGGTGTTCGTGTCCGGTGTTAGCTCTGTTAGCCATGTCTCTGTGAATAGCATAATGCCACTCTGCCCTCTGGTGCTGGGTTAGCATGGCTAGCTCGTCCATCATATTGTTGATAGGTCTTACATTCTCCAAAACGATGGATGGAAGGACGCGTCAATGGGGTCTCTTCTTAGCTTGTACCAGCACATCGTCCTCGCCTCCTTCTCCTCAGCTCAGCAGGACACTTTTGGACCAGTTAGCAGTGACATGCTACAGGTTTGTGATGTTTTTGTGTTTTTTTTATTGGTTGCAAGACTTTTTTTATTATTATTATTTGTTGTTGGTGGTGTGTGTTGGTGTTTTTTTTAGTCTGCACATTTCGAAACCCACACAAAGGATCCAAAATTGAAAAACTAATCCAACCTCATTTAATTAATAATTATATTATTAGTAATAAAAACATAACTAAACCCCCCGAACAATTAATTCAAAAGTGTTATATTCACGAATCAGTAATGCCAAACAAAACACAAGTGTAATGTATAAAAAACACAAATGATTTTTTTTTTTTTTTTTTCCGGAGGAAAGAAAATTCAGTTCACTTTTTGTTTAGTTCAAAACAAAAAAGTTTCATTTCAGTTTAAAAAAATCAAGAGAATTTTGTTTCAGTTCAGTTCAAGAATAAAATAAAAAAGAAAAAACAGTTAAAATTTAATCTAAAAAGAAAAAAGTAAAATTACTCACAGATGAGAGCCAAAACAGTCGATCAACGTCAGTCAATGTGTCACGTCATCCAGTCACGTCACACCGGCATCCAGGAAATGAGTTGAAGGGAGATCGCACCGTGGAAAGTGTCCGTTTTCTCTTCCTTTCTGTGATGTGGAGAGGGACTGAGCTACCCCGACTTACACGCAGCTAGAGATCAGTGTGATCCGTCACTTCACGCGTCTTCCCGGGACTCATTCATCTGCCGGCTCCGTCAACTGACGTCATAAAAAACGGCCGCCGGGCTCCCAGTACGTCATCTTCGGCCAATCAATAACTTGACTTGATTTATGTCTTAACTAATACAATAAATTGCTTAAAGGTGCAACCATAAACTTTTTTAAAAAATGATTTTTTTCCACATATATTTCAAAATACAGAAATAGTATGGTTATGTCTCTTGAATCTGTAAATGTAAAAAGTGTAAAATATCCTTTAGAACCACAGGAAATTTATTAGGAGCCTGTATATAACTTGCCTTGAGATATAGAGTCAATTTTCTAACCTATAAAAAAATAAATGTAAATAAATAAACAAAGTAAATAAATGAATAATAGTGCAAAGAGACAAAATTAACATTAAAACATATTTACAATAGTGTTTTAATTCAAATTCTGAAGTGTGCCAGATAATTATGATCACATGTAATTTAACTTTTATTTATTTATTTATCTATTTATCTATTTATCTATTTATTTATTTATTTCGGTCACGTCAGCACACTTATACAACATCACACATTGTCAATAGTTGATCAAATTGCCAATCAAAAAATGAAGATGCAGCTCGTAGGAGCCGTTTCAGTTTTCTATCTTGCCCAAATTGTTCAGGAGTTACGGTAATTTGATACCGATTTGTGCTACCGATGAAAGGGTAAGGAAGTGCTGCAGAGTTGATGGAAACCTGGAGCCTGGAATGGGTTTTTCATTAGATCGATGGATGTATGGGCTGTTAATGTAAGAGTGAAGTTCAAAATAAGTGTCAAACAGAGGCCAAATGCTTCAAAAGACAAGTTTAAAAACGTCCTGATCTGGGAAAACCACATTAAAACAATCAAGAGTCGAGTTCATAGCTCAATAAATGCATTTTGAAGGGACTTTATCTCATAAACCTTGAACCTGGAACCACGGCGCCCTGCAGAGGCTCTTTTGTTTGACCCTGAATTAAACCAATCCCTCACTTTCCCACAACACCAGGTCTGACTCATAATTGGACACACACACACCACAGTGACTCAGTGCATCTTCTGCATCCTGCGCTGAGTCCAGATCTCTGGGGTGGCTCTCCTCTTGGACTCTGGTGACTCAGCTGCAGTGGACAGACCCTGTAAGTAGATACTGATGCAGTGAGCTCTCAGTGGAAGTGTGTGTATCTGATACACTCCTGGAAGAGGCAGAGATAACGTGTCTGTGTGTGGGAGTGACAGATGAGCTCACGTCTGGACGAAGTGGAGTGAGATCCAGGTCCAGGGTGAAACAAAAAAAACAGGGACAGTCACGTTGACATCACTCAATCTACCCACAATCCTCTGCTACCTATCATTTGTTTATTATGGCAACGTGTCAGCAGCTCTCCGTACGTTCTATTCTGATTTAGTCCTAATCTGATGAGCAGATTATGACACGTATATCAAACTAAACACGGATACATTCAGAGGACTCCTTCTGTGTTTGAACAGCTGGTGTAAACTGGAGATCCACTGACACGTTCAGCTGAAGGTCACCACTTTACAGGGTCACTCTTTAAAGTGGAACACCGGGAGCTGACAGAGACACATTCAGACCATCGGGCTCAAAGAAGACCGTTGATTAGGAGGTACTAAACCAAGTCCATCACAGGAAGGGGAATAAAAACACTGTGGCTGCTCCACCAATCAGAGACCTGCCTCGCCTCTTAAAGTCCCTGGACCACTGGAAAGTACTGCACCCCCCCCCCCCCCCCCCTCCCAAGCAGGGCTGTTTAAGGAAGTAGTTTAAAGACCCAGGAACTAAATTTAGACCTGATTTCCTGTGGTTGAAAAGGTCCTGGAGGATTGTTTTCTGCCTCTTTTGTCTCAGACGCATCAGATCTGTTTCCACACCACTCAGTCCCAGTGACTCAGGTCATTAATTATTCATGTTTCCTGATGCGGAACCATCAACACGCACACACAGAAACGGTTCACACATTCCTCCCGTCTCTGCGACTCATTTTCGAGGCTGCTCTGCTCTGCACCGCTGTTTCTCTCTCACACATTTCTGCTGATGTTTACCTCCCTGGGCGGTGTGTAACAGGGCCATAATCCATCACTGAGGGATTAGCAGGAGACTGATATATCTCACCAGAGAGCAGAGGGGAGGATGAGGATGGGAGGGGGGGGGGGGGGGGGGGGGGGCAAAATAAATAAAGGAAGCCTGCATGAGCAAAGATTAAAAGACACAGAGGAGACTTGTTAAAAGAGCGAGAACTCAAAGAGAGGATGTGAGATGAGAGAAGAAACAGGGTGAAATAAGGACGGAGTGATGTAAAAAAGAGAAAACGGACAAAAGAAAACGAAGAGGTCGGCAGAGGGTTTGATTAAAGTGAAGAACGTGGATCCAAAGAGCCTGTTCATACAATGAGAAACAGAGCTGGGAGACTTTGAAGAGGGAAGATTAAGACCCGCTCAGACAAGGAACAAGACTGATGAAGAATCAGATGAACCAGGACAACAGAACCAAAGGATGGCATCAAAGAGGAAGAGAGAGTTTCAGAGGACGGACACTTCAGAATTTTTTATTTAAACATTATTTAACCAGGCAGCGTTTGATTAGAATAAAGCAAACAAATCAAACACCAGGGGAGGAGCAAACAGCGTGCTTAAAGCAGGTCAAAGAGACCAGAGAGGCCAGACTGAGTCTAGTTTGGAGGTCGTTCCATGACTGAGGGCCAAAATAGGACAGACAGACTCCTCTGACCAGCCTCAGTCCGCACTGAGGGGACGATGTAGGGCAGCCAGGTGCTGGATCTGAGGTTGTGAGAGTCTTGAACAAAGATTTAGATTTAATGTACGAGGGCAAAGTGCCCAACAAGGCCTTAAAATCAGAACATACCAGAGCCTCATCCTGCGCATGTAGTGAGGACCAGCCCACTAGAGTATACAGCGTACAGTGGTGAGTCCTTAAAGCAGAATTTGAAATGAATCTGGATAGCAGCTACAGCAGAAACAACAACAGAGTCTCCTCCAAGACTATCCTGTAAATGGAACACAAATGTATAATAATCTGATGATATGTGGAAAAGAGGAGACTAAATATTGAGAAAACGGGGACGGGACTAGAGAAGCTCTGCTTCTCCCGTCTTCCCTTTCGGACATGTACAATTTGATCAACTATTGACAATGTGTGATGTTGTATAAGTGTGCTGACGTGACCGAAATAAACAAATTTAAATAAATAAATAAATAAATCTCAACGCAGAATGATAGAGAGGGTCGAATTTTGCCAAAACAGTTGAACAACAAATCTATTCACAATTCACAAAAATAATTAAAAATAAATATAATATGTACCGTATCGGCCCGAATATAAGACGACCCTGATGATAAGACGACCCCCCCTCTTTTTCAAGACTCAAGTTTGAAAAAAGACCTTTTGAACACCAAATTTAGTTTTTATACATCACCGTCATCTTGAAGTTTGCATCATAACTTCTCCTCAGCTGCTGGTTAACCTGACCCGATCTTCGACCCACTTCTCTCCAGATTGTCGCTACATTTCTCCATTTTCTGTTATCTCTTCTCTTATTTTCTTCTCTTTTCTTTCTTACCGCTATTTTTATTTTTCTTCTTCGTGACAGGGGTTTGCTTTGGCCTGGGGAGTTAAGTTCAACATTCGCTTTAATGATATCTGGCGCCATCTAGCGTTGTGAATGGGTATAATGTCTAGACCCCGAATGTAAGACGACGCCCACTTTTTCAGTCTTATTTCAATGCAAAAAAACACTGTCTTATATTCGGGCCAATACGGTACATTATTTATTTATTTAAACAGTTTTTAATGAAAATGTTTGACATGTTGATGAGAAAGGCGTTGCTGCGACTCATCCATCAAATGTGATGTTTGTCACCATAAAGGGTTAAAGAGTTCATACATCCATATGTGATGACCTCATTATCTCAGCCAGTCTCATGAGGATCTCATGTCGGGGATTTCTACAACAAAGTTTAGTGTAAACATGCAGCATTTCTACTTTCAATCTACCTGCTGTTCCTGTGCTGGTATCTGAAACAGTGGATGGAGATTGAGGACGTCTGTTTTCTGCCATGAGAGGAACTACTGAGATCAGGCATCAGCAGAATCTGAAGAGCGGAAGAGAAAGTTTGTGAAAGATAAAGTAGTGAGAGGATTGATTGATTTATTTATTTATTTATTTTATTCTGATGCTTTTTAAAGCTTCAGCCTTCATAATCCATCGGCGCCTTTTGATGGGAACGTGTGGCAGCGGCGTGAATCCAAGCAGCTGCACATGCACAACTGTCAGTTTGTGCACATGCAAATGACTTTTGTGCCTCTGTGCAAACAGAGGATGCTGTGCGTGCGTCCATGTGTGCGTGCATGTGTGTGTGTGCATTTCGCAGAGGAAATCAGACAGCTGATTGGCACGAGCTGTCAGTGCGAGTTAAAGGGACGTAAATGCCAATCACAAGCGGAGCAGACAGAGGCTAGCTCGTTAGCTGCTCGGGCTAACTCCCCTTCTTCTCTGCCCGCTGAATCCATCACGTCACATTTCCGTCAACGTCTCCTCGTTCTGTTTGGAATCTCTTTGCGATACAGTTCAGTAACGTGCAGAATAACACACATCAGGTCCGACTTTAACAGACTGCTGAAGCTGATATGAACGATACTTTACAGACAGAGGATAATCTTTCTCACTTTATTAGCTTAGCATGTCGCTACAGATGGGAGGTGTTTCAGCTCTAAATGTGACACCAAAACAGCAGCTCACTACCGAACAGGTCAGAGGCGTTATTGAGCTTCTAAAACGAGGAAAAGCTTTCGCAGCAAAGAAAGAAATGTCTCTCAGGTGATACCTGGAGAATAAAAGAGGAACAAATCTCCTGAATTTAGACGGTTGTACACCAGCATCCATTTCCCCGAAAGGTTTCAGGGAATAATCGTCTCCTCTGAATGATTGGATGAGTTGACTGAGAGGATTACTTTAACAGAAGTCAAAATATGCTTTCGTATCCACTAACACAGACCTCTTTTTCTCAGTCGCTTCAGGTACTTCTGTTAAATTTGATCCTAGCTCCATCAGCCTGAATGAAATCGACTGAATGACTGAAAGACGAATGGAGGGATATTTCCATTAACAGGCCTGGATAAGAAACATTGATCCTGCACTGAGCTGTACACATGTTAGAAATAGTTACATGGCTCACGTTACTTGAAGGTAATTGTTTGTGGATATTCAGCAGGCTGAAAAATGATGAATACAACTTCAGCACCACGGACAGCACCTGTCGGATCAGCCTCTGTTTTCTGAGGCCAGTTCTCACGCTTAAAGTGGATCACAGGATCCAATCTGAAAGGCTCTGTGAGGACTACCTGTGTTTCTATCTGTGTGACACCTTTCCTTTCCATTATAAAGACTCCATTTCCCATGAGCACCATCACCCACTGCTGATCTTGAAGCTGTTATCCATGCTTGGACTGCTGTTTGTCTCTCTCTGTCTTAGCTTCGCTGCACTGGCTCCCGGTTGCTTTTATAAATTGTAACATTTTATTGTTTGTTTTAAAAGCTCTTAAAGTCACAGTCCCTGTTCTGTGACACCTGTGTGTCTGTAAGTGTGTGTTTTTGTTTCTCCCTCCCCCTTCCTGCTCTGTCTCCTTCACTCTCTGCACACCTGAACTGGATCTGCAATCATCACTCCTGCCAGTTATCATCCAATCACCTGCCTACAAAGACCCTGCGCTGACATCCAGTCCCTGCTGGATCGTCGTGCCAAAACGGTTCATCTGCTTAAGTGATTGAATTCTTTGCTCAACCTGCTCACCACCCCTCCTGACACCTGTTTTTCCTGTCCCCAGGACTCACCCAGCCTGGATCTCCAGAACCACATCAGAACTCAACTCCTTGGATTATCAATAAAACTCCTTTTGACTCCTTTCGCCTTAAATTCGTGACACTTGTCGACCTATTACTGCATTGTTTTGTATTTTATGTTTTTTTAGTATTCTAGTGTTTTATCTGCTTCTGCTGCCTTTTTAACTGTGAAGCACTTTGGTCAACTCCGGTTGTTTTAAACGAAGTTTGATTTGATTTGAAAAAAGAAGCGACTCTTACCCGGGTGTGCATTTATTCTGTGGTTGCATTTCAGCTCTTTGGTTCTTGCGTCATGACCTCTGAGCTCTTACCGTTTCTAAGTACCGTTATTTCACTCCTGACTCGTTTTCTGTCGCACCACGTGGGCGCTGAGTGATTGACAGGGAGAAGAGCACTGAATCCAAAGAGACGAAGAAATGAGACCAACTGGAGTGAATGAAAGCACGACGCCTGCTGTGATAGAGAGAGAGAGAGAGAGAGAGAGAGAGAGAGAGAGAGAGAGGGAGGAGAGAAAGTTATCAGTCACTTAAAAAGAGCGTTGACTTCTGAAGGTGGCACGCCTCGACCAACCAGTCGAGTGACGGTTAAAAATAAAACATTTTGACGTTATTCATTTAGACGTTTAAGCTCCTGAGGAGATGGTTTCATACACACACACACACACACACACACACACACACACAAATAAACTCATGTGGGAGTGTGTGTTGGTGTAAAAGACGGAGAAGTGCACAAGTGTGCAGAAGGCACGTCTGCACACACACACAGAGACACACAAATTCCCACAGACAGGCCTGACACACACTCATGGGAGGCTGGTGATGGAATACTTGACAGTGTTGCTGTAAGGTCTTGTTGCAGAGACAAACACACACACACACACACACACACACACACACACACATACACACAGATTTCCCCGTGTAGAACGGGAGAGAGGCTGAGCAGCAGACGAAGTCGATCTTATCGGCTTCACTGGAGGAAATCCATTTCAGAAGCTGATCTTCTGCAGCTTCACCAACCGGCTGAACGGAAAATTTACCCTCAGATATTCTTCATCTGGGATCTATTATCTCTTCCGTATCTCGTATCACTGATGCAGTCCAAAGCCCAGGAGTTAGTGTGCTATAAAGAAACCTTGTAATAGGCTTCTCTCTCTCTCTCTTCTTAGTAACCGTCCAGAGAGCGTTTCCAGGAGCGTCTTTTTATCAGGTTGCTGCTTGATGCTTTGTTCAGCCGTGTGGTGAACGAGGAGGTAGGCAGAGGACTGATAAGGATAACAATAGCAGTAAGAGGAGGCCTTTTCTCCAGAGTGTGAGCAGCTTCTCCAACACGATGCACTTTACATCCCGTAGCTGCTCGACTCTGCCAAACAGCTGTTGAATGAGCGTCACTGAATTCAACAAGCGAGCAGGAAAAAAAACACGAGAAACATCCAGAAACTGATTCGATCAGAAGGGGAAAAGTCGATGCCACAGATGGTGCTTTTTTTATCCAGGCAAGACAACCCACAAAACTACAGAGCTGAAGATAAACTCACCAGAATACTCAAGTAAACGGTAGAGAGCCGGCAGATCTTTGCGGAGGAGAGGGGAAGACGGGGGAGACTCCACGATAGACTCATCTTCAGAACGTCAACTAAAAATAAAATATATATTCAGTTACATTCAGTAAATGTACGAGCAGGGAAACAACACATGACAGAGACTCAGAGGCAGACTCATGAAGTTCAACCTGAACTCCGATATCGAGTTAAATTCACAGACAAACTGAGTTTTCCATGATAAAGACTCCGTTTCCCATGAGCACCATCACCCACCGTCGTAAAGATGTGACTCTTGCCAAGGTGTGCGTTTGTTTTGGATCAGGGCTTCCTCTCAGCTCTGGATTAAAAATCTGACCTGACCACAGAAACTGAGAAAAGAAAACATTTCACACTAAGCAGTTGTGGCGCTGAGAATCTCATTTTCAGGCATGTTTCCATGACGATAGGGTCGCCAGCTGCCACCCTGGTTTGTTTCATACGGGACCGCATCGTCCCGTACGTTGACTGTTAACTCTTGTAAATATAGCAGAAAGCACTCAACAGATCCTAGATCAGATAAAACAGCGGTGGCAAATCATGTTCCAATCACACCGCCTGTCATCCAATCACAGGCCTCCTTACGCACATCAGTTGTAAACTGCGCAAATGCATCAAGTCAAAAAAAAAAAAAAATGAAGTTAAGGTAATGTGAAGTAATGTCTGGTCGGTTTGGAAAGGCAAACACGGATAAACCGTCTTTTGACTTTTTTTATGTAAAGACACAAATTGTGGTTTCTTTAAAGCAGGGGTCTCAAACTCAACTTACCAAGGGGGTAAGGAGGAGGTAGTGTCAAGTGTTCCACAAAAAAAGGGCTTCAAGTCTTAACAGGTCAGAACATGAACAGTTCTTCAGATCATTTGTCTTGAGGGAAGAAGCAGCTGAGACCCTCACTTTAAGAAGCTCATTTTTAAGTTTGGACCTGAACTTTGACTTATTAAAGTTCGTTGTAGAGAAGAGCTTTTCACACAGATAGGTGCTGCCAAAAAAGGAACATGATCCAAACAACGACAAACACCGTACAGCACCAGGTGACACAAACATGTTACAAGTGACCAATTAGCTAATTCACGTTGTTGTCATAAGCCTGAGCTACGGTAGCCCACAAGTGTTAAAAATATAAAACGCCCAGATGCATGTAAGAAAAAACACGAGGGCCACACAAACACAAAGCTTTGATTTCAGGCAGGGGCCACAAAATATTGTTCTGGGGGCCGCAATTGGCCCACAGGCCGCAAGTTTGATACCCCTGGATTAAAGAGAATATACACACACTGTAAGAGCCTAAACACGGAATTTATGTTAGTAGTGTATGTATAACCATAAAGGAGTGCATCTGTTATATTATTAGAGAGAGGTGTTTTATTACCCATTTTTATTTCTATATCCTGTTTTGTACTTTTATTTTGAAAGGCTATAGGAAGTACTTGTGTTTTTTGGCCTAACTGGCAAAACCTTGCAGAGAACCTTTTGTTTACTTTTCTTATTTTTCGTATCTTTTCTTGCAATTATCAAAAGTGGAACTTGTATTAAAATGACTTTCTGAAATAAAGAGAAACAATAAATGTGAAAGATTTCCTTTCTCAAGGCGAGGAGGAAAAGTCGATAAAAACAGAAGAAAACAAACGTAACGTCGAACTGTCCCAAAGAACCAAACAGGAAACTCAATCCTGCCGTTTACATTTACACACACAGGTGTGACTTTGTTACTGCTGGAGTCCAGGAAGTGAGTTTCCCTCTTAAATTCAGGTTTAGTCTCATAATCAATGCAAGAGCAGCGACAACTGTTCGTCCAATCAGCTTCCTTCTCCCTCTACAAGTCACATCCTGTCTTCCTCCCTCTCTCTCTCTCTCTCTATCTCACTGTGGCGTCTGCTGAGATAAGCAGAGAGCTGACTGTGTGTGTGTGTGTGTGTGTGTGTGTGTGTGTGTGTGTGTGTGTGTGTGTGTGTGTGTGTGTGTGTGTGTGTGTGTGTGTGTGCGTGTGTGTGTTGGCTTTTATTGCTAATTTAGGGGAGAGGTTATCCATCACATAATGAAGCATGCAGTAAATTACATTTGTGTAAGTGTGTGTGTGTGTGTGCGCGCGTGTGTGTGTGTGTGTGTTTGTTTTATTGCGAGCCTTGAGATGTCAACAAGCTGAATATTGTATGAGTGGAGCTACAACCAAACACACACACACACACACACACACACACACACACACACACACACACACACACACACATACGTTAAAAAGGTTGAATGATGAGCACAGCGAATGCATGTTTATCCTTTGGCTTCTGCTGTTCAGTAATTCATGTTGATGGATGAGTAATCAGCTAATGATACGAGCGAGCGAGGGCAGAAGAACAGAGAGAGAGAGAGAGAGAGAGAGAGAAAAGGAAAGGAAAGGGGGGAGTGAGTGAGAGGATCGCAGGCTGACTGTGATGCATCAGCTTCATGACGACTGGCTTTAACTGAAGTTTGGGTCAAATGTGACCCTGTGTGATGATTGGTTAACGAGTGATGCTGAGAGGATGTGATTGGATAGATAGAAAATTGACACGCCCCCTGATCAGCTGATGAGAAAAGCGGAAAAGAGTGAGAGAAGGAACCATAAGAGTGAGAGCGCTGAGACCGTCTTTCTGATTGAACTTGAGTTACGCTTCATTTCCTGTCGGTGCAAAACAGGAGACACAGGACACAAAACAGGATTATGACATGTGCTGCTGACCTCTTGGCCAGGTTAGAAGAGATTTAGGTCTCAATGGGTTAAATAAAAAATAAATACATTAGTGTGCTGAAAATGTGCCTTAGTTCAACTTAAACCTGCCCCCTCGAGTGCTAAAGCACAGACCACAATCATTGATTAAAGCCACGATAAGCGGCGATAAGAGGCGATAAGAGGCGATAAGAGGCGATAAGCGGCGATTAGCGTCAATTAGCGGCAATTAGCGGCGATAAATTGCGATAAGTGGGGATAAGCGGCGATAAGCGGCGATTAGCATCAATTAGCGGCGATAAGCCGGGATAAGAGGCGATAAGAGGCGATAAGAAGCGATAAGCGGCGATAAGCGTCAATTAGCAGCGATAAGCGGGGATAAGAGGCGATAAGCGGCGATAAGCGGCGATAAGCGGCGATAAGCGGCGATAAGCGGCGATTAGCGTCAATTAGCGGCGCTAAGCGGGGATAAGAGGTGATAAGAGGCGATAAGAGGCGATAAGCCGCGATAAGCGTCAATTAGCGTCAATTAGCGGCGATAAATTGCGATAAGTGGGGATAAGAGGCGATAAGCGGCGATTAGCGTCAATTAGCGGCGATAAGCGGGGATAAGAGGCGATAAGAGGCGATAAGAGGCGATAAGCGGCGATAAGCGGCGATAAGCGGGGATAAGAGGCGATAAGAGGCGATAAGAAGCGATTAGCGGCGATAAGCGTCAATTAGCAGCGATAAGCAGCGATAAGCGGGGATAAGAGGCGATAAGAAGCGATTAGCGGCGATAAGCGTCAATTAGCAGCGATAAGCAGCGATAAGTGGGGATAAGAGGCGATAAGCGGCGATAAGCGGCGATAAGCGGCGATAAGCGGCGATAAGCGGCGATTAGCGTCAATTAGCGGCGATAAGCGGGGATAAGAGGCGATAAGAGGCGATAAGCCGCGATAAGCGTCAATTAGCGGCGATAAATTGCGATAAGCGGGGATAAGAGGCGATAAGTGGCGATAAGCAGCGATAAGCGGCGATAAGAGGCGATAAGCGGCGATAAGAGGCGATAAGCGGTGATTAGCGTCAATTAGCGGTGATAAATTGCGATAAGTGGCGATAAGTGAGCCCTCACTCCTGTGCGCTTGTCTGTGATGCCGAGGCTGGAAATCATTACTGAGCAGACTGGAATCGAAGATGTTGGAAATACGGGAGGAGTTTTAATAGCAGAGTAAAACGTGACTTCCTGTTAACAGTCGATCGTAGCATTTGCATTTTGCTGAAAAAATCGTCAAATATAGCCTTTGTTTTTGGCCACGCCCACTGAGTTACAACAAATCCTTCGAAAACTTTTAGTCGTCAATGTGTATATACACAAAAAAATCTGTGGGAAAAGCTCATTAAAATCCAATATTCAACTCAAATTTCCAAACTTCCTGTTCAGAATTCACTTCAGTCATAAGAGACTTTTTCGTAGGTCTTGTCATGTAATTTTTAGCAATTTTTTCTCATCTGGGGGGCGCTGTGGACAAAAACACTGGATTCATAGATTTTTTGCCATGACTGAATTTTGAGTAAAGTTTAGTGAGTTTTGGTGGACGGTGAAGGAACCTGTGGTTGGACGGCTCAGGCCCCAATTAATTAATCAACAGCAGAGTTGACTCGGTCCTGAGTGGACGCTGATCGCCGTCCCTCGAAGCTTGAATCAAAGATTTGCAGAACAGATGGAGTTTGCTTGGAGCTTAGCTCTTCTTTACTCTGCTTTTTGTCTTTCCACCAACCTTCCTCCTCTGCCTTTGTCTCTCTCTCTCTCTCTCTCTCTCTCTGTCTTTCATCCTATGAATGATGCATGGATTACTGCACAGACTCAGGCAAGCATTGAAAATCAGCCATGACCTTTAGCTGATAAGCTGAGAGCCAGAGCTCTGTTGTTACTTCACTCTGCTGTGAGCTCGGGTCTGAGAAACCTGCTCTCTGACTGTTATGGAAATGACTGCTTTCAGCTTCTGAAACTTCACCGCTTCCCTCAGTTTAATTTGCAACTTACATTTCAAAGACTCAGCGTGGTGGATGTGACCCGCTGCAAGCAACGCCGGGACCCCTGGTCGAGAAGAAAGGAAATAATCCATAAGTGAAGGTGAACACAAAAGTTTAATTGAAAGAAGATTCGTAGAAACACGAAAGACATTTCAGAAACATGAGAGGCAGAGAAAGCTGAAACACCAGATCGTTCATGTACTGATGCCAGAGGGGACGAAGCGAGGGAGGCTCGGTGCACTCAGCAGGTAGCTGAGGTGAATGCTGATGAAATGCTACATAAATCAGACGCAGAGGTTGCAGCTGCACTTTGCAGGCTGCACACCAGGGAGTTAAATAGAACACCTCGGTGCAAAGACTGAAACGCATTCAGACTGTTGAATGTATTCAGTGTGGAACGAACACAGAGCAGGATGCAATCAGGAGCTTTTAAAGAGCTTAATCTGAGTACAGAGCGACTTCAGGCGAGGTCTATTTATTCAAACCCCAAACCACTGACTAAGCAACAAAAAGATGGAAAATCAAATAAATGAGGAAAAAGCAGCGCTGAATGGACAGCATGACGGAATTGGGGCGTTGGGTTCATTGAGGAACGTCATGTCTGTAAAGTTTCATCATATTGCCCGTTCTTGTTTTATTTTGAAAGTTCTAACCCTTGTCTCTGTTTCCTGGATTAGTTCCTGTCCGCCCTGCCCCCCGTTCTTCGTTCCAGCCTTCATTCCTAGTCTTCTCATAGTCGTGTTTGATCCTTGCCTGTTTCTACCTTTACCTTTGCCTTTTTGGATGGTTGTACCGAACTTTGCCTGTCTCATTAAATACCCTTTTGCCTTCTGGATCTGGGTCTCCAGTTTTGCATTTGTGTCCTCATCAGGGTCAAGGTTCTTGACAAGAAAATCTTTCCTCTGATTTCTCTGAATTGCCTGTTGTTACTTTAAGGGTTGTTGTTGAATCTTAGCCTTTCCGTGGAGTGTCTCGTGTCTTGACGGCAGGCCAGGTGAGGCCCTGAATCTGACAGGCTAAACTTACTGAACTACTGAACTGCTCTGTTCAAACTATGTCACTCAAGAAGAGTAAAACACACGAGGAGTCCGATCATCAGAAGAGACCGTTCAGCTGAATCTGAAATACTTTATTCAAAGCGAACAGATCTGAACAAAGTAAATGAGTTGAGAGCTTCTGCAGATCACTCCAAGCAACTGAAAACATGACCAACAAGTAGCATCTTTATAACCGAGAGGACCGTTATTTTCTCCTCGCTCCTGTCTCCGGATTGGTCGTCTCTGTCGAAAGACAAGTCTCCTTTAGGTTAGCTCCCTATAAGGAGGGAAGATCCTTCCTGATCGATGCAGGGGCTAAAAGTAGAGACTGATTGCTGTGGTCATACTGAAGAATCTGCTGTGAATCAAACTGAGCATTAATCAAAGGTGTCATCATGAGTTTGCTTATATACTTTGGTTTTGAACCTGGTTGCAACAGTTTTTCTTCATTGACTTTGTTCCCATGTTGGTTAATGTATCTTTAAGATATTGCTTCTTCCGAGTCCAGCTGGTCATCTTAGGTAGATCAGATGTCTGAGAGCCTCAGCATCGAGGCCTGGCCAGCCTCAACGGCGTCTCACTAGGGCAAAGATCAGCAGATTTATGGTTTTGTTCTTCACTCTGGGAGACAACTGCAGACTATAATGAGCATTTTGCACCTCAGCAAGTTGCACTCATCTTTCTCTGTGAAAAAATCTTCTACACTCTTAATGGAACTAAATTAATATTTTCCTGAAAGAACTGAAGCAGTCTGACTGCTCTTTAAGAAAGACAAGAAAAGAAGTCACTCACAGGTCTTTTCTTGTTGAACAGGGTTAGGCTAAGGTTAATTTTACTAACACTATTTTTTTGGCCCTAAAAGATTCAGAGATCATGCCTGGACAGTTCATCTTCTCCTCTATCAGGAACTATCTCCCTTTTTTTTCTCTTGCCCAAGCGGTTGAGGAATTACGGTAATTTAAACCACTTTGTTGTTGATGACACTGGTTTCACCTTGCATGTCATTGTCATGGGATTTATTATTCTTCATTCAGCAAAGTGTCATCAGCATAACTCTTGAGTGACACATTTCCTCGTGTTTGATTTAACTTTTCTGAAACATTCCCACAAAGAATGATAGAGGACCAAGGTTAGAGCCCTGGGGGACGCCACATGTGGAGTATAGTATATATATATATATATATATATATATATATATATATATATATATATATATATATAGCTGAATGAGGCTGAACAGAATCTCAACACATTGTAATTGTGATGAGTGTAACTGTGTCTTTATACTAACACATTAAACCCCCACCACTGTCACACAGGTGTCCAAGCATGTTATTTAACACCTGGTTACAGTTTTCTGCAAGTATGAGAGGCTGAGTGACATGTTCATACATGTCCCAACATGACCATTATGACCCTACCAACCTCTACCATCATCCCCCCATTACACCTCAGAGCGACTCTTTTTAAAATAAGATACCAGCGACAAATCCAGCGACTTTATTGGTGATACTGGAGACTTTAGTAAACGGGTGCTTGGGTGTCCTGCTGCCTCTAAATGAGTCCAGATTGCAAATCAGTTTCACACGTGCGAAGCCGCTGTCGGCAGAGATTTTTTGATTTGGGAGTTTTAATTGGTGACATCCAGCGTGAAGTGGATCCTCATCAAATAACTTTAAGCTTCCACAGAAACTTCATTTAGGGAAACACTTGAGGAACCGCGACTCTCCTTAGCCTCCTACGTCTAATTCCTTCTCCTCATTTGGACCTGACTCCTCCTCTCTCATCATCTCCAGCTTTCTTCCCCCATCTCTTTGAGCAACAAGTCTGCTGGAGACAGCTTTCATCTCTGAACGGAGAGGCTGTGGTGCCCGTGTGGTGAAATAACAACCCTCAGATCTGAGCCATAAGAAGATGTTTTGGCTCTAATAACTCGGTACCAGGCGTGTGCATGAGCTGATATTCACACGGAGAGCTTCTTGGTTCCACTGACCTGCTGAATGTGTTAAAACACGCACACATGTGTACACACGCCATGGCTGTTTATTTGCTTCAAAAACTGTCTCATAATCTTAAAGATGCACAGCAGTGATCCTCCAAAACACCATCAGAGAGTACAAAGAGTACGCTCACAGTGGGATTCCTGTCAGTGGGTGGTGTTACTCAGAGCTTCGTGGGTATTAGTGTTATTTTTAACACAGAAACTCCCACTAATCAGTGCGTACAGTTCTGTGTGTCAGTTTACACTCTGACATTTCTCCTACATGTGTTTAATGATGCGTCGGCTCCGGCGGAAGTGAGTGCAAGTAGAACTATTAGGAACGACTCTTCAATCTGTCAGAGCTCTGATGCATCGTTAATTTTCTCCAGTTTGACCGAAAGCGATGAAAGAAATAAGCCAATGACGTGTCAGAAGAGCAGAGATGATAAAGTCGGGTTTCCAGCAGTGTACTCTGAAGTCTGCATGATGTGCTTTTCACGTCTTCGTGTTTGCTGCTTACGCATGAATCTTTGCATACGCTCCTCTTTCATCTTGGCGCTGCCTCAGATGTCTTCGTTGCCCGTTGTGTCTTTGTTTGCTCTGAGCCTCATTAGTTCACTGTTGTTCCCCTGAAGCTCTGAGTTCAATCACGCTGGAGTATACTTGATGTACGCGTCTAGTTATCTTCTTTGTTTTGCTTTCTCTGTTTGGTGAATAGACGGAGACAAAAGCGTTGTGTTGCTTGCTGTAAGAGAGATTTAATGACCCTGATAACAAAGAATGAAGTCCTATCATGGAAAAAACTTCATCCATCCACTGTGGTCCAATTAAAGGGAAGAGCGGTCGGTGTTTCACTGGGCGTAAGGTCAGTTTAAAGGTTGCAGAGGCACACAAACACTCTTCATTATTATTGAGCTGGGATCTCGCTGATTGAGGAGAGTTTATTACTCTCATGTTGTACGTAGGGTCTCTAAGGTCTTTATGAACTAACAGCTCTCACTTAAAGGCACAGTGTGGACTCAAATGCACCTGTTCATAATCCACGATTGATACGGTACGGTACGGTACGGTACGGTACGGTACGGTACGGTACGGTACAGTACGGCACGGTACGGTACGGTACGGTACGGTACAGTATGGTACAGTACGGTACAGTACGGTACAGTACAGTACGGTACGGTACGGTACGGTACAGTACGGTACGGTACAGTACAGTACGGTACGGTACAGTACAGTATGGTACGGTACGGTTGGACTCCAAGAGCTGCACAGATGAAGCTGCAGTTAATGGCACAGAAAAACAAGATATGACTGCATCAGCCACACATATTGCACATACTGATAATGCACAAGACTCATTCAAATAGTGGGCAGTTTTTAAAACGATTCATTTTACATTTAAGGACTCTGTATCTCCTTCCTTAAGGAAGGAGTTCATACTCAGAGGGAAGACTATGAGAAGGGTCGGATAGAGCTCTTTGTGCTCGCCTGATAACAGACGAGCAAGTTTAGATTTTAACTGAATGGAGAGATTACCAAATCAGGCTGACATCCCATACTGAATAACGCTCTCTAAAACTGCCTGATGAAACAAAAACATGATCTTCTGATTGACACCGAACACCCTGAGCCTCTCCCAGCTAAACTGAGTATCTAAGTCAATGCTGAGACACCTGTAAGAGCTGACCTGGTTGATTCTTTCATCATGGATTAGAAAAGGGGTGTGATTACCAACTGAGCGGGCGCTGAGTACCATCTTCTCTGTTTTATGTACATTTATGTTGAGACAGTTAGCATCACACCAGTGGACAATTCAAAATCAGATCATCAGCTGTGTGCTGATGTCACCTCTCCTCTGTATTCATTTATTTTTAGTTTGTAGCCAATCAAGAAACACCACGTAGTGTTTGCTGATTTAAAGGTGCCATGAGGACTACCAGGAAAAGCTAGTGTTCATCAGGGATAAAGACTCCGTTTCCCATGAGCACTAGCACCCACTGTCATAAAGAAGTGACTCTTGCCAAGGTGTGCATTTGTTTTGGAGAGTAGATCTTCTTTTTAACACTACTTTTCTTTGTTTGAGACAAATTTTCCCAGGATGCAAAGCGACGAGGTAATGTATTTATATTGGAAAAACAGATTTCTCTCTCTTTCTATCTGACTGCTAAACTGTGTCGGCTCGAGTCATCAAAGGGACGTTAGTTCTACGAGCCGTAAACAGGGAAACTGGGGAAGTATTTAAAAACCACCAGTTCTTAAGTTTATGATATATTTGAAATTGTGGATCATCATCATCAGGCATTTATATTCAGATATGAGAGTTATTGATTAAATGTACTCAATTTTTTTCTTGTACTACGACATTCTTATTTTCAAGATGAGAGATTTTGTGTAATCTTCCGTTAAACACAATTCAGGCGTCTTTTTTTTTTTCTTCTAATATCTGGAAATAAGAAATTTTCTGAACTTCTCAGGTGACTGTGGCTCATTTTAAGTCTTAAGCCGGGTTTACACAATGTTCCACTCAAAAACACAGTGAAAAAACCTGTTGACATGGAAACGCCGAGGCCTGTAGGTGGCGATATAACTGTAGAGTCTTTTGGTAGCCCTCCACTGAAGAAGAGGTGGGCTGATCATCTGAGGTTATTTTTCAAAAGTTTCAGTTTTAGGTTAGCTAACATGTCGTTTCCGTACCTTTGTATTTCATCCTAAAAGTTTTAAATGGGGCTTAATGAGACAACCTTCACTATAAATAAGACATAATAAGTTTATTAGTTTTCATTTATTGCTCTGGGCCTGCAGGTTTTATACATTTTTGATTGGAAACGGTTTCAAAGAGTTCCCTGGCACCCAAAACTAATCTGCATTTCAAAATGAAATGTTCCTTCTATTCATGAGTCAAAGCCGTGAGGATTTGTTCTCCATCTCTTCCAACAACAGACAAGAAATTCCAGCATTTGCTACACGGCGTGAGCAGTAAATGCACTCTTCATAATCTGCAGCTGACACAATGCAACAACCCGACGACCGACCGACTACTGACACATGAAGGCTCAGTTCTGCATTGTTCACAGAGTACAGGGCTCCTCTGCGAGTGGATTAACGGCGATCGTACACTGTTCTTACACAAACAGGGCTGAACTGAGCTCCAGGACGTCTCGTACTTTCATCACTTCTTCATGAACCGTATTTATTCTTCGTTATATATCCCAGACATTCTCGTTGCTTGTGAGTCGAAACTTCAGACGGTGTTTTGACTTTTTCAGGAGGTAACGAAGCAAACAGAAGAAGTGAGGCTGAATGAGTAAGTGGAGGAAAGACAGAGACAGCTGGAGTCATCACATGTCAGCGATCACTCCTAATCTAATATCCAACACACCTGATGCCCCAGGTCCTCTTGGCGGTGTGACACCCGTCTCTCCTCCAGCTGCCACTCTTTGATTGTCTCCTTGTTCCTCCACCTTTCATCTCTCCTGAAGTCTCGGTACCCCTCAGCCCTCTCGTCTCCACCCCTCTCATCCTCGGCATCTCGTTCCCTCAAACCACTCAGATGTTCTTTTGTTCTGTCTCTGCCTGGTCTCAGAAGAGGCCAGGAGATGAAGAGAGTCCTCGCTCAGGGCTGAGACTATATCTGTTTGTTTTTCTAGAGTCCTCATCTTCCTTTTACCTCTTTTTTATATCCATACATATAAACTGGTTTCACAAACAATAACCAATAACTTAACCAGTTTTGTAGTCGGGTCACCAAACCTTGAGTTCAGGCTAGATCAAGTCGTAGTCAGCTTGAAATACTCAAGAGGACCCAAAGTTGAGTCTGTATCAGTGTTGTTATCATCATTTATTTTAAAGAGGATGTTGTGTCTCTTTAGACTCGGAGCCGTTTCAACCTCAGCTGACTTAAAGAGAGAGAAATATGAATTATCAATGAAGTTACTACGGAAGCCGAGAACGGCCATTGATTTTTCTCTTTTTTTTCTGCTTTTTCTTTTTTTTTCTGCTCTGTTATCTCGTGATAACGACTTATTTCGTTATCTCGATATAACAAAGATCGTTTTCCTCGTTATAACGAATTAATTAATAACGTGTTTGTGTTGATTTCAACCTACAAAAGCTGCCGCTGTCTGATCCGTGTGAGTCCCAGGGAGGTGAAATGGCAGATCACACTATTGATCAACGAATCAGGATGGACTTTAATCAAAGTCTAACACAGGCAGAAATTGCATTGTGCCTTTCTGTTAGAGATGGCGTTCAGATTAGTCCTCGTCATTTAAGGAGAAGACTAGCATGGTGACAACTTTACAGGCGACGGTTAAGTGATCCTGCTGAGATTGTTAACTTCATCAGCAGCCAGATAAGAGGACCGGGTCGTCTCCATGGTTACCGAATGATGCACGAGAGATGCAGATTGGATGGACTGCGTGTTACTTGAGACATAGTTCAGGAGATTTAGTCACATCTGTGCCGTTCATGGCAGCTTTTGTAGGTTGAAATCAAGACAAACATGTTATTAATTAATCCGTTATAACGAGAAAACGATCTTTGTAATATCGAGATAACGAAATAATGATTTGTTATCACGAGATTACAGTGCAGAAAAAAAAGAAAAACGCAGAAAAAAAGAAAAAAATCCATGGCCGTTCTCGGCTTCCGTAAGTTAAAAAACTCAAAACAATCAGAGAAAATAAATTTACCCTACAATGTAATCCCAAACGCGATGTCCTTCTTTTCCACACCAATCCTTATTCATGTGCAAACAAACCTACTGCGGCACAGGTAGGCAGAACAAAGGAGCGAACAAATCCACATGGACTCCACAAAGTTTGAAGTACTAAACTGCCTTACCTACACAAAATAAGGCTTCAAACACTTTCAAACTTTACCAGTTTACCAACTTACAAAAGTTCCAAGCAAACAAAGACTCTCAGCCAGGCAACACACCAAACAATACAAAAATCAAACAAAGCTGTCTTACCAAGACAAAGAGGGAGAAAGACGGACGAGCCACCAGTTTGTCATGACCTAACTCAAAGGCTATGACAAATACAGGAAGGACACGATGTAAGCACTTAAGTTTAGACACAAGATTGAATGTTTATCTAACAAAAGCACAGCAAATTAATTGATAACTGCAAAAATGGGGTGTGTTAGTCAGTCCTGTTGATGGTGTGAGTGTTGACGCGTGTGATAATGAAGTGTGGGGTGTTGTCAGACAAAGCAAAGAGAGACTAAAAGGTGCATGGGCTGGACTGAACTGTATAAAGCAAAATGAGAGCGGGTAGATTGGACACAGATAGACACAGGAACAGCAGGGCCGTCACAGTCCCTAGAAGGAGTTTTGGGTCCAGACGGCTACAAAGGCTACATATGCTTTCCGCTCAACATCCAAGGGTCAGTGACTTAAACAGGCAGGTACAGCTGTGAATCATCAGCATAACAGCGAAAAGATATGAAAAAGAGAACAAGAGACATGCTCAAAGAAAAATGAAAGCAGTCCCAGAACAGACCCCTGGGGCACACCATATTTACCAGGAGATTAGGAAGACGTGGTTGTTCACAGCAGCTCAGCATCTTCTGTTTGTTAGAGAAGATAAAAGCAAATCTAGAGATTGATCAGGAGAAGCTTTTGTAAAGTGGATTAATTATTATTTTGGTAGAGTGCCATGTGCTTTCCAGTTTTCTAGACCATGGAGCGACACTCTGTTGTCAAAGAGTCTTCTGTCTAAAGCTGAGAATACACCAGGATGTGTTGATGATGCGCCATCTCCTCTGTATCAAGACCTTCAGACAGCTGGAGTCACAGCCCGAGGAGCTCCCTGGATTCTCACCCCAATGACGATCCTTTCCTTGTTACTGTTGGGCTGGTAAAACCTCAGACCTGTTGACTCCTGGGCCAGCTCTGCTCATTATGTTGGTTTGTTGTTGTAGTCAAGATTAATACCACCTAGTTTTGACACAGTTTGTTTTATTTTGAAAGTCACCGGGCGTTTTGAGGTGGTTTTCTGTGCACAACTTCCTGTCCAGCTCGATCTGCTTTTTGGAAATTGATGTGTCAGAACTCCAGCATCCAGCAGAAATAGGAGGCTTGCTTATGGATGAATCTGGACCACAACAGAGCGGTGCCAGTGTGAGTTGACACGTTGACTTGAATCTAAACCTGAATCTGATCCATGAGACACATCTGGTGTGTTTTGGATGAAAGGGCGGGGGCAAGCGAACCTGGACTATCATCCAGAAAGAGACGAATGCTAGCATAAGAGCTTCAACTGAAAATGTAGCACCGTTCTAGCATGAACACAGGTTTGGTGTGTTTGAGAGAATTATTTGTGCTGCCTCATCCTGTTGTCCCCTGATTGAAACAGAATCAACTGTTTGGACTTATATAGAAAAACAAAGACGATGAAACAATCATCTGAGTGTAGGACAGGAGTCTGCAGCCTTTGCTATCAAAGGAGTTTCTTCCTCATCTCACCTGGATTTAAGTCATTCAGGAGCCACAAAATCTTCTTTACTTTAGTACAATAAGTACAATATGGTGAATAAAACATTATACAGAGTTAAAATATACTGAATAATTATCTAAACAGGAAGTTTTTTCTGAATTTATCAAATTGTAGAGCTAAAAAAGAATACCTGAATTTGATGATATATATTGATAATACTCGACTGAATTAAAATCTCTATTTTTGTCTAGATTTGTCTTTTTGTTGATTTTGTTATCTTACCGGGGGGGGTAAAACTCGAGGTCAGCGGCAGGTGTAAGGTGAGACGGTGGGCTGTTGATGTTGCAGGAGGTGAATTAAAGAAGTGGAAGGCTTTACTGCAAGATGTGACGTGTGTTTGGTTCAACAAAATGCTAAGTCATGGTTAAATTTGGTGTCAATGTTATTTAATTCAATAATAATTTTTTTGGTTGCAGACCCCTGGTCGACTCATGCACTGACAAGATGCATGATATTAGACTAAAGTGCAGCGACGCCGGGTAAATAACGTATAACAGTTGAAGTTTATGGAATGTCCCTTTAACAAGGTGTAAACTGTGTTGCCTAGCAACAGCGTCATCAAGCAGCACACAACTGCACTGACTCCAAAGACCATTACAAACGTTAGTTTTTAAAGCATGTTTAGTTCAGTAATTTCAGACTTACTCACATCCGATCCAAACATTTGAACCCGGACTCGTTTTAGCCTCTTAATTTAGTGTTGATACTAAATTTGGTCGACACAGCGAGCGTTTCCTCACAGCTGGCTGGAGAACCAGATGTTGCTGCTGTAGCCGTTTTCAAACCTGGTCGTAAGTTGTTGAGTTCATAAAGATGGACCAGGCTGTAAAAATGTGCAGTAAGCGGTGATAAAAGGAAAACTGTGTGCAGTGACATGATGACTGCAGCCTGTATGTGTTTGTGTGTGTGTGTGTGTGTGTGTGTGTGCGATCCATCTATTGATTTCAGTTCATGAAAGAGGAGCGATAAACCGTCTGCAGCATTCGGTCATAAAAAAACAAATTCAATCACAGCTGCGTCTGTGCAGAGTCCCATTAGAGTTAATGAAATCATGTTCTGTGGTTTTAAAGGGACGTGGACGTCGTAGAAACCACACTGAGCCGAGAGTAACAAAAACAAACACACGAGTGTGTAATATACTCTGACGAATGGCAGCCATCAGGTCCAACGGGAGCAGATGTGTCGGCACTTTTCTCTTTACTCTGCGTCGTTTGTTTGCAGGGAGCGTTTTGACGAGAACATTCTGCTTTCAGCTTCTCAGATATGGAGAGAAAAGTGACTGAAAGCTGGAGGAAGAAGTTCCTGAAGGTTCACAAACCAGCGTTTAAACTTCAGGTATTTTTGACCCCAAATATACTTTTAAAGTCACACAGAGGGTTTGTTTAAATCCTTTCCTCTCAGCATCTCCAACCAAGAAGAGAGGGAGACATATTTTAAGCAATCAGTTGCCTCTTGTTTGATTTGATTTGTAGTGTTGTTGGTTTTATGGATGGACCAGGAGTTATCGACTGCAGAGATGCAGACAGCTTGTTCTTGTCTGTCAAATCAAAGGAAACTTAAATTAAAGAGAGAATGCTCTTTAACTGTTCAACTTGATCATGGTTTTCTAAATTATTAACTGGTCTTGACTCGGTCTCGACTCCCAAAAGTCTTGGTCTTGGATAGTGTGGTCTTGAGTTTAAACTGAGGCTGTGCAGACTGAGCTACTGCCGCCTGAAGACGAGTATGAACCCTTCATCCTTGGTGGTATGAACAGTAAGAGCTGATTTCGAGGCGCTGAGTGATCAAAAGTAGACCTGATGGTACCGAGAGGCAGCGGGTTGGAGCAGGAAACTGTGACAAACGGAGACAAACTGAGACAAACTGAGACAAACTGAGACAAATGAAGACAAACTGTGACAAACTGAGACAAACTGAGACAAACTGAGACAAACGGAGACAAACTGAGACAAACGGAGACAAACGGAGACAAACTGAGACAAACTGAGACAAACGGAGACAAACTGAGACAAACTGAGACAAACTGAGACAAACGGAGACAAACGGAGACAAACTGAGACAAACTGTGCAAAGCAACGGCAGAAGATGAGAAGCAACAGGGCGCGCTCAGAGATGACAGACGGCTCGTGTCGGAGAAATCACAGGATCCTTTTTCTGGGAAGAAATATTCCGGACCTGAGTGAGTGACAGCCTCCGACTGGAAACGTCCTCCAAACTGACATTAAACTGAGTCAAACGTTAGATAAAAATCGTACAGGTTGCTGCTGTCAGCGGGACATCTGATGAGTGGGACTGAAAAACATAAAATTCAGTCAGTGAACTGGAAGATTTCAACCTCTGACCTTTTTATAATTCTGCAAAGTTCAACACTCGAGTAGCTGATACACAATTTGGACCAGAGTGACTGAAAAATACGAGAGGGGGGGGGTAGTTATAAGCATTAAAAACCTCTTGTCGTGAACTTGCTTCATCCCACCTTCATATCCCACTAAAACCTATAGATGCATATTCAGCGCATACCAAGGATCGATGGAAATTCAGGAAATTATCCAAATATGAGGTAAACCGTGCAAAGACAAAATCACACACCAGCGTATTGTTGGCTTCTACTGTCGATATGACAGAATCAACTCACATGTGACGAAGAAAAACAATGGGAGAGTTATTGGCTGATTTCACTTTGTTGTGTTTTCACTACTGAAATTAATATATGTTGTGCCTAATTAAAGTCAGGGTTGGTGATCAGATTTAGACTTTCTGTTATTCTGGTTAAAATGATCTTTATGTCCTGATGTCAATCAACACATGATGTGTTCTTAAAACAGAGTGAAAAATATCTGCTGTCTCCAGCAGGAGGAAACCTGGGAAACACCAACCAATCCTAGAGTTTGGGATCCAATTTGTTAAACCAATCAAATCCCGTCCCGCCGTTCTGCCCGCCTCCACGTTTCTCCAGCGTGCGCTAACCCTGATTCAAAGCTCATAACCAAGAGGGATCCAAGTACACTGGAGAACAGCAGAAAAACTACCTATACCCCGATTACTGCTAACGTACAGCAAACAGAAACCATGTGCTGAGGACCGGTTTGAGTCTGTGGTTTGAATCAGTCACCATCATATGTTCCTGAATCAGTGGTGCTCTTGCATGTGAGCGGGGGCGTGGTTTTGCAGGAGCTCCGAGTGTCGGAGGCGGGGGCTAAACGGAGTCCAGAGGAGATGCTACATTCAAATTCATGCTAGTTTTCCGTGACTACCAACCCTGCCTTTAATCTCTATACTTATTGTAAAACTCAAGACTCAAACTGTTTACAGTATTATAGATTGTGTACACCTGTGTGTGCAGACTGAATGCTGGGATATTTACACAATTTCTGCCCTTTTTTTTTTTTTTTTTGGTAACATTAAATGGATGCAGAAACTTTCTACAGGAAACAAGCTGCTGAACTTTAAACCAGAGTTCCACAAATCTGTGTTCAAACGTTCGATGTGCCTTTAACAAGAAAATCATCATTAACAGCATCAAGAAAAGCATCTAATTAACTGAGATTGGATTTTTTTTCATTACTATATTATATACAAATATATGCATTACTGTTAATTACTGTTATTACTATTAACCACTATTTTGCCTAATGTTGGTAATTTGCTCAATCCCTAAATGTATATTTATGTGCTATATTCAGATATACAACCTCCACTCAGTTTAGCTTCTGTAAGAATGCAGAAATAAGTTTATCTTTAAATTTACATAATTGTAAATTAACTCATGCAGAGAGGTTTTAATGAGAGAAGATGCAATAAAAAGACACTTAGACCACGAATGACTCGAACGATCATCATTTTTCTGACTTTCTGCTGTTTGTTTTTTTATTTCTGATGTATTTAAAGACCGTTTCTGTAGACTCAATGGCACCTGACAGCTCTGATTTCATTACAAAGGCACTCACATATCAGGCACTGAGCGTTCATTAGTTTATGAGCTCAGTGCTGCACAGCTTTATTAGAAAAGGCCACAGCAGGAAGAGAGGGAGAGAAAAGAAGGACTGCAGCTGACAGCTCTTTATCTTTTTGGACACACGTACCTCTCTGCTCCTGACCTTCACCACTAATGTTCCTTTAAATCAATGAGATGACGAAGAGTTTGTTGTTTATTGACTGAAGTCTAAATGAGAAGTCTTCATCAAGGAACCAAACTAACAAACCAACCAACCAACGTACAGTGCTGCAAAAACAGTCAAAAAACAGACAACAAGTCACCAAACACACAAACAACAGACACTTTATCAGCAAACCAACAAAACCAATCAATCAATCAATCAATTCTCAAATCATTTGACCAACTAGTTAACCAAACAATCAACAAGTTAATTAGTTAAGCAACCACTGACCAAACAAACAAGTAAACAAACAACAGACACTTATCAACAAAACAACAAAACCATTTAACACATTTACCAATCAACAAACAACCACATAATTAATCAACAAACCAACGAAACAACCAAAAAAATCAGAACGTTTATCAACCAATGACCAACGAACAAATCAAACATCTAAACAGCAAACAAACCAACCAATAGATCAACTTACCAACCAACACAAAGACCAAAGAGAAAAGAAAACAACCAACCAGACAACAAGCTGAATAACTAACCAAACAATCAACTAACAAAATAGTTAATCAACCTACTAACCAACCAACCCATTGAAAACAATCAATCAACCAACACACAAACACACTCACTGATGATCAAATTACCAAAATAACCAAATTTAACAACCAACATATGATCCAACGAACCAACAAACCAACAAACGAGCCACTCTATCAACCCTCAGACAGATCACCAATCAACCAACCAACCAGAAATCAAACACACAACCTGACTGACTTACAGACAAACAAGGAGCAACCAATGATCAACCAACCAAACATCTACCAAACGTCTAACCAACCAGCCACAAAAACCAAATGAACCGATCAATCATCCAACGTACCAACCAACCCAAGTACACAATCAACCAATCAAATCAACAAACAAACCAGACAAGCCTTGATTAAAACCACGACTGACAGCAGAGAGAAGGTTCCAGAAGACTGGAACGAAGTCAGACGTGAGGCGTGAGAGAGAGCAGGCGATAAAAGAGGGATGAAACCTCGATCTAACCTGCCTCAGAGGACCTGAGGGGTCTGGATGGCCAACAGAAAACCAGCAGATCTCATGTGTACTCAGGCCCAAGTCCACGTAGTACGCCATAAACTTTGATAGAGAAAACTCCACTTCATTTGGAGGAGCACAGACCGAGGGATTAACTGTCAACAGAGGATTTTACCCCATTAAAAAATGGCCTCCAAAGGGATCCTTCTGGTAAAACGGGGACCAAGGTTATCAAGACCTCACCCCAATAAGGAGGAAAGATTTCAAACACTGGAAGTCCTCAGATTTGGACCTGGATTCCTCCTCCCTGGGTGAACAAAGGGTGAGTGTGTTTTTGTCATCACAGCTCCACAGGCAAGAGAGAGAGAAAGAGAGAGAGAGAGTGGGGGTACAGTCAATACCAGGTCAGCAGTGCTCTCTCGCTCTCTCCTCTCTGCACTCCCTCCCTCCTTCAGTCCATTTAATGGCTGAACAGTGCTGATGCAGGAGAGTGTGGAGGAGTCGTGCTCTCCGGTGACCACAATGCCTCGTCATTACTTTCTCTGTTTGACCCCCGCTACCTCCAGGAGGACCCAGAGGAAAGAAACACAAGCACTCAGAAATAAAGGGTGTTTAGAGAGTAACAGGGAACGTTAAATGGTTTGGAAAAAAATGATGTAGAGCTCTGAGTTCTCTGTATTTTCAAAAGAAAAGCCAGAATATGAATAAAATTCTGATGAAAGCTGAGTAAACAACCGCTGGGTCTTTTATCACAGTGATACCTGCACATATTGAACCTGTCATCAGACAAATCCCAAACATCTGTGAGTGAAATTTCAACACTTCATCACCAAATAAACGGGTTTGTGACACCCAGAGGGGGAAAGTGTTTGGTGCTGTTTGCATGTTTTGGATGGATTTTCTTTCTAACTTCAATAATGACACTTCACAGGATCTGGTCCTTGAGTTTTTCTTTGAGAGGACGGGAGGAGATGTGGAAAATTCAGCATCCGTCAGAAACTTCTCCAAAGTCAGAGCGTCAGTGAATCCAAAGCACTTCAACAGAGATTACAAAACACACAAACGTGAAGTTGAAGTTCTGAATCGTGCCTGTTTGGTGTGAATGGAGCGACGCTTTTGCACAGGCTCCAGAGATCCACCAGCAGATGGAGGTGCTGGCCGACAGAAAGGTCAGAGGCTCATAAAGCCCTGAGAGCTGAGCAAATGTCACCTCCTGATGAGGAGGAGGAGGAGGTTAGGAGGGCTTTCTGAGATCATCTGTGATTTCTATGCTTTATTTGTGAGACACGGTTCACAGTAATGTGTCTGAAAGTAGGAAGAACTTCCTGGTGTCTCTGTCCATGGTGCTGGTTCCTGTAGTGCAGAAACTCTGTTCACCTTAGAGAGACAAGGGGGCGATGAACGAGTGGAGGAAAGTCTCTGTCCTCTTTGTTGAGGACAGTGTTAAGGTGTACCGCTGTTGTAGAAATTTTCTAAGTTCTGGTGAAGAATGAAATAGAGACTCCTGCCGGCCGACACGGTTTTATTGTCTTTGCAAACCAAATTTTAAGAATTTGTATGCCAATATCTCAGTGCTCACCAGATGAGATTTGTTAAACTGCGCTCTTGAAATCCCAGCGGCAACGATCTGGGGCGGCAGCTGTCAGTCCTCCCTTCTCAGAAAAGAATTTGAGGTTGGAGGCTTGAAATCTCTTATCTTCCAGGATGGCCTGAACCTGTCCGCGCTCCGTCCCAGACGATTGCTCGAGGGATCCCACTTCTGACACCAAATTGTTGTAGAAATTTTCTAAGTTCTGGTGAAGAATGAAATAGAGGGGAGACTCAAGAATATATACACAAAGAAACGCCTGCTGCAGGAATCCACACCGGAGCGATCCTTGTATCCGGGTGGGGGGGTGTGAGAGGTCGAGACGCCACAATTTAAAATACAAAGGCTGCTGAAGGAAATCATACCAGGACAGGGCTTTGCGGCCGAGGTGGGAGGACAACAGGAGATAGGGCGATGCAAGACATTGAAATTACAATTACACCGCTCAAAAGTTTTCATGCAGTTTACAAACAGTTTTATCCATTTCACAAACAGTTAAACTTTACCAGACGGTGTCTAAAGAGTGATCCACCGTCAGTCCTCTGCATCAGTCTCCAGGTCTGGCTGCTAATCCACGTGAATCGAGTGCTCGTGTATCACAGCTGAAAAGTGTTTTTCTAATAAAGGGAGAGAACTGGTATCAGAAGAAATTGAAATTCTTCTGCTGCTCAGAAAGTTCCGTCTTGAGGCCAAACATGCTCACTGAGCTCTCACACAGAGGTTTTCGTCAGGCAGGGGTAGGACGCAGGACTTCTTTAGAGCCGCTGGGTGAAAAGAACAACTCATCCATGTGAGTAACAAACTGCTTTTTCTCTCAGCGACACGCTTCAATACAGCATGTACACACAGTCCTCAAGAAGGCATTCATTCAGTTCACATATACGTAGAGGTTTCAAGGACGAGGTAAAATATCTGTATCAGAGAGGAGAGAGCGTGTCTCTGTGCAGGAGACAAATCAGTGTATAAACCAGGTATTCAGCAGCAGCCAGGTAGCATTTACTGTCCTCCAGCGTCTGCATCCTCTGAACACACACGAGAGCCGCTCTGGTCGCTCCCTCTGTGCGAGCTCATCTCTGGACGCTTATCTGCAGCCTGGCAGCGCTCCATCTGCAGCCCGACTGAAGCCGATTCACACCAACATCGTTTTGCCTTTTTTTCTTTGTTTCTTTTTTTTTGTCTGTATGTTTCTGAGCAAACAGACCTCTGAGCTGCGTCAAACATCAAAGTGACGTCACTTTCATCTGAAGCTCGTTGTGTTTTCGTCCCTGACGTACACCAGGGAAAGAAGTCAGTTGTTTTTAGTGTGGTGCATTCACACAGGATAAATAAAGCCTGTAAATAACTCAGAGTTTCTCATGTTTCTGATTGAAAACCCTGCACAGACTCACAGTTCTTAGTCATCAGCAGCTGACTCTGCAGCACGCAGCCAGCCGTACGCTCCGCTCAAAGAAGAAGACGTCCACATCCGGCTTCAGTCAAACTCTGTCCGCAGAAAACTTCTGGAAATTAAACCAAAATTCAAGAACAGATTGTGACGTGTCTACGTAAGTGAAGAATAACTAAAGCGCTGTGATCGCTCTTTATTTTCTAAAGCCTAAAGTAAACAGTGTCGTACCGTGCACACTTTGTTACACTGCAAAAACTAAAATCTAAGCAAGTCTTTGTTATTTTTAGTAGAAAAAAAAAAGACTTTTTAGACTTAATATGAGCAACATTCACCAGACAGGTGCAGAAAAATGTCCTATTTCAAGGTATTACAAAAAATAACGTCTGTTTTGCTTGTAACAAGTAAAAAAAAATGTTAATGGGGAACGAAAAGTTATTTATTTAGTTTTAATTTAAAGAAATCTGATGAGAGAGAGACTCCAAGTCTTAGTCCAGGCTTCATGTTTTCAGACCTCTGTCTGAACGTTTCTCTGTTGTTTGTTTTATTTGTTGTTTTCGTGACTTCTGTTAATAAAATAACTTTTCATGAACATTTTCAGAAAGTGTCTTGAGATAATGTTTGTCATGATTTGGTTCTATAAAAATAAAGATTGATTGATGAGATCAGAACGTCCTGTGAGTGACATTAAACCAGTAAAATATATCATTGTTATATTTGTCCAGGATTAACATTTTTTACCAATACGTACGTACGTACGTACGTACGTACGTTCGTTCGTTCGTTCGTTCGTTCGTTCGTTCGTTCGTTCGTTCGTTCGTTCGTTCGTTCGTTCGTTCGTTCGTTCTCTGCTTTATTATTTCTCCTTTTTTTTCCTGACACTTGATTGTTGTGTCTTGATCATTCTGTTATTTGTAGAATGAATGAGTATGACTGAGTGAGCTGTTTGGGTTGGGTAAAGGTATTCCTCCTCTAAACCATCTATGGTATCTAAGGAGACATTATTTTTATAATGTACTTTTCCTTTTCTGTGTCCGCCCTCTGAGTGGAAAAATTCAATAAAAACATTTCACAAAAAAAAAAGAAAAAATGCTCAACATGATATTAATCATTTCTGAGCAGAAGATGATTAAAAAAAAAAAGCTGCAGAGATCGTCTTTAAAAAATATTTTACAAGCGGCTCAAGGTGCTCAGCGTGGACCGGTTTTATCAAAGGAGCAATGTGTGTCCTGAAGTATGGTCGGTGATTTTCCCTGGAACAAATTACAGACAGGCTCGTTTCCCACAGGATTAAAAACACAGACATCCTCAAGATTTACAAATGATCAGCAGTCCCCGGGTGAAACTAACGCCGTGCACATAAGGCTAATGAAACGATAAGAGATGCATGGAGGTCTAAAACTAACACTGCAGCCTTTAAATAACTCGGCCTATCACAGTACAGACTGTACTTCCTTTTCTTTCTCTCTGAGTACTTCACATTTCCATCATCGTCCACTTCCTGGTGGTTTTTCAGTCCTCTGTGAGTCTCTTTAGTTCCTCAGCCATTAGCGAATGTTTTAAGGACACAGAAAGAGAAATGAAACCTATTACTGTCTTTTCTTTCGCTCCTTTTCTTCTTCCTTTCCTTCCCTCTCCTCTTTGCCTCATCTAAACACCTTCCTGGGTAATCACAGCCTTCGTTTCAGAGCTTCCTGCTGTTCCCTTTGAAAGTAGAATTAGTTTAAATATTTCACTGACAATCAGTTGAAAGAGCCGTCACAACAGAACGAGCTACACATCTGCTTAAAAACTGCACATTGCTAAATGCAGATAAAAGTCCTCATGACGTAACTCAAAGCTTTTATTCACTTTAATTGGTTTTCATTTTTAATCGAGTTCCCAGACTTCATTTCAGACTCCTCCTGTTACTGTCTGTCATCGCTCCCTCTGTGTTGTCATTTCTCTCCATCCATCCCGTTTCTTCCTCAGCCCGATCTTAAAGCATCGCTAATGTTGACGTCAGGGTCTGGTCTCTGCGCAGACACAGGTTTGGCTTTAGTGCTTTGATTCAGCAGCGTGAGGTAAAAACAACATGAAAATCTTGAGCTGTTTGAGAAAATGAAGTTTCTCTGAGCTGCTGCAACACCGAAGTAAGGCTGTTGCATCAGGGTTGTTATTTTCAGTGAAATGTTGGCGAGAACCGAGCGACGGATAAAAGACGAGAAAACCAGACGAGACTGTGAGACTGTGAGACTGTGAGGGTGGTGTTTTCATTGTTTATGATTATCTGACATCAGCAGACCTAAAAACAGATCCTGTGAGTAACACCACCGACTGCACAGCCTGCTGAAGATCTTCCTGTGTCCCCGAGGCCCTGACCCCACTAAGCAGCGAAAACTGCCTCCCTGAGGTGAGGAGGATGTGACAGATGCTGATGCAGAACAAGCTCAGTCTTGTTCAGTCTCTTACATCCTGATATTTATCCTTTCACAACCACATGGAGAAGACGGGACCCGCAGGAGCCGACCTCTGAGAGTCCAGTAATGGTTCCTGTTTTTCATACAGAAGGGCCTGTGTCCAGGTCATGTTTCCATCCTTCTGTTCATCGTCACTGATCAATCAAAATCAAGAAGGGGCGGGACTTCCCATGTCAGCTTCTTCTTAAAGGTACAGCAGAGAGGAAAGAGTTTGTCTCATACAGCCAGGAAACAGTTCCTTTAGAGCAGTGCTTCTCAAACTTTCTGCACCAAGTCCCACCGTGATGACTGATACGAGGTGGGGGTTTAATCTTAATAAGTATTTTGATTATTTCAAACAATAGAAATACACAGTGGCGCAAAAAGGGGGTATGCACTATATGAGGCGCATAGGGGCGCCAAAATGGATGATGGAGAAGGAAATGATTTTAAATTTGTATTTACTGTAATTAACGGCAGTTCAATAGTATGATCAAGAACAGACAAGTCAGTGACTGTCTGATAGGACGCCGGGCGCCCCTTCGCTTCTTCCTCACCCCAACCCAACCCCCCGCAGCGCATGCTCAAGGCGGCGCTCCCCCCTGGAGCATGCGGTGGAGTAAGAGTGTTGCCGACATTTGAATCGTGTTGACAGAAAGCTGAAGATGGAGAGGGAGAAAGGTTTTAAAGGAATGAAAAAAAGGTTTTCAATCTGGCTGAAAGAAAGCAGGTAAGTTTTTTCAGTCCATCAAGAGGAGGCTTGTAAATATTCAGTTTAGCTAAAGCTACTAGTAGTAAAACGATCGGCTACTGTTGTCTTGCGACTGTAGCAGGGGGGCTGAAATGATTTCTTGAATTATTCGGGTGATGTTATTGGCTTAAATCAGTCATGTAAGCAGCTGATGCCATGGTCCAATCTTGGACACGGTGCTGTGTGTCACGCGAACCGGTAGACGGTTATTTAAGTGGCGCAATTTAATTCTGTGGTAACATTACAGAGAACAAACTTTTCAGATGTCATGAATTAAAGTAGGGATTTTATGCTTTTTCAAGGCTTTACACCATTGATTATCAAATGTTAGAAAAAGAAAAGCAGATGTGATTATTACTATGAATTCCTTTTTTTTTTTTTTTGAATGAGCTATTTGCTCAAGCTGCAATATGCAACTTACAATAAAAATGTGAATCAAAATCTTATGGTTAGTACTTTTTTTTAGGGGGGGGGGGTTGTTGGGTCTGCATACCCCTCAAAAAATGGGTAGTTGCAGCACTGGAAATACACAGTTTGAACATTAACACCGTGCTTAAATGTAAGATACTAAAATAAACTGGACCACAAATTGACTTGGTTCGCTTCACGGGGACACGATCATCGCGACCGCTCCTCTGGACAGTTATTTCAAACAGTTACGGGGTGTTAGAGGGCTGTGTCGGACCAAAACGACTTAACATGAATCAAAAAGTCTCTTAAGTTGTGAACCTGTTCTCTGTCTCACTCTGCTGACTCTGATCCGACCATCATCTAAAAAGACGATTGCAATCGTGCCTGAGTTCAGCACGGTTTGGATGGCCAGTGTGACCGGGCCAAGGGGCAACATCCAGGAGAGAAAAATGAAGCTGATACTGAAGTGCTAAAAGTTGCTGTTTATGGGGAATCTGCTGGAGGCTGCAGAAAGACCAGAAGTTACAAACACACCAAGACAAAAAAACAAACATATTTACAGCCTGGTTCAGGAAACGGCTTGGGTCTGAAACGTTAATTTCGCTATCGGCACACACTGATTGGTGAGTGAATTTTTTTCTAACTCAGCGGTTAAGACGATGTTAGGATCACGAGTTTATCCAATCAGAGGCTCAGCTCAGTTCACGTGACTGACAGGCGCCCTATAGCTGTTGGAACAGAAGCTCAAAGTCCGCATCATATCCAAGATGGCCTCCAATGGTTGGTTTCATTTGACTGTATGAGGAACAGACGGGGGACGTCGCAGAGACTACGTCCATATTTTGTACAGTCTATGGACCGCGCCCTTAATCTTAATTTTAATTTATTTTATTTATATTTAATTCGGTGATTCCTCCGTGTACCACAGTTTTTCATTAAGATTTCACACCATGTCAAAGTAATTCAGCTAAGTCGACTTTGTGAACAGTTTGCTCTGATCGAATCTCTGAGCAGGGAACAGACGCACGTCTCATGGGTTACTGATAATCGGTATTGATATCGTGTCTGAAAGTCTTTACCCGCTGAGCTCTGCTTTAACATGAACAGTAGTCTTTCTGTGAGTTGGAGTGTTTGTGAAAGCAGACGGTGCTGCTGCTTCCCGGAGCCAGAACTTCATAAACTGGACTCTAACTCACCCAAACAGATTTTCATGAATGGGTTTTTGTAGTAAATGTTTGTGCCAGCACCGTTTTCTGGGCTTTGAAGAAGCTTTGGTGAGACTCCAGAGAGTCTGCAGGAAATGTGAAAACCAACCTTGCTGGTAGATTTTCTGTGATTTACCCAGAGAGAAACTGTTATTACGAAGAGCACAGAGCGATACAGAGGACGGGGTCATTGGAGGGATCGTGTTGTATGCAGATGACACTGAGCTGTCTAAGTATAATCTGAGGTCAAACACATTTAACTGTCATTTTCCAATTTGTAAGTTTCTCAGCAACTGAGAGGTGTATTTTAGTTCACATTTGCAGAATTCACACCATCAGTGGTGTGAAACGAACTGCAGTCACAGCTGGCACAGAGACATAACACACCATCGAGCCAAAGAGTGAGGGCACATGATGTCCGTCATTTATGGACGTTTTTAAAGGTGCAGAAATGCAGGACATTATGACAGTCGGTTTGTTGGTCACACTTCAAAACATTTTTTTTCATCTTGCCAAAATTTTCTCCGCAGCATTTATTTTGTTTTTTTTTTCTGATGTGCCGAGTCTGAATCGTCTCTTTTCATCTGCAGGATTAGACTCCAGCATCCTTTCCCCTCACGCTGCCAGTCATCCAAAAGTATAACACCCTTTAATATGGGTTTGGAAAGCTGTTAGGACATGAATTCTTCCAGTTTTCACTTTCCTCATCCACCCTCAACAGCTCCCAACAGACATGAGCTGCCAACGCCAGACAGTCTGACAGAAACAGCTGCACCACAGACGCCAACATGTCCAGGCAGCACTCGCAGGGTTAATCACACCACAGAAGAAATTAAGAAAGATTAAAAACCTAGAAATTATATTTAAAGATGAAACTTTAAAGTTCCTGTAACTTAAAACTCAAAAGCAGTAATCATTTTCAAGTGTAGATGTCGAGTCTTACAGCAGATGGAAAGAGAGATTGTCCACAATGGAAAGAAGCTGAGCCATCAACCTCTCACACCTCCTCGAGGGAGTCCAAGGTGCAGTCCAGGACAGAGCTGACCCTCTGTGCTCCCTGCTCCCCAGGAGACCACTGCATGGAAAAGTACAGAAGCTACCCCAGGTTCAAAACGTCCCAAAAGACCTCAGTGTCCTCAGCGGGTGGAGACGACTTTGGCCCTTCTTGAACTGGATGTCTGTGATGTGTGACCAGTTCAGGTTATTGTTGGGAATCTCTGGGTCTACTGTCTCTCTGTCCAGACTATGGGGTTATCTCCTCCTCCTCCTCCTCCTCCTCCTACGGAAACAGACGACCTTCTCCTTTATCTTAGAGGCGTTGAGCTCTACGTGGTTTTTGAAACACCAGTCAAAGTCAGTGATGGCAGTTCTATGCGTGTCCCCTGGGGATCCACCCTATCCTCAGAAAGCATGTTAGTCAGAAAATTAGTTTGGATTTAGTTGATATTCTTAAATCCAAACTAATTTTCTGACTAACAGGCCTTCTGATTTTTGGCTAGTGGGCCATTTGACTAACAGGCATTCTTATTTTCTGATAAATGGACCTTCTGATTTGCTGACTAATGGGCCTTCTGAATCTTTGACAAACAGGCCTTTGATTTTCTGAATAACGAGCATTCGGATTTTCCTACTAATGGGCCTTTAGGCCAACAGGCCTTCTGGTTTTGTGACAAATGGGCCTCCTGAATATCTGAGTAAGGGGCCCTCTGTCTTTCTGACTAACAGGCCCTCTGACTCGTAGGCCTTCTCTCTTCTATAAGGTGGTCTCCCCCTGATCATCCACCTATGATTTTCCACCCACGATGGCTGTTTTCATCGAAGTAGGAGGAGAGAACTGTCCCCTGTGGGGCCCCTGAGCTGTAGACCACTATGTCCAACACAGTCCTGAAGCCTCACAAACTGTGGTCTGTGGATGAGGCAGTCAATGGTCCCCACAGCCAGGTGACAGTCTTTTCCCGCTCTTCAAGCTGTCTCCTCAGCAGTGAAGGCTGGATGTATTGAAAGCACTGCAGAAGTCAAAAAACGTGACCCTCACCTGCTGCTGGAGTTCTCCAGGTGAGACATAGATCTGTGTGACTGCGTGGTCCACCCTGATGCTCGGTTTGTTCTCATTCAATCCTGTATAGATCTTATTTTTCCATTTCGTTTCTTTAAAATGCACTGAAAGAAATTCTTAAACTATTCCTAATCTCTTCTGTGGCAAAATTGTTATAAGACGTAACATCTGTACTACGGCTCTGTTCTCTAATGACAGCAAAACGTCAACGCTTTGTCCTCTCAAACAGAAAAAGAAGAACATAGAGTACATTTCCGGTCCCGACAGCAGAAAGCTGACGGTTTTCCTCCCTCTTGTCTCTTTCTACCCCTCTTGAGAGCTCTGCAGGTCTCTTCAGAGAGAAAGGATGCTTGTTTCATACACAGGGCCTTCGACAACAAAGCTCGTCTCGAGTGTTTTCACTTGTGTAACAGTGTGAGAGTGTACGCTCTCGCTGTGAGGGGACACACAATCTCAGAGACCTTGAAGGACAACGATAACTGTTCTTTAGTTTCTTCAAAGTTGGTACAGGAAAGGTTGTCTCAGTGAAAAACAAGCAGGTACGGGGCTCAATGAGGCTCTGACTCGTACAAAGAAGAAGAAGTATTTGTTGTTTTTGTTGTCTTTAGTGTTTCTTTGGGTGTTCAGGGTAAAGTGTGGAGAACGGAGAGCTCAATCAATGCTCTAAAGATTCCCGATCGCTCTGTGTAGACAGACTGTCAGGCGGCAGCAGGTCAGATAGAGAGAGTGTGGAGTTTAGATCGTTTGAGTCATCACATTGACTCAACACTTGTTCCCTTTGACTGACGGTAGAAGCAGAATCAAGCGTGAGGTTATTTAAATGAACAATGCCAAAGAAACTGGTTCAAATAGTTCAATGTCTTAAACTCTTCCATGTAGACATGAATTAAATCAGTAAAAAACACACTGCGGCTTGTTTTTCTCATCACATTAGCCTGGCAGGTGTAGTCCTTGCACTTAGAATGCACTTAGGGAAACACTTAGAATGAAGGGAATGTATGAGACGGATCCGACACTCGCTGAAATGATGAGGTCATCACTTAAAGAGCAAGGTTCGGGCCTCAAACACCAAGGTCTGTCCTTAACCTTGCAACAGAGGCTGAAAAAGAGGCTTTCAAAAACAAGTTTAACGTCACTTCTAAGAAGTTATTTCCTCTAAATTGGATCCTCAAAGCTCCCCCCAGGAACCTGGACTTAACCTTCCCAGCTGCTAACACTAGATGACAGGTCCAATGACTTCTTCTGTGGTATTAATTTTTCTCAGCAACATGACTCTTTCCCTGCTACATGAGTTAATAACGATGCTTGTTAATCATCTTTAAAGTTTTCAGTAACTTGCTGAAATGATGAGGTCATCACATCAGGATCTCCTAACTAGTTTAGCACACATTGGAGAGACGGGCCTCAAACACCAAGGTCTGCCCATAGCTCCACTCTCCAGAGGGCTAAAGAGACAGCAGATCAGACGGTGGCTGTAATAAGGGTTTTCAGTCAATGGGGGTGGCAGATGGGGTCTTAAATCAGGCCTAAAACCATTGAGTGTGTGGAAAACCTTGAGCACACAAAAGCATAAAAACCCTCCTGAGAAGGACGGCGGGACGCCGTGCCTCAGCTCTACATTAGGCTTTCAGTGAGTCTGTCAGAATATGAGGGATCAATAAAACCAAGCTGACGTCTGTATCGAGCGAAAGTTAAGTCAATATTCTGATCATTAGAAGTCAAATCAATGATGAATGATTTCATTTTGTCTTTTTTTTTTCTTTGAATTTCTTGAATCACTTTATTTCAAGTGAAAGAAATGACCCAACTCTGCAAACACACTCAGACACGTCTGCTGTTTGTTACAGTAACTCTGCGGCCATTTTTACTTGTTGCTTTCTGCCAAGTGTCTGTGTGTGTGTAAGTGTGTGTGTCCTGACTAAATATTAAAGACACTCAATCAAACCACAGAGGAAGAGGCACACAGACACAGAGCGTGGTGCAAACAAAGATGAACACTGCCCTCTAGTGACTGTGGTGTCTCACTACAAAAGCTGAACTCTGATTTTCTGCTCCTTGTAATAACCACCAGAGAGCGCTCTTGCATTTCTTTCAGGGAAGTATTGATTGGAAGCTGGAACACATAGATCCTGGGGTCTGAGCAGGGATTTTAGCCCCATGAAAACATTCAGTTTGGCCCCCGACTTTCTGACTGACTGACTTTGTCAGTTTTGGTTATTTGGTGCTCTCTGTGTTATTGTCTAAACTGTTGGGGGGAGAAATATTGAACAAATAAAAATCGTTGTTTCTTCTCATTCATTGACAGAAACATCAGAGGGAACTATTACTTATTTCATTAAAATTCAGACTAAATAGGAAAAACATGTAAATAACAATAGCTCTAACTTAATGTGAGTAGTGTAAATTGTTTCAAAAAGGAGGGACAGCCACACCCCAGTGGAATCCCAGTGGAATCCCAGTGGAACCCCAGTGGAACCCCAGTGGAACCCCTGCGGAACCCCAGTGGAACCCCAGTGGAACCCCTGCGGAACCCCAGTGGAATCCCAGTGGAACCCCTGCGGAACCCCAGTGGAACCCCTGCGGAACCCCAGTGGAATCCCAGTGGAATCCCAGTGGAACCCCTGCGGAACCCCAGTGGAACCCCAGTGGAACCCCTGCGGAACCCCAGTGGAACCCCTGTGGAACCCCAGTGGAACCCCAGTGGAACCCCTGTGGAACCCCTGTGGTGAGACACTCGTGTGGCACAGTTGTGGGAGAGCAGATAGGATCCAGACCAGATCCTTGGGAGTTCTGGTTCAGGGCCTGTTTAAATAATGTACATCAGTAAGAACTAAAAAATGTTAAAAACCAGGATCATCTGATAAACAAACACTGATAATAAATAAAGAACTTTAATGTTTTTTATACTGTAAATATATATATATATGTATATATCCACAACATATGTGTAAACTTAATTGTATACATTAACAAGATATACTTTATTTTCCATAATTTCACTGATACTTCAAGTAGGATCATTTATAGCATCGGATACGTTGCAGTGCCTTCTTGGCGGATGTAAGAATATTAAAAAATAAACAGCATAGAAGTTATCTGGAAGTATTGATCATGCAGTGCTGTGTGTTACAGATAACTTTGGTATCATGTCCACCAAAATGAAGCTTGTGTCATTTACAAAAGCTGATAAAACAGCATTTAGAGTTCATGTAGAATCAAAACACATCAACCAAGGTGGATTAACCCTTCACTACCCGGGTCCACGATCCAGGTTTTGATTCTGCGTCTCTTATTTCAGGCCTAAATCGTTTTAACATTCAATAAATGAGCTGTTTGAGTCTTTCTTTAGGAGCAGATCAAAACTTATCTGTAAAAACACCTGCCTACTTAAACCAACACTCTGCACTTACATTCAATATGAACCCTGAACGAACAGGAGTGACCAAACTCCGCCCTCGTGACATCACTTCCTCCTCTCACAGAAACAAAGTCCACACTGAACTTTCGTAAACTTCACCGAGTGTCAGCTCCTCTCAGGAGAACTCACGCTCACTGAGCAGCAGAGGAACGTTATACGGTCTACTTCTAACATATCGATCTCAGCAGCTTTACGGTGACACAACAAATAATTCCTGATATCTGACACCGACTGAACGTTTCTCACACTTATTCTGATCAATTCTTTGCCTTCATTATCAGTGAATTGCACCCACTGATGATCAGTAACACCAGGCAGGTACAAGATCATTTAAACTCCTAACTAACATGTACACACATTATTTTTACAGCAGATTGTAACAGATTACTCCGACTTCAACAGTAAAACTCATCAGTCCTTAATGTCTATGGATCATAAATATTTCTCTAAAAATTAAAAAAAAAAAAAATCTACATCAGAATCAACATGTTAAGAAAAATATACACATTCGTACCCCTGAAAACCAAATCCTTAAAAAATTATTACTCACAATCTTTGTCTAAAAAATGAAAATCTCAAGGTAAAGTGATAGAAGCCTTAGCATATCAACCTGTTAGCAAAGGTCCACCCCCGACCACCATCAGGCCCCTCCTTCCACCCAATGACAGCCTGGCTCAGTGCTCTTCACTGTGCAGGTACTAACATGGAACCTCCACCACTGAAGCATCTATGTGGACTAACAGTAAAGAGCCTTACGTCTCAGTCAGTCTGTGCGTGTGCAGACTTCCCGTTGGAGGGTTCAATAAGCTCCGCCCACTCCATATTCAGAGGATGTTTGCTGTATTCATGAGCTCCTGTGAAGGAGAAGCTGTTCTTCAGACTGCTGTGTTTGTCTCAGTTCAGTTTCACGTTGTTTGACAGTTTAATGGTTAGAGATGAGATAATAAAATATTGCATTAGCTAACGTTCCTGATTTCTGATGAAGGGTAAAATACTGTTAAAATAATATGAATAACTTCTAATGAGCTCAGTCTCTCTGTGTGAACAACAACCAATGGTGTGTGACGGCCGTGTGTGACAGAGAGCTGAGGTGGACTCCAGAAAGACGTGATGTCTCTGAGAAGATCAGCCTCCCCCTCAACACACTCTCTGAATCTCTTGGGATGATTCAACAATCGCTAAAATCCAGCTAAATTCAAGCTAAATTCAAGCTAACAGTCTGCTGTGAGTGAGCTAACATTCAGATAATGTAAGCTAGCATTCAGCTAATAGTCTGCTATACAAAAGCTAACATTCAACTAATAGTCTGTTGTACGAAAGCTAACATATAGCCAACAGCCTGCTATACAAAAGCTAACATTCAGCCGAGTCTGCAAACAGACTGCTATGCCTCAGCTAACATTCAGCCGAGAGTCTGCTAACAGACTTTTATATGTAAGCTAACATTCGGCCACTAGTCTGCAATACATAAGTTAACATTCAGCTTACAGTAGGCTAACATTCAGCTAATAATTAGCTAACTTTTGGCTATCAGTCAGCTAACAATTAGCCAACAGTTAGCAAACAGTAAGCTTACATTATGCTAACAGTGAGCTGACCGTTGCCTAGAAGTAGGCTAAATGTTGGCTAATGGTAAAAATGTCATATAAGACAGGTTAGCAGTTGGTTATCATTCAACTTGCTATAAGGAAGGTTTAACTTAGCTAACCCTGAAATTCTGCTCATATTTAGCTAAGTGCAGACCAACATCATACTGACCATCAGCTAGTGGTTTGGGAGCAGCTAGCTTACAGTTTACAAGCAGTAAAGTAATGTTTGGATGGCTAACGGTAAGCTAACAGCTTTCAAGTAGCGGGCAAATGATCATCTCGTAGTGATGTAACAGTTAGCTTGAGGGAACTTAAAGGTTATTCTATTGTGAGTTAACAGTTAGCTAGCAGTGCGTAAACAGTCATATAGGAGTGAACAGTAATTCAGTTTTGAGCTAGCAGTGGGCTAACTGTGAAGGGCTAAGAAAATGAAACCAGTTTCATCTTTGAAGTAAAACTGTTCAACAGGAAACTTTCACTTGAAATCTGCTTTGTAAGTCTATGCAATGAAACAGGAAACAAGTGACCCTTTCAAAATAAAGCAGAATTTGACCTCCCATGACCATCAGTGTTTTGTACTACACTCTACGATAAATATATATCTACAGTATCACAGTCTGAGTGTACAACACACACACACATGCAGAACAGCAGGAACAAGCTCCAAACTTTCAGAATAAGAGTCTTTCCGTCAGGATAAAATGGCTTCTCTTTGATTTTTTTTTTTTTTTTTTTTAGAATAAATAACACTGAAGGTCTGCAGCGAACACGCCAAAAACACGTTAAAACTCTGTTTGATTGACTGATCATCAGTCTGTCTCTCTGATGACATCATCAGTGATGTCACCATGGTGAGTATGGATCAGATTCACCGAGAGTTGCTGCACATGTATGAACAGGTGGAACATAACAGCATCCAAGTGTTTTCGCTCCAGAATGCTTGGTCGTAAAGATCCTGAAAGAGTTTTTAAAAACTTCTTGTGAATCCGTGAAATGGAAGACTGATTTCATCCCCGTCGACTTCAGTCGATCGTTGCTTCGTCAGCTGAGGTCGATCTGTTGCCTTTAACAACAACATGCTGTGAAGTGATTGGAAAGTTTGTGATTTATTATTGCATGTTTCTACTTCCTGTTCCTCAGGAGACCCACCCTCCTGGATGATGTCATACAGACAAACCCCGCCTTCTTGGTGGAGTCAGAAGAGCAGACTCTGCCTCCTGGTTGGACTGTTGGCTGCGCAGAGACGTAGAAAGGAAACAGAAAGGTTATGATCAATAGAATAAACTATATAATACACTGTATATAATTATTAGATAAACATGTTTATGTTGTAGTGTTTGTCGTGTCGTGTGTGTGTGTGTGTTACCTGAGTCACGTGTGACAGTCGGCCTGACTGTCTCTTTCTCCAGGTGGATCTCTGTCAGACTGAAGATGGATGTCGCTGAAATAAGCATCAGAGTGACTTGGTGATGTCATCAGACACAGTGATGTCATCAATTCAGAGCAGGTCAAGGTTAACACTTACTGTCAGGAAGTGACTTCACTCTGTTTCCTAGGTTACTGAAGTAAGGATGGCTCATGGACTCGTCAGCTGAGATCCTCTTTTTCCCTTCAAACTGTAAATAAAGATTCAACAAACATCACCGCATGTGATGATGTCACTTCTGGTCTCACATGCTTCTGTTTACATGCATATCAACAGTCTGATCTCACGCTGACTGAGCTCACAGTCTGATTTCTGCAGCTGCCTGTGAAGGTACCGACTGTCTCTAATGAAATGTTCAACTGGTGCATTGACAGATCTACAGAGCACTTTGAGTCACGATGGTGGCACCACCTGGTGGCAGCTGCATGCCACAACATACACATAAGCGTGAGAGCTCCCCATTGGAAAACAAAGGTTATTATTATCATGGCCTCAGCAATGAGACGTTCACTGACCTGCAGGAACTTTGACAACAGCTCCACGCCTTCACTGCTGAGTCTGTACACACACACACACACATACAACAGCAAATTAGAGTCAACTTCCTTTACCTGTGTGTGCATCAGCTGTGTACCTGGGAGTGTGTGTGTCAGCTGTGTACCTGGGAGTGTGTGTGCTCAGTCTCTCGGCTCTGTACTGTGGGTAGTTGTATGTCACAAACTCGTCGTTTGAACTGATCCCAGGCCAGCTCTGCTCTGTTGGCGTTCCTGCTCACACATGAAAAACTCTTTAAGTTCACATCATACTTAAAGACTCTGTGAGGACTAACCAGAAAGCTTATGTTTTCAGGATGAAGACTCCATTTCCCATGAGCACCATCACCCTCTGTCATGAAGACATGACTCATTCTGAATTGTGGATTATAAACAGCCAAAAATATCACAGTGATATCAAGATCCCTTAGAAAGTCCTCACAGGGCCTTTAAAGAACATAAATTACATAATTAAAAAAAAACAACACACACACACACACACACACACACACACACCTGCAAACTGTTCACACACACGCACACACAGGTCAGAAACATAGCTGAAGCTGATTGGCTCACCGAGAAGTTTGAAAATGAAGTGAAGCTCCTCCTCCACGGTAGAGCCAGGAAACAAAGGACGACCTGTCGCCATCTCATAGAAGATACAACCAACACCCCTACATACAGACAGACAGACAGACAGGCAGACAGGCAGGCAGGAAGACAGACAAGTGAAACGTGAGACAGGTCTCTCAGTTTTCTGGAGTCTGTCCAATGTTTGGAAAATTTTTGAGTTCATATTCATTTTTTCCCACCACTCAAGAAGAAGAATGACATTGATTCAGCAAAATTAAGATTGTTTATACTCTATATCCAAACTACAACAGTTCTCTTCAACCTTCTGTTGAACTACCAAACCTTCTCTTGAACTACCAAACCTTCTGTTGAACTACCAAACCTTCTGTTGAACTACCAAACCTTCTATTGAACTCCCAAACCTTCTGTTGAACTACCAAACCTTCTATTGAACTCCCAAACCTTCTGTTGAACTACCAAATCTTCTTTTAAACTATCAAACCTTCTGTTGAACTACCAAACCTTCTATTGAACTACCAAACCATCTGTTAAACTACCAAACCTTCTGTTAAACTACCAAACCTTCTGTTGAACTACCAAACCATCTGTTGAACTACAAACTTTCTGTTGAACTACCAAACCTTCTGTTAAACTACCAAACCTTCTATTGAACTACCAAACCATCTGTTGAACTACAAACTTTCTGTTGAACTACCAAACCTTCTTTTAAACTACCAAACCTTCTGTTGAACTACCAAACCTTCTTTTAAACTACCAAACTTTCTGTTAAACTACCAAACCTTCTTTTAAACTACCAAACCTTCTGTTGAACTACCAAACCTTCTGTTACTCTTTATTTGTACTGACCACATGTCGATGTGCGTGGAGTAATCGGTGCTGCCCAGCAGGATGTCCGGTGGTCTGTACCACAACGTCACCACCTCATTAGAGTACGTCTTTGTCGGGATGGACTTTGCCCTAGCCAAACCTGAAACAAAGAGTCACACCTGAGTGACATCATCACAGCACCTGTTACAACTGAGTGAATCAAATAGCTGCAGGGTTTTGGTCCTTTAAGGAGACGAGTTGAAGAGGTACGCAGACTGAGTCGTTTTTTTTTTCACATATTTAAACTCCTTTGTATTGTTTTTGTTGTCTTCCGTCGCCACTGTGGTTGTCGCGCTTTGTGAGCTTGTTTTATGAGCATCTTGATCGGGCTCTCTAGCACGCCCCTAATCCCTCCTCTGTAATTCTGATATTTAGTGTTTGTTATTTCTGTCCTACAAAGAGAGTACAGTTTAAAAACCAGAGTCAAACTCCTTGTTTTCTTTTGAGGATACTTTGCAAATACAGATGATTCTGATTCTAATACGCCGCCCTGAGGGATAGAGGCCAAAACTAGTTTTGGGGGTTACTTGATTATTCTGGAGCATTCTTTAAAAAAACAGTTTTTCCATTGGCTTAACTTAAAGAGTGCTCAACTCTGCGTAATATTTTGGGTTAGTGTGGTGAACAAAAGCGTGTGAAAAAAAATGAAGACAGAGCTCTTGAACCAGACAAGATGAGAGGAGTTTGAACAAACAGGATTAGAAATAATCCCCATTCTGTTCTGCCAAAGACAATCCCATCCAGACCCCAGAGAAAAATAAACCTTTTCTCATCCATGATACAGAACCCAATCAAAGGATCTGCTTACCAAAGTCAGCCAGCTTGAGCTCTCCTCGCTCATTGATAAGGAGGTTTTGGGGTTTCAGGTCTCTGTGGAGAACTTTCCTCCGGTGACAATACGACAAGCCTCGCAGCAACTGGAAAAGAAAGAGCTGAGAGAAAAAAAGACAGAGCAGTCACCAGAAAGGAGAAACTGGTTACCAGGACGACACTGATAACGAACCAGCAATGTATAACATGTTACTCTAATTCACAAAAGACTAAGTTTCAGGTCAAGAGTCACATTAAAAAAGAGTTTAACGAAACCACCAGAGAGACCTACAGAGTGACCTACAGAGTGACCTACAGAGTGACCAACAGAGTGACCTACATTGACCTACAGTGACCTACAGTGACCAACAGAGTGACCTACAGTGACCAACAGAGTGACCTACAGTGACCAACAGAGAGACCTACAGAGTGACCTACAGAGTGACCAACGGAGTGACCTACAGAGTGACCTACAGAGTGACCTACAGAGTGACCTACAGAGTGACCTACAGACAGACCTGTTGTGCAGTTAACAGAATGACCTGCAGAGTGACCAACAGAGTGACCTACAGAGTGACCTACATAGTGACCCATACAGACCTGCAGAGCAGTTAACAGAATGACCTACAGAGTGACCTGCAGAGTGACCAACAGTGACCTACAGTGATCTACAGAGTGACCTACAGAGTGACCTACAGACAGACCTGTTGTGCAGTTAACAGAATGACCTGCAGAGTGACCAATAGAGTGACCTACAGTGACCTACAGAGTGACCAACAGAGTGACCTATAGTGACCTACAGAGTGACCTACATAGTGACCCATAGACAGACCTGCAGAGCAGTTAACAGAATGACCTACAGAGTGACCTGCAGAGTGACCTACAGTGACCTACAGTGACCTACAGTGACCTACAGAGTGACCTACAGAGTGACCTACAGAGTGACCTGCAGAGTGACCTACAGTGAGCTACAGAGTGACCTACAGAGTAACCTACAGAGTGACCTACAGAGTGACCTACAGAGTGACCTACAGAGCAGTGTGCAATGTGACTGTATCTGTTGGCCCGGCCTGATGTTGTGAGATGGTAGAGTTTATATGAACAGCAGCACGGGGACCAGCAGATGGACTGAAGGGTTTCTTACTTTGACGTTGTGGACATTGATGCTGTTCCCACAGTCGTCCAGATACTGTTTAAGATCTTTGTCCTGAAAATAAAACACAAGAAAAATATTTCACCAACAAAAACACACAACAACAGAGACCTGTGTGTGTGTGTGTGTGTGTGTGTGTGTGTGTGTGTGTGTGTGTGTGTGTGTGTGTGTGTGTGTGTGTGTCTGCTTGTCTCACCAGATACTCGAACACCAGGGTGAGAGACTTCTGGGTGTGGATGATGTCATGAAGTGTGACGATGTTTGCATGTTTCAGATCCTTCAAAAGAGACACTGAGGAAGAAATTACACACATTAAAACACACACTACTTAACACATCAATAAACACACACTAACACACTACATGCTGAGTGTGATGAAAGTTGGACAGCCGTTATGTTCAGCACTGGTGTAAAAACAGCAGACATACCTTCTCTGATCGCTGTACAAGGAGCTCCTTCCTCGTGCTCAAGACGGATTTCTTTCAGAGCCACAAGATTCTCAGTGAGTTTACTGCGACCTTTATACACTGTAGCATAAGTCCCCTGCAGACAGACAGGTAAGGGACAGACAGGTGAGAAACAGACAGGTTAAAAAAAGACAGGTAAGGGACATGGACAGACCAAGTGTAATCGCAAAGTGACGAAAAATAAGAAACAATCAGAGTCAGGGGTGAGTCAAGAAAAAGTCTAAAGACAGCCAAAGGTTCAGACTGTTAGAGACTCAGACTGTTACAGACTCAGACTGTTACAGACTCAGACTGTTACAGACTGTTACCTGTACTTGGTAAACCTCTCAGAAGCCAGAACCTGTCTAATAACCCAGTCTAAACCCTTTGAATACAAGCAGGGGTTTGTTTGTTTGTTGTTCAACTCCTGTAAGGATTCTTGATTTGTTCTGAAACAGTCTTAAATCAGCAGTGGTATATTCTTATGGCCTATATAGTAAACATTTTTTCTCTGATATTATAATGATGCTGTTGCAGTTATTTAATAAACATGTGTTTAACAGTGTAAAGCTTATTCAGTGGTACATGTGGAGTCAGCAGGCAGAGGTACTTTGTTTTAAAAATGATGAACCTGTAGAGCCTTGGAGGAAACAGAACAAAGACGTGAGAGGAACATCTTCATCTACAGAACACCTTTAAAGCAGCTCAGATTCAAACACGTGATTCGTCCTCACCTCGCCCAGTTTGTCCAGCTTGATGTACGTCTCCAGTTTCCCAAAACCAATCTCTGACTGCAAAGACACGGACAGGTTTCATCTTTCAAACATGGGTCTAAAGTAAGAGTGGGGAAAACTCAAGGTAACATCTTAAGTCATTTTAATGAACCAATGAGCTGTCGTCAGAAAACCCCTCACCTCATGCTAACAGCTTTTTAAAGATCAGGGAGCAGTGTACAACTAAAATAAAACTCAATTAAACAAAGGATAATGAGGGGAAGAGTGCAAGCACACACACCAGGGATACTCTGCGCAGCCGTCTGCTGATTGGCTGATCAAACAGAGCCGGACCAATCACATTAAACTTCTCCAGGTAACCATCAGGAAGACGGATATCAGCCGGCAACGACAAACGCTTGTTTATGTCCTGAAACAAGAGACGGGGCAGAGGTGGGTACACAGAGATAAAGAGAGAGAGGTAAAAAGAGATAGAGAGAGATGCAAATAGATAAAGAGAGACATACAAAAAGATAGAGAGAGATATAAAGAGATATAAAGAGATAAAGAGAGAGATAGAGATAGATAAAAAGAGATGCAAGGAGACAAAGGGAGAGAGAGGTACAAAGAGATAATGAGAAAGAGGTACAATGAGATAAGAGAGAGAGAGAGAGAGAGAGAGAGAGAGAGAGAGAGAGAGAGAGAGAGAGAGAGAGAGAGAGAGAGAGAGAGAGAGATACAAAGAGATGAAGAAAATTAGAGAGAGATAGATAGATACAAAGAGAGATACAAAGAGATACGAAGAGATAAAGAGAGCGATAGAGATAGATACACAAAGATAAAGACAGAGAGACACAAAGAGATAAAAAGAAATAAAGTGAGAGAGATAAATACACAGAGATAAAGAGAGAGAGAGAGAGAGAGAGAGAGAGAGATACAAAGAGATAAAGAGGAAGAGGGAGACACAAAGAGATAGAGAAAAAAACAAGGATTTTAAAAATTGAAGCTTTTTGAATGCTTCACCTACTTTCAGAAAATCTGTTTTTCCAGACACTGGACAGCAAACTTCCATACTCCATACAAGAGTGTGTGTACCAGTGTGTGTACCAGTGTGTGTACCAGTGTGTGTACCAGTGTGTGTACCTCAGAAGAGATCTTCTTGTTCCTCAGCCGGACTCTAACTGGACTCTGAACATCGTCGGATGAAGAAGCTGGATCACTTTCACCATCCGAACTCATCTTCACGTCCTCATGAACAATCTCTGAGGGTACACCATCACAGTATTAATACACCTGAGAGTACACCAGCACAGCATTAATACACCTGAGAGTACACCATCACAGTATTAATACACCTGAGAGTACACCATCACAGTATTAATACACCTGAGAGTACACCATCACAGCATTATTACACCTGAGAGCACACCATCACAGTATTAATACACCTGACAGTACACCATCACAGTATTAATACACCTGACAGTACACCATCACAGTATTAATACACCTGAGAGTACACCATCACAGCATTATTACACCTGAGAGTACACCATCACAGTATTAATACACCTGAGAGTACACCATCACAGTATTAATACACCTGACAGTACACCATCACAGTATTAATACACCTGAGAGCACACCATCACAGCATTATAACACCTGAGAGTACACCATCACAGCATTATTACACCTGAGAGCACACCATCACAGTATTAATACACCTGAGAGCACACCATCACAGTATTAATACACCTGAGAGTACACCATCACAGCATTATTACACCTGAGAGTACACCATCACAGTATTAATACAACTGAGAGTACACCATCACAGTATTAATACACCTGAGAGTACACCATCACAGTATTAATACACCTTAGAGTACACCATCACAGTATTAATACAACTGAGAGTACACCATCAAAGTATTAATACACCTGAGAGTACACCATCACAGTATTAATACACCTGAGAGTACATCATCACAGTATTAATACAACAGAGAGTACACCATCACAGTATTAATACACCTGAGAGTACACCATCACAGTATTAATACACCTGAGAGTACATCATCACAGTATTAATACACCTGAGAGCACACATCACAGTAATACCATATGGTGTGGTTGTAGTATTTGTGGTATTGGTGGTAGTTGTACTTATGTTGACAGTATTAGTACCCAGGCGGGTGGTGTGGTTCAGGTACGAGCTCAGGCTGCGTCCGAGGATTCGGGGTTTTCGTCCATACGACTGAAGAAGAGTTGAAACAGAAGAAGTAGAACCTCGAACCTTTAAACCAGCAGAAGAAGAAGAAGAACCACGACGAGACATCACCTCTAAGGGGAGGGACACAAAAAAAAAACATAACAGAAGGAGAATTAAAAACATGACCTTTAGATTCACTATTGGATCAATTACCTGATTAATTATCTGATCGACTTCCTGATTAATTATCTGATCGACTTCCTGATTAATTATCTGATCGACTTCCTGATCAATTATCTGATCGACTTCCTGATTAATTATCTGATCGACTTCCTGTTTAATTATCTGATCGACTTCCTGTTTAATTATCTGATCGACTTCCTGTTTAATTATCTGATCGATTAATACTGGCTGATGTGTAACTGCTTCTGTGTCTGAGTGTTCAGGCTTTAGGAGGCAGCCTCAGGTGGTCACTCAGGACTTTCAGCTTCATTGCTCACACCCATGGTTGGCCTTTTTATTTACCTGAGTCACTGTGTGATGTCACTTCCTGATTGATGGTGTCACTCTGCTTTCTGTCCCCTCCTGTGGCCCCGCCCCTCCCCAGAGTGAATGACAGCTGCCGTTTGATCTTCCTCATCCTTTCCATAAGGGGGGCCCGAGGGGGCAGGGGGGGGCGGGATGCTGAAGGGGGTTGAGCCGCCAGTCTGGGTACCACACCTGGACACACACATTAACACACTCAAATGAATGCTACACACCCGCATAGAAGGGCAGCTTTATAACATTAAAAAAAAAATACCAGAAGCCACCTCCTCATTTTTTGAACAGTGATTTATTTGCTCAAACCAGAACCCAGACCCCGAACAAACCACAGACAAACTCTAAACCTAACTTAACAAAACAAAATAAAAACATACCTGGAAACAATGGAAGATGTAATGGGTAACAAAACGCCCATCAATCAAAGAATTAACTCTACGCAAAAAAAAAAAAAAAATTTTTTCAAAACCATTCAACACAATTTAAAGAGTTTGGAGGCCAAGAAAGGCGCTGTCAGGGAGCAATGTCTGCCAGCTTTGAAGGGGCAGCCCTGACACCGTCCAATGTCTGCACCGTCCTGCTCCCGAACAAGCCAATCAGCTCCTCCGGCCAATCCCCGATCTCCTCTGCAGCAGCAACAAAGATGCTCACACGCTCACAGACACTCACATAGAAGTCTCACTCTCAAACAAACCCAGAGAAAAGTAAATTAATGAGTCCATTAATGAGTGACAAACATCTCCCAAAATAATTGTCTCTCAGGAAGGACGTTGGACATGAGCCAGCGCGTCTGCAAAAACATACTCTGTTCCTTTCTTGTGACAAACATCAAGAGGAAAATCCTGTATGAGTAATGACCAACTCATCAATCTCCAGTTAGAGTTACTGATCTGCACCAAGAAAACAAGAGGACTGTGGTCTCTATGTACCGCAACGGGCAACGAACTAGATCCCACATAGACTTCAAATGTTGCAGGGTGAGCAACAACAAAAATGATTTAGTTCACTGTACTAGTTAAAGGTGAATGTGTCAGATGGTACAGGTGACCACCTTCAGAGAACATGTCAGGTGTTACAGGTGACCACTTTCAGAGAATGTGTCAGGTGTTACAGGTGACCACCTACAGAGAACGTGTCAGGTGTGACAGGTGACCACCTACAGAGAACGTGTCAGGTGTTACAGGTGACCACCTAAAGAGAACGTGTCAGGTGTTACAGGTGACCACCTACAGAGAACGTGTCAGCTGTTACAGGTGACCACCTACAGTGAACGTGTCAGGTGTTTCAGGTGACCACTTACAGAGAACATGTCAGCTGTTACAGGTGACCACCTAAAGAGAACGTGTCAGGTGTTACAGGTGACCACCTACAGAGAACGTGTCAGCTGTTACAGGTGACCACCTACAGTGAACGTGTCAGGTGTTTCAGGTGACCACTTACAGAGAACATGTCAGCTGTTACAGGTGACCACCTACAGAGAACTTGTCAGGTGTTACAGGTGACCACCTACAGAGAACGTGTCAGCTGTTACAGGTGACCACCTACAGAGAATGTGTCAGCTGTTACAGGTGACCACCTACAGAGAACGTGTCAGGTGTTTCAGGTGACCACTTACAGAGAACATGTCAGCTGTTACAGGTGACCACCTACAGAGAACGTGTCAGGTGTTACAGGTGACCACCTACAGAGAACCTGTCAGGTGATACAGGTGACCACCTTCAGAGAACGTGTCAGGTGATAAAGGTGACCACTTTCAGAGAATGTGTCAGGTGTAACAGGTGACCACCTACAGAGAATGTGTCAGATGTTACAGGTGACCACCTTCAGAGAATGTGTCAGGTGATATAGGTGACCACCTTCAGAGAATGTATCAGGTGGTACAGGTGACCACCTACAGAGAATGTGTCAGGTGTTGCAGGTGACCACCTACAGAGAATGTGTCAGGTGTTACAGGTAACCACCTTCAGAGAACATGTCAGGTGTTACAGGTGACCACCTAGGTGTTACAAGTGCCTACCTACAGAGAATGTATCAGGTGTTACAGGTGACCACCTTCAGAGAATGTGTCAGGTGTTTCAGGTGACCACCTTCAGAGAATGTGTCAGGTGATACAGGTGACCACCTAAAGAGGACGTGTCAGGTGTTACAGGTGACCACTTTCAGAGAACGTGTCAGGTGATCAGTCATTATGGGCAGAGTATGATGAGAGTTCCCCTCATTGAGTCTCATTGATCAGTGATCATACAGGTTTGTTACCTGGGGCAGACCACCTGTGTCAGCTCTAGGTGAGTAATACTGGAGAGACATTGTCAAGACTCAGGTAGTTGATAATATCAACACACCTGGACTTATCTACCTTTTATATGAACACCTGAAAAACAGAAACACCTTAAATTAGCCTACCTGACAGCTTGCATGCTAACACCTGACCGACAGGTATATTGCATCACAGTGAGTCAATCACTGCGTTCATAAGAACCACAGATTCGTATCCGTCCGTCCTCCAGCTAACAGCTAACGTTAGCAGGTTTTGGGGTCTCTGTGGTGCCGTCTATGTTCTGCTGTGCTCTCTGTGTGTTTGTGTATCAGAGAGCTGAGGACGGGGCCCGTCTATCTCCTGCACTGAATGTCATCAGTGTTATTATTAGCAGCGGAGGCGGAGCGGGTTATCTGCTGCTCCGGTAACAGCTCCCTCACGGGGGGGAAAGAACCGTTCCCAGGTGGCCCGGGAGGCTCGGTGGTGTGAAGTACTCACCGGAGTGATCTGCCCCGGTCTGTCCCGGGCTCCCTTTAGCTCGGTTCAGTCTGACAGGGTGTCGGGTCTTCTTAGCTCCCAGTAATCTGCAGCCATGTTGCTGCTTCGCTCCGCTCCTGCGGTGTGTCCTGACGTACGGAACACACACGCGCCGCACCGTCAGTGACGTCACAGAATTCTATACAGAATAAAACATACAATACAAAAATTCTATTTATTTTATTAAAATGTCTGTTATGCGTTTAATCGTATTATATATAACCTAATTGCAAATACCTATTTATTTATTATCATCATTTATCAGGTCTTATCATGGCTTCCACCTTGGTTTTATTGTTATTACTGCTTTTATCTTGGTTTTACTTGGTTTTTATTTTTAAATGGTATGATTTTATCTATTTTTATTTATTTATATTTCTCTCCTCATGTTACTATGGTTGGTGGAACCGGAGTACTTTTTAATCATGTAAGCTGTGTATTACATGTATCTGACCCCGATGTTTGTAATTAATGCTACAATAAGATTCAACTAAAAGTTTGTGGGGGGGGGGTACCTTTGTGAAAACTCTTCCTTTCTAACCAGCTGTCAGTTCAACTGTTGACGTTGGATTAAAATTTTAAGACCCATTAAAAAAATTGCAAGAATTTACATTTTGTACTGTTTGATCTCAAGGCGGTTTTCAGTAAAGCTTCAGGATGCAAAAAGAAGGAATCGGACAGAGAGAGAAAAAGAAAAAGAAGAGTAGCGTTCATCCATCATACAGAGACAGACAGCCTTTCATACTCAGAGATGTGAGTAACAAATTTATTTCAAACAATAATTAAAGTGAAATAGTCTGTTCATCAGCTGATCAAAAAAGTTTAAGAACTCAGCTAAATAAAAACCCTGAAAACCCCCAAAAAGTAAATCAAAGTGTGAAGAAAGAGCTCAGACTGTTAATACAGACTGTGTTCTTACAGACTGTTTATACAGACTGTGTTCTTACAGACTGTGTTCTTACAGACAGGGAGAGTTTCGTTATGTCAAAGAGATTTATTTACAACATTTTACAAGGAGATTTTGAGGTGTTTTGTGATGACATCGTTCACCTGTACAGCTGCTTTTGACAGGGACCAGAGAAGGTCAAAGGTCAAAGGTCAGTCCACTGAACAAGTAAATAGTCTTCACCAGCTTGTTTAGAGAGAAGAGTCATAAGGAAACGAGTACAAGCACAGGAGCAAATGATGCAGCGAGCCTCTTTCTCAGAATGACCTGTGGCTGGTTGGTTGGTGCCGTTTCCATGACAACCATCGGCCTATCGGTTGTCCTGTTCCTGTTACTCTGATTTGTTGGTATTGAAAATCTTCGCCAGCAGTGAGAGGTTTGATTGGCTCTTCTGCTGAATGAGGCTGGCCTTGTCCAGGTGCCTCTGGGTAACAGAGTTCTTCTTTCCCTTCCTCTTCTGGATCTCGTCCTCCGTTTGACGCTGCGTGAAGTCCCAGGTCTTGTCTTCCACCTGTCGACCACAAACAGCATTTACACCAAAAATCACTGACTTCACCTGAAGCTGCAGGTAACATGCAGGGGAGTTTACCTGTTGACCGTCTCTCTGCCTCTTCTTCCTCACATTGTCCAGGTGACCGCTTCGCTCCACATTGTCCAGGTAGAAGTTTGTCTCCCGTTTCGCCTGAGACACCTCAGTCCTCAGTCTCTGCTGCAAAACCGTCTGCTCGTACGCCAAACGCTCATTCAGGTGAGTCCACTGGAACCTGTGCAGGTACTACAGTCAGACAGACGGTTGAGGGACAGACAGGTGAGTCCACTGAGACCTGCTCAGAGTGTTTGAGTGTGATGTCACAGGGTTGGTTTATGATGTCACCCGTTGCCAGGCAGACCTACCTTCATGGACCACAGGTCAGAGGAGTAGTGTTGGCGTTTCCGGGTTCCCATCGGCGTGTTGTGCAAAGACGCCGCGACTTGTTTGGCAACTCGTTTATCGATAAACTCCACCCACCCTTCAGTGAAGTCACACCTCCTCAAGCCCGACTTCTTCTTCCTTCTCCTCACTTGACCCCCTGAGGACACGAGACAAGAGTGGACAAGGAAACAAACAAACACTGGATTAACTGACACAGTTACTGACAGACTTTAAACCACTGGTGTGTTTATATGTGTGTGTGTGTGTGTGTTTGTAAAAGGATTATTTACCTTCAGGTTGGAGGAAGACGCGTCCGATCTCTCCGTACACCGACAGCAGGTTCCTCAGGTGTCTTGGGCGGAGCCTCGGAGGAATGTGACCCAGGTAGATAATACCTGGAACGCATTTTTTCCCTGAAGAGGCGCGACCTCCAACATCTTTCTTCACAGGGCTCTTCCTCACCCTGACAACAGCATCATCTTCATCTCTTTCTCCTTCCTCCTCTTCCTCCTCCACCATGGCCTCTCTCTTCTCCTCTTCCTCCTCCTCCTCCCCCGTGGCCTCCCTCTCCTCCTCCTCTCCTCTCTTCATCTTCTGCAGGTGACACAAGAAGTTTAAACTCCGTCAGAATAAAATTTACCGAAAGGTTAAACTTTTTTCTTTTTGGGGGGGGGGGGGGGGGGGGGGTCTTGTTATGTTTGTCTGTCTCTATGTGTACTTGTTATGGCTGCGATCTGAACAATAATAAAAAACCCGGAAGGATGAATTATCTGAAGGAGAAGCTAAAGAGGCTCACATGAATCAGTGTGTGTTAGTTGTTTGGTGTCAGGGTGAAGCCAGGGTGAAAACGATCTTATTTACGTTGAACGGGATCTAATCACACACACACACACACACACACACCATGTAGTCTGATACAGTAACTGAAACTCGTTACGGTTGGAGTTACCTGGTTCTGGTTTTAGCTGGTTTACCTGGTTCTTGTTTTCAGCTAGTTTACCGGGTTCTGACTCTTCTGCTTCTTCCTTCGTTCACATGTGGAACATTTGTCGCATCTTGATGGCGTCACAATCTTGACGCCTTCAGAATAAGAGTTCGGTCATTGCTCTCTGGATGGGGGGGAAACCAGATTATTATTGTTGTGTTGTTCAGTCTGTGGAGGAGAGCAGATGAAGTCGATGTTTCAGAGGTTTCAGGTTGACTTTGAGTTTAATGATGACTTGTGATGATGGACGGCTGATGTGGACACACTGACTCTGTGGTGTTTTATGAATCCACCTCTTTGCTTTGGTTACAAACGAAGAGACTATTTGGAAAGTTGAATTTGCTGTGCCTCTCAGTCTGTTTCATACATAGACTGTGTCATTAATGAATACATATAAATAAACAATGATAAGTTTCATAATCAAATCGCGTCAGTGTTCCTCCGTTAACTCGGCTTTATGAACAATATTTTGAAACGTCAGACCGGAAATGTGTTCTGTTGAAGATCCTGTCGTGGCGGGATGTTTGGAGTAAAGCTGACGATAGCATTTAGCTACTGAGATGCAGAGACAGGTGAGCAGTCTGAACCTGAACCCAGGTATTAAAAGTAAACTAATCAGCGCGGGAATCACGTCCACACGAGACCTGCAGCACGTGACCCCGACACACCTCAGTTCAGGTAAGTAATGCACCTGCATTATACAGTCTATGGTAAACACACTAACAGAGAGAGAGAGGAAGAGAGAGAGGCTGTCAGTACCTGAATAATCTGTTTCTGCTCGTCAGTAAAATAAATAAAGACTAAGAGTTCAGTTTCCTCTGAATTATTTTAATTAATTTTAAATTTACAAACAGGAAACACTTTATTTTCTATGATTCATAAATTAGACTATTCCTAAAGTGTTCAAACATGTTTATATTTACTCACCAGTGAGAAACGCTCTAAAATAAAATAATCTGACTGTAATACCCAGAGGCTTTTACAGTAAACTCTGTTTTTTCTTATTAATATTGTTATAAATAATCTATATCCAACAGAAAGCTGTTTCTGTATAGGAGTAGTGAGCAGTAGAGGCAGAGCTCATGAAACCTACTGCAGGCAGTCAGCAGGGGGAGCTCTACATGTTTTACATTCACAGCTGATGAAGTCAGCCATTACTTCTGTCTGTTTGTGTTGAAGAGACCAATCTGTCCCAGAAGGAGGTGCTTGAGGTGCTCCAGGTGGTGAGCTCAGGTGTGGGCGGGGCCTCTCTCAGTGCTCTGGAGCTGCTGCAAAGAGAAGAGGAGGAGCCAAAGAGCATCGTCACCTTCTGCTCACAGCTGGACGCTGCGCTTACAGGAGGACTTCCTGTCGGGAAAATCACTGAAATCTGTGGAACGCCAGGAACCGGAAAAACACAGCTGTGGTCAGACTAACACACACACACACACAGACACACACACACAATACTGATCTAAAGATGCAAACAAACCGTTTGTAAGTGATATGATATTAAGGTGGTGAAGTGGGCGGAGCATGTGTTTGGATCAATAAAGTTATTGGTGACATCACTACTCAGCTTTCAGCTTGCCGTGGACGTTCAGGTGCCCACGTGTTTCGGGGGCCTCGGAGGTCAAGTGGTCTTTATCGACACGGAGGGAACCTTTCTGCTGCAGAGAGTCATCGATGTCGCTGCTGCAACTGTCCAACACTGCTCCCTATTGGCTGAGGATGAGGAACAACGAGTTGCCATGACGACCTTCAGCGTGGAAACCATTTTATCCAACATTTTCCTGGTAATCAATCCATTAATCTTTAAATACCTAAAAGCAACTACCTTGTCTCTAATAAGGATGATTCTGATTGGCTCTGTGTCTCACAGGTGCGTTGTCATGACTACGTGGAGCTACTGGCAGAGCTCCAAATGCTGCCTGACTTCCTGTGCAAACATCCGATGGTCCGTCTGCTGGTGATTGACAGCTTGGCGTTCCCGTTCCGGCAGCACTTTGGGGAACTGTCACAGCGGACACGCATCCTCAATGGCCTTGCCCAGCAGTTAATCGCCATGGCAACCAGCCAAAACATGGGTGTGGTTTTGACCAATCACATGACCACCCGTCTGCATGCCGGCAGATCACAGTTGGTTCCTGCCCTTGGGGACAGCTGGGGCCACGCCCCCACCATTAGACTCCTCCTCCACTGGACTGGTCCAAAGCGACTGGCCGCCATCTTTAAATCTTCTGGTCACATTGACTGTACTGTCCAATACCAGCTCACAGCTGATGGGTTCAGAGATGCAGACCAATCAGAGCAGCCACAGAGCAAACGGCCCAGAACTCACAGCAGCCAATCAGCTGTCAGCACCATAGAAACCAGCTCCTGATTGGTCAGAGATGAGTTTGCTAATGTTGAAACTTTTATTTTCACAGAAATTTCAAGATTTTGATTTGTTATACCTTTTATTTTGAAAAACAGCTGACAAGTCTGTGGACCAATAAGCGCAAAGAATAATTATTGAAAAATAATCAATAAACTAATGAAAGATCAATAATAAAGTGCATATAAACCCAGGTGTGTCGGACAGTCTCTATAAATCCAGGTGTTTCATAAACCCGTCATACAGGCTCTTCTTTAAAGGCTCTATGAGGACTGTCTGTCTGAAGTGGATCACAGCGACACCTTCTGGCTGGAATCGTGCGCACACTGTGGTGATGTCATAACTCTTAAGGTGTGTGTTTGTTTAGGAAATGAATGGAGATCAGATCTTCTTTTTAACACTACTTTTCTTTTTTCAAGACAACTTTTTACAGGATACAACGTGAGGAGGTAAGGTATTTATCAACAGTTACACTGCTGCTGTTTGAAACGTGACAACAAGTAAACTTTGTCAGTTTGAGACGTTTCTGTAGGCTAACGTATAACATTATCAAATCATGTCCTGCTCATCTACCAATCAGAGCTAACTTAACATTTCATCGACAGAATTAAGTTTGATCAGATCACTGCAGAATAACTGCTGCATGTGGGTTGGAATGAACATTATCACAGACAGATTAGCCCATGGTTTAGCCTTTAGCCTGTGGTTTAGCCTTTAGCTCGTGCTCTATCTCTCTCCTGTTTATCTTTCTTCTTCTCTTCTCTCCTTTTTCTGTCTGTCAGTTCAGCTCCAGTCTCCATCATCTTTACTTAATTAATCACAGAAATCGTTTTCAGCAGAGAAAAACTCTCTTATCACATTGAATCTTCATCAGCCGGCGTGGTGTTGTCATGGAGACTTCAACGTGCCGGAAATCAATCCGGTCCTGTCCGACCCGATCAGGAATCTAAGTACTATCATTTATAAATAACCTATAATTGGTGCTGATAATCTCATTTTAAGTTGTGTATCAGGATCAGGCAGAAATCTAGAAGAGACTTTTTCAAGATCCCTCAGAAAGTCCTCACAGGAACTTTAAAGTTTCATTTTTTCATGTTTCAGTCCACTTTTCTGCGCTCGGGTTCATCCTTAGAAAATAATCTCTCTCTCTCAATCTTCAGCTTGTTTTTGATTTTTTTCTGATTGCACCTTTTTTTCTCCAGGTGAGTCTGTTCCAACACTTTCTTCATGTTAGCTTAATCCAGATTCCTCCTGCAGTGTGAACACAGTGGAGCTTTGGGATTACCTAAACTGGATTACCTGATTTCTTCTTTGAAGAGCTCCGGAGGGAAACTGCACACCTGTCTAACACCTGAACAGGTTAACAGGTTAACAGGCAGACACCAGCAGAGGGCGCACTCTGAGCAGAAAGCACTGACTGGCTGATGACTAGAGATGATCTCTGAGAGAGATGATCTGCTCTGATTAAAATCACAGAACCGAACAGAGAGAGAGAGAGAAAGAGAGGGAGAGAGAGTCATGTTTTAATTAAACAGAGAGACAGGTTTTAGGTCGTCGCTGAGTGGAGCTGGAGGAAGTGGCGCTGTCGGACTTGACGGACTCTCCAGGTTAATTTACCGGACCCAGACCTGTGGAGCGGACCGGGACTGGAATCAGGACCGGGAGGAGACGCTCCGGTGAGTTCCGCGCTGATGAATCCGTCAGACCAGAGGGGCTGGGGGTATTTGGTCGGTGGTATTCTGAATTCTACCGGAATGTTTTCACCTGAGAAATACAGGAGTGTGTTTTTTCTGAATGAACAGCTGATCAGCTGAGGGAAAAAGTTTTTATAAACCATCAGGTCTTCTCCAGAGGGACGGGGAAGGGGGGGGGGGGGGGGGGGGGGTCTCTCCCCTTCGCTCGGTCTGAGGGAGAGACAGGATCAGGGTCGGTTTTTAGTTCAGATCTTTGGTCCTCAGAAAACCGAAACGTTCATGAACCTTATCAACAATCGATTTTTAATCAGCTCAAAGTTTAAACGTCACTAATTAACATAAACCACCAGGTGCAGGTGGCGCTGCAAGCACTGAGCCTGAGCAGGTCTACAGGGGAAGACTCTCACACACACACACACACACACACACACACACACACACACACAGGCCTTCACTGATTGGTTGATCTCTCTTCAGGTGTCACAGTGGAATAAAAACTTTCACCTGAACATAACTTCAGTATGACATCATCAAAGCCCGCCTCCTCCCTGCTCCCAGTGAACCATGGTCTTCCTCCTCTTCATCGTCTACTTCGGACAGTCTTATTCAGGACTGGATGTAGCCTCAGTCAGTCTGCATTGTGGCCCCGCCTCTTCCTGTCTCTCTGGCTCTGGATTGGTGGGCAGGTGATCCAGGTGAGTGCCTCCCACCAGCACTTCCACCCTCACTCCATAAAAATACCTGGTGACATCACTCTGGGGGGGCTGTTCCCCATCCACGCTCGCGGCCCCCATGGTCTGCCATGTGGCGAGTTGAAAAAGGAGAAGGGGATCCACCGAATGGAGGCCATGTTGTACGCTCTGGACCAGATCAACAGCGATCCCGAGCTGCTGCCAAACATCACCCTGGGGGCCCGGATCCTGGACACCTGCTCCAGAGACACCTACGCCCTGGAACAGTCGTTGACCTTTGTCCAGGCCCTGATCCAGAAAGACACCTCCGACATCCGCTGCTCCAATGGGGAGCCGCCCTTCATCCGAAAACCTGAGAGGGTGGTCGGCGTGATCGGGGCGTCCGCCAGTTCTGTGTCCATCATGGTGGCCAACATCCTGAGACTGTTTGAGGTGTCCTGCTTTCTAGTTGCTGTGTTTCTTGTTGCTGTGTTTCTTGTTGCTGTGTCTCTAGTTGCTGTGTGTTGCTGGTTGCTGTTTCTTGTTGCTGTATTTCTTGTTGCTGTGTTTCTTGTTGCTGTGTTTCTTGTTGCTGTATTTCTTGTTGCTGTGTTTCTTGTTGCTGTATTTCTTGTTGCTGTGTTTCTTCTTTCTGTGTGTTGCTGGTTGCTGTGTTTCTTGTTGCTGTATTTCTTGTTGCTGTGTTTCTTGTTGCTGTATTTCTTGTTGCTGTGTTTCTTCTTTCTGTGTGTTGCTGGTTGCTGTGTTTCTTGTTGCTGTATTTCTTGTTGCTGTGTTTCTTGTTGCTGTGTCTCTAGTTGCTGTGTCTAGTTTCTGTGTGTTGCTGGTTGCTGTGTTTCCAGTTGTGTAGTCAACTTTGTGTTGCAGTGTTCAGGATCAGATCCAGACTCAGCCATCCGTTGAGACTCATTTAAGTGGTTTGAGGTGATGATGTTAAGTCCATTACACACACACACACCACACACACACACAGTATTATGTGTTAATGTGATTGTTTCTACACACATTCATCTCTGCCTGTTACTCCAAACTAATCCCCCAAGTGTGTGTGCATTTGTGTGTGTGTGTTTGTGTGTGTGTGTGTGTGTGTGTGTGTTTGTGTGCATTTGTGTGTGTGTGTTTGTGTGCATTTGTGTGTGTGTGTGTGTGTGTGTGTGTGTGTGTGTGTGTGTGTGTGTGTGTGTGTGTGTGTGTGTGTGTGCCCAGAGGCAAACATTGACCAGGAAGTTATTTTAGGAGTTCGCCCAATCAGAGGCACAGCTCAGCTGACTGACAGGTGAGCGTCCTGTAGCTGTTAGCTAAGAGGATAAAGACCTGCCTTATTTCACATATGGCCCCCACCAACGACTAACTTCAAAACTACATATCAGAAATAGACAGATGACTAGTGAGTGTGTGTGTGTGTGTGTGTTTCCAATACGACCAGTGTGTTTAATTTGACCCGAGCTCTGACTGAAGGTCACGTATTCTCATCAGGTCAGATCCACAATCAGATTTTGTTTCTGATTCCTTTTTGTTAATTTTTTGAGTCCTTTCTGCTCATCGTTGATATAATCAATATTGTATCAGATTCCTCAGGTGAGCTACGCCTCCACAGCTCCAGAGCTCAGTGATAATAACCGCTACGACTTTTTCTCGCGGGTGGTTCCTCCGGATTCGTACCAGGCTCAGACAATGCTGGACATCGTGAAGGCGCTGGGATGGAACTACGTGTCCACGCTGGCGTCAGAGGGCAACTATGGCGAGAGTGGAGTGAACGCCTTCATGCAGATATCCAGAGAAGCTGGTACGTTTGTTCACTTTACTCTGATTTCCACAATTTTACTGTGAGTTACAAACAGTGTTCCAGCCGTACATCAGATCAGAACTCTTTTTTGTGTGTTTGAGAGAGGACAGGACAGTGGATAGAGGAGGACACAGGGTGAGAGTGGGGAGTGACATGCGGGAAAGTCGCCACAGGCTTTTCACTATATGGAGCACAACCTAGACCCCTAGGCCATCCTCGCTCCATGGTCCAAACTTGGATCTTGGAGCAGTACTTCCTGCTCTCTCCAGGTCAAGATAACTCTGAGCTCAGTCAGACTTCCACATTGATCCTCAGTGAGACAGAAACTCTCTCCGTCCCCTGAAGAGTTTCAGATCCAAGGTTAACGTGAATCATGTTTGTGTTTGATGGTAAATATCTGCTCATTTTCAGTCTCAAACAGCTGCTTCAGGAACGTGTTTCCATCGTGTGTCCGCAGCTCTTCTCTGTCTAAACCAGCAGAACAGTTTCTGGACTAAAACGTCAAACCTTGTCCCAGTCTGTCCTGATAGAGGATTTCAGCAGCTCAGCAGTTCAGGGTCTCATTTGTCCTGTTTTCATTTCATGATACTCCAAATGTTTTCAATGGAGGACCAGTCAGGACCTGGACTCTTCTACTACCGAGCCATGCTGTTGTTGTCTCTGACCTGTCTGTCTCTCAGGGGGTGTGTGTATCGCTCAGTCAGTCAAGATTCCTCGTGAGCCGACAGTCGGAGAGTTTGATAAAATCATCAGACGTCTGATGGAGACGAGTAACGCTCGTGGCGTCATCATCTTCGCCAATGAGGATGACATCAAGTAAGGTCAAACTGACTCCGCCCACGCTGTGACATCATTGCAGCCGCCATCCTCAGGCTCACATGACCTCTCCTTTCCCCTTGGAAGGTGTGTCCTTGAGGCAGCAAAGCGTGCTAACCTGACAGGTCACTTCCTGTTTGTGGGATCAGACAGCTGGGGAGCGAAGAGTTCACCAATAGCAGAGCTCGAAGATGTTGCTGAGGGCGCGGTCACCATTCTGCCCAAACGAGCATCCATAGATGGTAAATACACACACACACACACACACACACACACACACACTTGAACTACACAATGAGTTGACCTGTGTGTGTGTGTGTGTTGTCCAGGCTTTGATCAGTACTTCACATCTCGTTCTCTGGAGAACAATCGGAGGAACATCTGGTTTAACGAGTTCTGGGAGGACGATTTCAGGTGCAAACTGACCCGACCTGGAATTAAACTGGACCCTGACAAGAAAAAATGTACAGGTACCACAAAACCTGGGGTGCACAAATTAGTTCACCATGTCAGGTGACCTATGTGCCATGTGACCTGGTGTGCCATGTGACCTGGCGTGTTTTTGCAGGGAAGGAGCGGATAGGTCAGGACTCGGCATACGAGCAGGAAGGAAAGGTTCAGTTTGTGATCGATGCCGTGTACGCGGTGGCGTACGCCCTCCACAGCATGCAGCAGGACCTTTGTCCCAGCAGCTCCGGAGTCTGCAACGTCATGGACCCTGTGGAGGGACGTCTGCTGCTGGACTACATCCGAGCCGTCAACTTCAACGGTGAGACGACAAAACATGATCAGGGAGAGCTGTTTGCTGTGCTGAGTATAGAGACACGTCAGGGATCCACCTTCAGACAGGAACCGTCCTCAGAGCTCCCGGCAACAGTTTTTCACCCCCGGTGATGGGGACTGAAATGAACAGTGATGCCTCTTTATAACAATACAGAAACCAGTCCACCAGAGTCCTGTTTAAACATGTCTGTGAGTCTCAAAGTAGTCTGGGAGGTCAAGTCTTTAGTTATCATGCTCCTCTTCTTTGGACTCATTTAAAGTCAGGGTCCAGGAGGCAGACCCTCTCTATTCTAAGAGGAGGATTAAAACTTTACTTTACAATAGAGAGCGGGATCAGGCCTGGACCAGGTCTTAGTCAGAGACTGCTTTAGGCTCAGACTGTAAGACACTGTTATAGACCCAAATCCAGCCTGTTCAACAGTCCTGGTCCTCAAATCCAGTCTGTTTATTAGTCCTGGTCTGGCCTGCTGCTGTATGTTTGGTTCTGTAGAGGTTCTGAGTGTCCTGACCTGCTCTCTGGTTCTCAGCGGTCCTCAGAGAGGATCTCAAACCAAACAACAGCAGCAGCTTTCTGCTGATTCATATTTTATAAAAACCAGAAGCTGCAGCTCCAAGAGCAGTCTGCACACCAAACCTGTCTGTCTGATCACCTGTCTGTCTGATAACCTGTCTGATCACCTGTCTGTCTGATCAGGTAAGGTAGCTTTATTGTCATTTCTGCAGTATAGAGGATTTTGAATGTTTCTGGTTCGGTATGGTTTTGTTTTGTATTTTGGTCTACCCGACTGTATGAGTGTGTGTGTGTGTGTGTGTGTGTGTGTGTGTGTGTGTGTGTGTGTGTGTGTGTGTGTGTGTGTATGAATAATTGAAGGAACAGCTTCAGGCAATCTGCAGGATGGAGAAGGAAACATTCAGTTTTTATTTACATTTTATGATTTAACAAAAAAAGTAAAGGAGAGGAACCAGAACCAGAACCAGGGAGAGAGGAGCTAAGAAATAGATTATTGAAAGTAGACAAGGTTCAGACTAATATAGAGATGAGGTTAATCTGTCTGTCTCTCTAAGTCCATCCTGTCTCTCTGTCTGTCTCTCTGTCTGAATCTAGCCTGTCTGTCTCTCCACAGGTAGTGCTGGTACGACTGTTATGTTCAATGAGGACGGAGACGCTCCCGGTCGATATGACATCTTTCAGTTCCAGCTGACCAACCACAGCCATCCTGGGTATCATGTGATTGGCCAGTGGACCAATAACCTGAGACTTAATGTAATAGACAGAGAGAAACAGTTTCCTGTTTGTGTATTTTGGTTTTTTTTTAAACTATCTGACCTGTCTCTTTCTTTTCCTATCTCACCCTCTCACCCTCTGTCTCTCTGTCTCCGTCCCTCGTCTGCCTCCCCACCGTCAGGTGGAGGAGATGCAGTGGTCTGGAGGAGATAAATCTGTTCCTGAGTCAGTTTGTAGTTTTCCTTGTCAGCCAGGAGAGAGGAAAAAGATGGTGAAGGGTGTCCCCTGCTGCTGGCACTGTGAGGTGAGATAACCCAATTCATAACCATCACCATCACCATCATCATCATCATCATCATCATCATCACCATTATCACCATCATCATCAACATCATCATCACCATTATCATCATCATCATCATCACCATTATCACCATCATCATCACCATCATCACCATCATCATCAACATCATCATCACAATTATCATCATCATCACCATCACCATCACAATTATCATCATCATCATCACCACCATCATCATCATCATCATCATCACCATTATCACCATCATCATCAACATCATCATCACCATTATCATCATCATCATCATCACCATTATCACCATCATCATCACCATCATCACCATCATCATCAACATCATCATCACAATTATCATCATCATCACCATCACCATCACAATTATCATCATCATCACCACCATCATCATCATCATCATCATCACCATTATCACCATCATCATCACCATCATCACCATCATCATCAACATCGTCATCACAATTATCATCATCATCATCATCATCATCACCATTATCACCATCATCATCAACATCATCATCACCATTATCATCATCATCATCATCACCATTATCACCATCATCATCACCATCATCACCATCATCATCAACATCATCATCACAATTATCATCATCATCACCATCACCATCACAATTATCATCATCATCATCACCACCATCATCATCATCATCATCATCACCATTATCACCATCATCATCACCATCATCACCATCATCATCACCATCATCATCACCATTATCATCATCATCATCACCATCATCATCATCATCATCATCATCATCATCATCACCATCATCACCCCCATTATCATCACCGTCATCAACATCACAATTATCATCGTCATCACCATCATCATCACCATTATCATCATCATCACCATATTCATCACCATTATCATCATCATCCTCATCATCATCACAGTTGTCACCAACATCACCAATATCATCATCACCATTATCATCACCATCATCATCACCATCTTCATCACCATCATCATCACCATCACCATTATCATCATCATCCTCATCATCATCACAGTTGTCACCAACATCACCAATATCATCATCATCACCATTATCATCACCATCATCATCACCATCATCATCACCATCATCATCATCATCACCATCACCATTATCATCATCATCCTCATCATCATCACAGTTGTCACCAACATCATCCTCGTAACATCATCATCACCATTATCATCACCATCATTATCACCATTATCATCATCATCCTCATCATCATCACCATTATCATCATCATCATCACCATCTTCATCACCATTATCATCATCATCATCACCATTATCATCATCATCCTCATCATCATGACCATTATCATCATCATCACCATCACCATCTTCATCACCATTATCATCATCATCATCATCATCACCATCTTCATCACCATCGTCATCACCATCATTTTCACCATCACCGTCACAGTTGTCATCATTGTCATATCACCATCATTATTATCACCGTCATCACCATCATCCTTATCATAATTGTCATCATCTCTGTCTGATGCCCCTCTGTCCCCGTCTTTCTCTCAGCCTGACTGTCTTTCTGCCTCTTATCTCTCTTATTGTCTCTCTGTCTACCTGTCTGTCTCCCTGCCTGTCTTCTCACAGCTCTGTGATGGGTATCAGTACCAGGTGGATGAGTTTAACTGTGAGACCTGTCCGTCAGACATGCGTCCCGCCCCTAACAGAACCACCTGTCGTCCGACGCCCATCATCAAACTGGAGTGGAACTCTCCCTGGGCCCTGGTGCCCGCCTGCATCGCCATGCTAGGTATCCTCTCAACCAGCGGCGTGGTGGTCACCTTCATGCGTTTTAATGACACACCTATCGTCAGGGCCTCAGGGAGAGAGCTCAGCTACGTCCTCCTGACAGGTGAGCTGAATAGTGACAGGTGAGGACTGTTCAGGTCAAAGTCTGGCAGCTTTTTTCTCTTCTCTAGTTAGACCTTGAAATTGAATTGGTTCCTGTTGCACGTAGTCTCTGAAGGGTCCTTTTCATTCCAGTGAATGCAGCTGGAGATATTTTTAATAAATAGAAAGATTTTTCAGTTTGTCATCTTTGCTCCGTGTCCATAAAAATAAACTTTGTTTTTCTGATGATGGTAAAAATGTCATCTGAGAGTGACGTCATATGACCCTCTGCAGGTATCTTTTTGATCTACCTGATCACCTTCCTGATGATCGCTGAGCCAGGTGTGTTTGTGTGTGCGCTGCGGCGCCTCCTTCTGGGCCTTGGCATGGCGATCACTTACTCTGCCATGTTGACCAAAACCAACCGGATCTACCGGATCTTTGAACAGGGCAAGAGGTCTGTGACCCCGCCCAAATTCATCAGCCCCACCTCCCAGCTCATCATCACCTTCATCCTCATCTCAGTCCAGGTGAGAACTCCAGTGTTCAACCACTTCCTGTTTCTGTATCCTGCCACACTTCCACATTTTAGATTGTACTTCCTGTGTGTTTATTTTAGGTTCTCGGGGTATTTGTGTGGTTCGCTGTTGTCCCTCCTCACACCATCATTGACTATGAGGAGCTCCGTCCCCCAAACCCAGACCTGGCCCGTGGGATCCTGAAGTGTGACATGTCAGACCTGTCAATCATCTGCTGCCTGAGCTACAGCATCGTGCTCATGGTGACGGCTCCTCCCTGTGGCAGCTGTTCTCTTCAACTTGTTTCTGATTGGTTCAATCCTGTGATGTCACACTGATCTACAAACGTAGATGTGTCAGGTGTTGCTATTGCCTGGGTAACACTGACCTTTCTTGTTGCCAGGTGACATGTACTGTGTACGCTGTTAAGAGTCGTGGTGTTCCAGAGACGTTCAACGAGGCGAAGCCGATCGGTTTTACGATGTACACCACCTGCATCATCTGGCTCGCCTTCGTGCCCATCTTCTTTGGAACCGCCCAGTCCACTGAGAAGGTAAGAACCAAACCAGGACCATCAGAAACCAGGACTGTCTGCACCTGGGATTGTCTAAAACCAGGATAGTCTGCAACCAGAATGGTCTATGCCAAGGGTCCGCAACCAAGTTTTACCGCGGGACAATTTTTTCAGAGCTCAATGGTGGGCCAAAATTACACCTTCATCAGGGAAAACCTCTTTCCTAATAAAAAACTTTTTCTCATCTATAACTATTGTATCTTTTACGAAAATTTTATGAAGTTATTGATTTTACTTTTTTACTGCTTTATTTTATCAGATTTTGTCAGATCACAACTTTTGAATAAATGTTATGTGTAGAATCTTCGATTCTGTGATAGAAAATATATATATATATATATTTTTTTTAAATTTATTTATTTATTTTATTTTATCAATGTCACCTGGGGGGCCAGGTATCATTGGTGGTGGGCTAATTTTGGCCCACGGGCCACCAGTTGCCAACCACTGGTCTAAAACCAGGACCACCAGGATACAAGACAGTTGAGAACCAGGAAAGCTAAAGACTAGGACAGCGGAAAACCAGGACAGTCTAGAACCAGGACAGTCTAAAACCAGGACAGTCTAGAACCAGGACAGTCTAAAACCAGGACAGTCTAGAACCAGGACGGTCTAAAACCAGGACAGTCTAGAACCAGGACGGTCTAAAACCAGGACAGTCTAGAACCAGGACAGTCTAAAACCAGGACAGTCTAGAACCAGGACGGTCTAAAACCAGGACAGTCTAGAACCAGGACGGTCTAAAACCAGGACAGTCTAGAACCAGGATGTTGAACATCTGATGAACAGCATGAGCAGACATTAGTCCCCATCATCAGGACTTCACCTGTCTGTGGTTCAGGGTGAGTTCAGGGAGGGGCGTCGGGATTAATCTGTGCAGAATTAGACTCAAAGTGGAACAGATGGATTAAACAGATTATAATCCAACAAAGGACGTCATTTACCGTTATCTCAGATACACACACACACCTACACACACAGAAATCAGAGACCATAAACACTCTGACAGCAGCAGTATGTCAGCATGGTGCTGAGGTCATCACAAAGTTCTGTCTTGGTCACACAGATGTTCATCCAGACAGCCACTCTGACCGTGTCCATGTCGCTCAGCGCCTTTGTTTCCCTCGGGATGCTCTACATGCCAAAGGTTTACGTTATCATCTTCCAACCTGAGCAGAACGTCCAGAAAAGGAAGAAGAGCTTCAAGGTCTGTTGTCTAATAGTTGCTGTTACCTAAGAGTTGCTGTGTTGTCTAACAGTTGCCTGACAGTTCCTGTGTTTCAGGCTGTTGTCCAAGCTGCCAAAATGTCCCAGAAGTCATCAAATGAGAAACTGAACGGAGAGACAAAGATTGAACCAGACAGATCGCAGTGAAACTCCAACATTCAGGTACTTAAACTACAGACCTGCTTTCTTAACAGCCAGCAACAAGTTGCTCCTGTAGATGTCAGTTTCACTTCTGTCAGACAAGTTACATCCCATACTTGGTCAACATGTTGCTCCATATGGTCACCATGTCACCCCAGATGGTCAACATGGTGATGGTCAACATGGTGATGGTCAACACGTCACCCCATATGATTAACATGTCTTTCCATATGGTCAATATGTCACCGCAGATGGTCAACATGTCTTTCCATCTGGTTAATATGTCGCTCCATATGGTCAACATGTTGCTCCATATGGTCAACATGTTGCTCCATGTGGTCAACATGTTGCTCCATATGGTAAATATGTTGCTCCATATGGTCAACATGTCGCTCTATATGGTGAGCATGTTGCTCCATATGGTTAGCATGTCGCTCCTTATGGTCAACATGTTGCTCCATATGGTCAACATGTCGCTCCATATGGTTAGCATGTCGCTCCATATGGTCAACATGTCGCCCCATATGGTCAACATGTCGCTCCATATGGTCAAAATGTCGCTCCGTTTGGTCAACATGTCGCTCCATATGGTTAGCATGTCGCTCCATATGGTCAACATGTCGCTCCGTATGGTCAACATGTCGCTCCGTATGGTCAACATGTCGCTCCGTATGGTCAACATGTCGCTCCGTATGGTCAACATGTCGCTCCATATGGTCAACATGTCGCTCCGTATGGTCAACATGTCGCTCCGTATGGTCAACATGTCGCTCCGTATGGTCAACATGTCGCTCCGTATGGTCAACATGTCGCTCCGTATGGTCAACATGTCGCTCCATATGGTCAACATGTCGCTCCATATGGTCAACATGTCGCTCCATATGGTCAACATGTCGCTCCGTATGGTCAACATGTCGCTCTAAATGGTTAGCATGTTGCTCCATATGGTTAGCATGTCGCTCCTTATGGTCAACATGTCGCTCCATATGGTCAACATGTCGCTCCATATGGTCAACATGTCGCTCCATATGGTCAACATGTCGCTCCGTATGGTCAACATGTCGCTCCGTATGGTCAACATGTCGCTCCATATGGTCAACATGTCGCTCCATATGGTCAACATGTCGCTCCATATGGTCAACATGTCGCTCCATATGGTCAGTATGTCGCTCCATATGGTCAACATGTCGCTCCATATGGTCAGTATGTCGCTTCAGATGAGTTAAGGGTCTTTGACGGGATTTGGGGAGTAAGAATTGTTGGATATGCATTTGAACCTTGAGAACAAGTTGCAGTAAACTTTTTGCTGCGTTGACAGTCAGTGCAGCCCTCAAAGTCTTCTTCCTTAAACATTAATGTTCCCAGAGTTTTTCCTCATGTCAAACTTGTGACTGATGACATCACACGCTGTGCTTCCTGCCTGTCTATTAGCTGTTAGCATTGCTCAGACGGGGATTGTGAAACCAAAGATAAATGGATCCTTTGGTGTTGATGTGCTTTTTTTAAACCAATACATGTGTTGACCTCTGAGATGGACATTGCTGCAGGAACTGCATATCCCAGAATGCAGTGAGAACAGATAAGAGCCAAAGAATAAAAGGGGTCTCTGTCTATTTCAAACTGGTGTGAAAAATTATGCTGGGGGCGGGGCTTATTTCATTATGTAACCATCAGGCGGGCTAACATCCTGGAATAGTAGGTCAAACTGAAGCTGGGCGGAGCTTATCCTGTGAGGCTGACAGTCTGCTTAAGATATTTCAGAGTGAGCTGCTGAATGTTTCAGCTACTGCTTAAAGATTCATGATCAGCTGCATGTCTCAGGAGCAAGGCAGCAACATGACAGCTTCTTTCACTGACTGCTCCACACACACACACACACACACACACAACATAAATATACATGTATACGTGCATATGTATGTAAATCTGAATCTGTGTTTGGTGTCAGTGTGCAGATCTGACTCATTTTTCAGGTTCAGTTTCTGTAATTGTTGTAATTACTGTTGTTTTATTATAATCTGTGTGAATCAACTTTAAATTCTTCATTTAATCTGTTCAGTTCATAAATTATCAATATTTGTTATTTGTAATCAATAAATCATTATTGGTTAAGTTGGACTGAGGACTGTTTGATTCTGGGTTTCTTCTGCAGAAGAATAGCAATGAAGTTTTAATGTGAAGTTCCTGTTTTCTCTTTGGGGCTTTTATTTTGATAGAATAAAGGACCAGTGTGATGTTGAAAAATGTTCAGATGTGAAAAAAATACTGTGACACTTCCTGTGTGTGTTTCTGCATTGACAATAAAATTGTTTCCGTATCAACTAAATTTACTGTGATCATATTCTGCACACCCTTAACACCAGATTATAACATATATGACAGAAACATCATACACATGTTCATACATGACACAGAAACATCATACACATGTTCATACATGACACACATATACATCATACACATGTTCATACATGACACACACAAACATCATACACATGTTCATACATGACACACAAATACATCACACATGTTCATACATGACACACATACATCATACAAATGTTCATACATGACACACAAATACATCACACATGTTCATACATGACACACATACATCATACACATGTTCATACATGACACACAAATACATCACACATGTTCATACATGACACACATACATCATACACATGTTCATACATGACACACAAATACATCACACATGTTCATACATGACACACACATACATCAAACACATGTTCATACATGACACGCAAACATCATACACATGTTCATGCCTGACACACATATACATCATACACATGTTCATACATGACACACATACTTCATACAAATGTTTAAACATCATACACATGTTCATGCCTGACACACACATACATCACACACACGTTCATGCATGTGTTCATACCTGACACACATATTCCATACATTTGTTCATACATGTCAAGCACATACATCACACACATGTTCATACATCACACACATACTTCATATGTTCATACATGAAATGCACATATATCTTACATATGTTTATACATCATACACATGTTCGTGCCTGAGATGCACATATTTTACAAACATGTTTATATATGACAGATACATCATACATATGGTCACACATGACATACACATACAGAATACACATTCATACATGTTTCACAAACATCAAACATGTCTATACATGATACAAACAGACATTATACATACATGCATACATCATACACATGTTCATACATGTTACTATGACGGGAAATAAGAATTTCAGTCACCTTTGGGGCAGACAAAAAAGACCATGCATCTATACGTATATTATACACAATTACACATGTTCATATATGATACATACACCCATCATATATGATGGATTAGTAAAGGTTGGTTGATGTAATTTTAGGTTAGTTGAGTTTAGTTGAGGTTGTTTAAGGTTAGTTGAGCTTTTTCAGGTTGGTTATAAAGGGTTAAGTTTGGTAATGGAGTGGGTTTGAAGTGTCTGATCTGGTATCAGCTGCTGCCCCCTGCTGCCAACAGTGGACACAGCCTGCATAGTTCAGCACTGACCTACAATCAGCATGTTGGTTAGACCAGTGCCGTCAACATGTTGGTTTAACTACTAAACCAGTACATTCAACATGTCCGGATTAGAACGACAGACCCCTCAGTTATGTGTGTGTGTGTGTGTGTGTGTGTGTGTGTGTGTGTGTGTGTGTGTGTGTGTGTGTGTGTGTGTGTGTGTGTGTGTGTGTGTGTGTGTGTGTGTGTGTGTGTGTGTGAGTTACCCGGATCAGCTGCTTCTGTCTGATCGACACTCGCTCAATCTGCTGCTCCTGTCTGTCGGATCCAACATGGCGGCCTCCAAGTCTTCACGTGAGCTTTTCTCGGAGGGTGTCCGAGCCGTCCTACACTCCTGGCCCGTTCTCCAGGTAAGCACTGACACAGACACACATCTGACGTAAACCTGACACAACCTGTCGTACACTTAAAGATTGGCTGACAGAGAGACAGACGCTGAGCTGCTTCCAGCTGAGACACGAAGCTAAGTGGCTAAAGCTAACCGGTCCCACACTGACCCACTTACTCTGAGCTCGTGGGGTTTAGGGCTCTCCCGCTGTCAGATCAGGTGTGTGGAGCATAGACCGTATAAAGTGAGTTAGTGAGTGAAGAGCAGGTGAGGAGTCCTTTCTGTAAGTAAACTACCCAGAGTTCATAGCATTGTGACGTTAAATACGGGATTCCCAGAGACAGCCTGTAGCCATAGAAGGTAAACATCAGAACTGCCTCAGTCTTTACACCTTCACAAACACGTGTGTGTGTGTACACATACCCCCTAAATGTTAGAATTTTGGGGTTGGAATTTAGGTTCTAAGCTGATAGTTGAAGATTGAGGGGTGTAGGGTTTAGGTTTAGGGTTTTAAGGTTAAAGGTTTTGGGTTTAGTGAGGAATGGAGGTTCTTTCTGTCTTCAGTGTTTTTGCAGTTTGGAGTTGATCTCTTTGTCTGTAATCTTAAAAAAATTCTCGTCACCTGAACTTTGAAGTCTCACATCAGAAAAAGGGGATGCTCGAAAAATTAAGCTACTGAAAATTTTCAGCCAAAAATGGCCCAAAAGTGCATTTTTGGTTTTTGGCGGAAAGACTTCTGTCACCAAAAGTACACGACTGAAACAGCATGTTGTGTTGACGCAAACAGAAAACATGGTGATGAAATGGTGATTTGCAAAGCGTGTGATGTGCACACAAGAAATGATCCAGGCCGTGACGGATGCGGAGAACCTGCGCACAGCGCAGGAGAAGGATACAGACCCACAAACACCTGAGCACACACAGAGACAGACACACTCCATAAAGCGGACAGAGAGTCCAGAAATAATGTCACAACCATCACAAGAGACACAGATAAATTTATGCATTCTTTGAAGCATAAATATTAATCTGTGCAATGATATGATTTATATAATAATTTCTTTAGGTCTTTGGCCAAGAATTTTCATTTTGGTTTATCCCTAATCAGATGGTTCTCTGGGTCTCCTTAAGGTCAGAGGTCACAGTGTGTCTGTGTTGGTATGTAGCTCTACCTGTGTCTGTGTTTCTCCTCAGATTGCCGTTGACAACGGGTTTGGGGGCGTGTACGGGGAGCAGAAAGCTGATTGGCTGGTGGATGTGGTCCAACAGTATTTCCATGACAACAGTAAGTAACCATAGTAACCATGCCGAAGGTTTAAAGATTTCAACCACGGGGCAACATCCGGTAGAGAAAATGAAGCCTATATGGAAGTGCTAAAAGTTGCTGTTCATGGAGAATCCTCTAGAGTCCGGCTGCAGAAAGACCAAAAACCACAAACACAACAAGACCAAAAAACAGACTTTTACTGCATGAATAAACATTTACAGCCTGGTTCAAAAAAACGACTCTTAATCAGTGTGTTAATGTGTGTGTGTGTGTGTGTGTGTGTGTGTGTGTGTGTGTGTGTGTGTGTGTGTGTGTGTGTTAGCTGACCTACAGCAGTTTGAGGTGGAGGACTTCATCGCTCAGCTGATGGATCAGGAGTTTGACACCGTGGTGGATGATGGGAGTTTACCTGAGGTAAACACCAACATACACATACACATAAATACATTCACACAAATACACACAAGAGTGTCACCTGTTGTTCCTGTGTGTACCTGTGCAGGTGTCACTCAGTCTGCAGCAGATGTTCAGTCAGTGGCAGAAGGGGGCGCTGCAGCAGCTCCAACACACCATCGACACCCTGAACCAGAAGAAAGGTCAAAGGGCAAAGGTCAGCGCCCCACCCACACAGTCAGATGATGACAGTGACGACAACACACAGGTGAGATGAAGGTTACAGGTGATGTTTGCATCACCTTAAACAATAGCTGACTCAGCTGAGTCGCTGCTCTAGCCACGCCCACTCTGAGGCTCCACCCATCACCAGTCTGTACTCCTGTTAGCGTTAGCATCTGGAAGTCATTCTGTGTGCAAACATTAAATCTTTATCACGGATGGTTACAGGTGATGGAGTGTGAGTCGTCAGGTGCGTCACTCAGCAGGACAGAAGCTCCGCCTCCTCAAGAGGAAGAGGATGGTTGGACAGTGGTACGAAAGAGGAGGTGAAGGCGAAGATGAGCTGACCTTTGACCTTCAGGATTGGACTTTTTTTGTGTGTGTTTGTGTGATTTGTGTGTTTTTGAGATGATTTATATTAAACTGTAAAGCCTGCTTCTTGGACTCTTTCATGACTTCATTCTGATGTCACGGCGTACTCTGATGTCACATTAGGGACGTAAACACGCAGACGCCACACTGACTGGATTACTCATGTTGCTACATACGAACACGTATATAGAAACGCCTTCTGATGAGCGTGTTTTCTTACCGTGAGCAGAGAGTCTTACCTGTGTGCACCTTTCAGCCTTCCACTGCCAACAGAGTCACACCAGCTCCGTGTGAATAAAGAGAGTCATTCAGAGGTCAAAGGTCAGGAAATCTTTATTTCTTTTTCCACAGAAGACGACATTTCACACCCACAGACAAAAAAACAGTCTCTGGTGATGTCACTGATGAGCTCACTGTGACGAGGAGGGTGGGGTCAGAGGTTGTTTCAAGGCACTATTTATGACATGAAATCAAACGGGTGAGAGCGGTGTACCAGGTGAGGAGGTCAAAGGTCATGTAAGGACCCACCCCTTTAAACCAGAGAGAGACAAAATACACTCAAAATCATCAACACTGTCATCGGTCCTGTGATCAATCCTGTGATCAGTCACGGTGGAAGCCAGCAGGAAGCTTCAGTGTGCTCATCTAACCGAGCTGATCAGAGAGCTTCAAGAATCCCTGATCAACAACCCAAACGTTTGATAAACCGAGACAGGAAGCAAGGTTCAAAGTAACTCGGATCAAAAAAACAAAAATCAGCAACTCCAGAAAAAAACGGAAACAGAGTTTGATAAAAAGCTGAAGGTGACTGACCCTGCTCCACCCGTGCTTTATGAAACATGGAGAGGTCAAAGGTCAGCTGAGGGCAGAACTCTGAGGCTGAACCAACGCGTCTGGATGTGACTTTCATGTGATCTACAGAGACCACTCAGAGGCTTTTCTGCTTCAACATCCTCGGGCTGCCCCACCAGACGATAACTGAAGTCTATGAGGTGAGGAGAAAGCGAACAGTTTAGTAGTTTAAAATGACGATGACTCGATGATAGAATCTAGAGAATTACTACAGACAGAACCTCAGAATATGTTCTGATCAGCTTTTAACATCAACAAGGATCAACCGCTGATCTCTTTCACAGCACGCTCACTCTTTAACATGACGACAGTGAACACATCTCAGTCTGTCACATCCAGACGTTCAGATTCAGCCTAAGATGGACCGACCGACCAACCAACCAATGATTGAGGGCGGGAAAAACAGACACACATTGATCACTCCCCAATTTACAAGAACCAAACACAGAGATACATTTATCAGCCACTGTGTGTGTGCGTGTGTGTGTGTGTTTATGTGCGCAGCCAGGCGTGTTGCAGACACTGTGCAGCTGTTGCTCTGCGGTCAGGCTGCAGCTCCAACATGGTCAACAGGAAGTCACTGAACTGAGCCGCCTGGTCCAGAGGCCACTCATACTTCTCCAACAAGACCTCAAACAGACCCCAGGGCTTCAGGTTAGAGATGTGCCGCAGCTCACCTGAGACAGGTACAGAGAGAGAGAGACGGGTACAGGGAAGGAGAGACAGGTGTGGGGAGAGAGAGAGAGACAGGTAAGGAGACAGAGAGATGGGTACAGTAATAGTACAATAAGTTATAGGTACAGAGAAAAGACAGGCTAACAGACAGACAGACAGACAGACAGACAGGCAGACAAAAAGACAGACAGACTCACCTTTCCTGTTGAAGTATTCTCTTGAATACCTGCCAGACAAGGCGAAGGGCAAAGGAACAGGGCCGAGCAACTCAATGACATGAGCGATATGATCTGAACAGAGGAAAAGTACACACTGAAGTACACACTGGAGTACACACTGGAGTACTCTCAAAACATGCCGTGTGTGTCAGAGCAGTGTGTATTATTGCAGTATTGTGTGTGTGTTTAAGCAGTAGTGTGTGTGTTACCTTCATCTCTGGTGTAATCTTCTCCTGAGTGAGGTTCAAACAGGTAATCACCTGTCGCCAGTTCAAAGGCCTGAAACAATGACAGTCACAGATTCAATAACACACACTGATGTTCAAAGAAGAGCTTAACACACACACACACACACACACACACACACACACACACACACACACACACACACACACACACACACACACACACACACACACACACACACAATGGAAACCTGTTTCTGAACCGTCTGTTGTCAAAACCTGTTTTAGTTTATCAAAAACCTGAAGATTAAACAAAATGTGTGTGTGAGTGTGTGTGGTAATTACCATGCAGGCAGTGCTCCAGATGTCAGCAGGGGGTCCATACTCTGCACCAATCAGAACCTCCACAGCTCGATACTGACGTGTCTGAATGTCCTCTGTGAAGTGTTTATGCTGACAGAACCAGACAGAGCAGCGTTAGCATCTCTCCACCAACTGTATAGACTGTTATAGACTGTTATAGACTGTTATAGACTGTTATAGACTGTTATAGACAGATTATAGACTGTTACAGACTCAGACTTACAGACTGTTATAAACTGATATAGACTGTTACAGACTCAGACTGTTAGACTGTTATAGTCTGTTATAGACTGTTATAGACTCAGACTGTTAGACTGTTATAGTCTGTTATAGACTGTTATAGACTCAGACTGTTAGACTGTTATAGTCTGTTATAGACTGTTATAGACTGTTATAGACTGTTATAGACTGTTATAGTCTGTTATAGACTGTTATAGACTGTTATAATCTGTTATAGTCTGTTATAGTCTGTTATAGTCTGTTATAGACTGTTATAGACTGTTATAGTCTGTTATAGTCTGTTAAAGTCTGTTATAGACTGATTATAGACGGTTATAGACTGAATTTAGACTGATTATAGACTCAGACTTACAGACTGTTATAAACTGATATAGACTGTTACAGACTCAGACTGTTAGACTGTTATAGTCTGTTATAGACTGTTATAGACTGTTATAGTCTGTTATAGTCTGTTATAGACTGTTATAGACTGTTATAGTCTGTTATAGTCTGTTATAGACTGTTAAAGTCTGTTTTAGACTGATTATAGACGGTTATAGACTGATTTTAGACTGATTGTAGACTCAGACTTACAGTCTGTTATAAACTGATATAGACTGTTACAGACTCAGACTGTTAGAGTGTTATAGACTGTTATAGACTGATTATAGACTGATTATAGACTGATTATAGACTGATTATAGACGTTATAGATGGTTATAGACGGTTATAGACTGATATAGACTGATATAGACTGATTTAGACTAGTTATAGACTGTTATATACTGATTATATACTGATTATAGACCGTTATAGACTGTTATAGACTGTTATAGACTGTTATAGACTGTTATAGACTGATTATAGACTGGTTATAGACTTATAGACTGATTATAGACTGATTATAGACTGTTATAGACTGTTATAGACTTATATAGACTGATTATAGACTGATTATAGACTGTTATAGACTGATTATAGACTGTTATAGACTGAATATAGACTGATAATAGACTGATATAGACTGTTATAGACTGTTATAGACTGATTATAGACTGATTATAGACTGATTATAGACTGATAATAGACTGATATAGACTGTCATAGACTGATTATAGACTGTTATAGACTGTTATGGACTGTTATAGACTGATGATAGACTGTTATAGACTGATTATAGACTGATTATAGACTGGTTATAGACTTATAGACTGTTATAGACTGATTATAGACTTTTATAGACTGATTATAGACTGATAATAGACTGATATAGACTGTTATAGACTGATTATAGACTGTTATAGACTGATTATTGACTGATTATAGACTGTTATAGACTGATTATTGACTGATTATAGACTGATATAGACTGATTATAGACTGATTATAGACTGTAACAGACTGTTATAGACTCAGTCTGTTAGACTGTTATAGACTGTTATATACTGATTATAGACTGATTATAGACTGATTATAGACTGATTATAGACTCAGACTGTTATAGACGGTTACAGACGGTTATGAACAGTAATGGACAGTAATGGGCTGTTATGGACTGTTATGGACTCAGACTGTTATAGACTGTTATAGACTGTTATAGACTGTTATAGACTGTTATAGACTGTTATAGACTGATATAGACTGATTATCGACTGTTATAGACTGTCATAGACTGTCATAAACTGATTATAGACTGTTATAGACTACACTGTTATAGACTGATATAGACTGATTATAGACTGTTATAGACTGTCATAGACTGTCATAAACTGATTATAGACTGTTATAGACTGTCATAGACTGTCATAAACTGATTATAGACTGTTATAGACTACACTGTTATAGACTGATATAGACTGATTATAGACTGTTATAGACTGTCATAGACTGTCATAGACTGATTATAGACTGTTATAGACTAGACTGTTATAGACTGATATAGACTGATTATAGACTGTTACAGACTCAGACTGTTAGACTGTTATAGACTGTTATAGACTGATTATAGACTGATTATAGACTGTTATCGACTCAGACTGTTATAGACGGTTACAGACGGTTATGGACAGTAATGGACAGTAATGGGCTGTTATAGACTGTTATGGACTCAGACTGTTATAGACTGTTATGGACTTTTATGGACTCTTATGGACTATTATGGACTCTTACCACCCAGCAGGCGTTTCCAAGGTCTGCAATCTTCACTCTGAGTCTGTGAGCATTCAGAGGATCCAGCGGAGAGAGGACAAAGTCTGATGCACTGAACACTGGGAGATATGAACAGGTTTTACTTCCTCTGACACATTGTGTGTATGTATATGTTAGAGCTTGTGTGTGTGTGAGTGTATATGATTTTACCGTCCCGTCCACTTGAGCATCCCGATTGGGTAGACAGTGCTGACTCAGATGTTGCTGACAACACAGAGCTGGAGAACCCTGACAGGCCAGAGGCGGGGCTGGAAAACCGTCCAGGTGCATGTCCATTACACCTGTCCTCCAACCAGGAGCAGGTGGACTCTGGACTGGTTTTAGTTTGTGCCGTGGAACTGGAAGGACTGCCATTGACAACTACCGAGCCTGAGAAAGAATAGGGAAGAACGGTGTTTAAAAAAAAACACTGTCAACAAACAAGGAGTGGAACATGAAAACAATAAGGTGTGTTTAAAGAGATGACCACATGGTTCTGGTTCTGCTGGAGGTTCCAGTCCATTAAATAACTGGATGATGTATTTTCTTTGCAGTGCTTTGTTGAGGTAATAAGAGCTTCATCATCAGAACTTACAGTTACTCTCTGTGCTGTCAGGATGAAGAACACCCTCCTCTTCTTCCAACCTCTGAAATCACAATAGAGACATTTATTGTGGAGGAGCATCCTGTAACTTCCTGCTTTATTTTGGTGGGTTACTTCCAGGTAGACGGCAGCATAAGGGCAGCAGTGATAGGTGTGAGACCTCAGTTAAAGTCGAATCATTCAGAGAGCAGCTTAATGAGAGGACGCTTAGATCAACAGCCTCAATCTGTTCAAAGAAAAATCTACAAAGAAGTCTGCTGTCTGAACCCTCAGCCAATCACAGCACAGACAGCTTCTCAGCTATAGGGAGGCTCAAGCCTGCATGCTAACCTGCAGGCTGATTAATAACCAAAAATAAGCTCCTAACAGCCGACCAATCAGAGCAGCCAAAATACTACCTCTGTTACAACACAGCTAACTTGGTCAAGTCTGTGACTGAATGTTGGAGTCACACCGAGTCTCACCTGGTCAAGCCACATCAAGTTTCCAAATAAGGGTCACACAGAGTTTCACCTGTTTGAGTCTCACCTGTTCAAGTCACAGTGAGTCTCATTTATTAGAGTCACACAGAGTTTCACCTGTTTGAGTCACACTGAGTCTCACCTGTTCAAGTCACACTGAGTCTCACCTGTTCGAGTCACAGTGAGTCTCACCTGTTTGAGTCACACTGAGTCTCACCTGTTCGAGTCACAGTGAGTCTCACCTGTTTGAGTCACACTGAGTCTCACCTGTTCGAGTCACAGTGAGTCTCACCTGTTCAAGTCACAGTGAGTCTCATCTGTTCAAGTCACACTGAGTCTCACCTGTTCGAGTCACAGTGAGTCTCACCTGTTCGAGTCACAGTGAGTCTCACCTGTTTGAGTCACAGTGAGTCTCACCTGTTCAAGTCACACTGAGTCTCACCTGTTTGAGTCACACTGAGTCTCACCTGTTCGAGTCACAGTGAGTCTCACCTGTTCAAGTCACACTGAGTCTCATCTGTTCAAGTCACACTGAGTCTCACCTGTTCGAGTCACAGTGAGTCTCAGCTGTTCGAGTCACACTGAGTCTCACCTGTTCGAGTCACACTGAGTCTCACCTGTTCGAGTCACACTGAGTCTCACCTGTTCGAGTCACACTGAGTCTCACCTGTTCGAGTCACACTGAGTCTCACCTGTTCGAGTCACACTGAGTCTCACCTGTTCAAGTCACAGTGAGTCTCACCTGTTCGAGTCACAGCGAGTCTCAGCTGTTCGAGTCACACTGAGTCTCACCTGTACCAAACAAGTCTTACTCACATGTATTTCCACGAGTCTCTCCTCCAGAAGCCTCTGCTGTCGCTTCGCTTTTCTTTTCAACTTCTTCTTCTTGTTCTTCGACAGCTTACCCACCTTAACAGGCACACACACACACACACACACACACACACATACAGATCATGTTATATTGAGCTAATGTCAGACAGGTAATCAGGTTATTGTAGAAATTCGCAGCTCAGTCACTAAGTTGGCCCTCCATTACCTGGAGCAGGTGAGGTTATAGTTTTCAGGTGAGCCAAAATGTATCTGATTAGAGCAACAGGTGTGATATTAATCACATTCAGTCAGTGATGAATATCACCTGACCCTGCAACTCTCAATTTACCTGATCTTTCTCCACTCACCTGCCTGTTTACTAATATGAGGTAATGTGAGGTTAAAACAGGTGATGTGGTATGTTAGACTCTGCTCTTGTATTCTTCACATGCCAGTTAGGAGGCGGGGCATCATGCACAACACCTGATCATAATTCAGAATGAATAACAAAAACCATTATAACCAGGTAACAGTTGTGACACGTAACTCACCTGGTGGTCATAAGGCTATAAGCACACACCAACCTTTGTATGTATGTGTGTGTGTGTGTCTGCCTGTCTGTCTCTAAAGATAAGCTACAGAGAGCAGCCAGAAACACTACCTGTCAACCAGGTGTGATGTGGGCACGAAAGACACCTGGAACTATCTCTGAATCTGAAACAACCAATGAGAGCACAGCAGGCAGCACACCAGGTAACTTACCTGTTCATCCCTGGGAGCCATGCTAACTAGAGAGAGAGAGACAACCAGAGACACAGACAGGGGGAGAGAGAGAGAGATAGGAGGAGGCATCAGAAAAAAAGAAAGTACAGATTAGAGACAGACAGACAGACAGGTGGAGGCGTCAGAAATCAAGAAAGTACAGATTAAAGACAGACAGTGTCAAGGGTGTGAAAGCAGACAGACAGGTGGGTGTCTGTCTGCACAGAGGTGTTTTGTGGCGTAGATTATTGATGGACAGCTAAAGAGAGACAGTTAGGAGCAGAGGGAGAGACAGACAGTTCTTTGAGCGTCTCGACAGCTGATTGATCAGCTGCTGACGTCTATCACTATCTAATTTGTTTGCATCCTTCAACCAATCACCATGCTCGCTGCCCACCTGATGACCCTGAAGGGGGCGGGGCCCCTGCTCTCTGCCAGATGGTGGCCTCAGCTGCTAATCTGCGCACGTAGACCTCATCAACGTCCAGCAGGATGTTCTCTGGTTTGATGTCAGTGTGGATGATCTTACACTTAGTATGCAGGTAGTCCAGACCCTGGAGCACCTGCAAGGACCAGAGAAGTCATCGCACAGGTCAACACAGAGGTCAAAAGGTCAACAAGTTCATGTCAAGCCCAAAACAGAAATATCAACAGGTCCACGTCACAGGTGAGAAGGAGCTTACCTGTCTGATGATGTTCTTCACACACACCAGAGGAAGGCCCATGTAGTTAGACTTTATGATCCACTTCAACAACTGATGACCCAACACCTCCATCACCATACACACATCTGGAGACAGGTAAGGACTGACAGACAGACAGGCTGACAAACACAAAGGTGAGCAGACAGACAGGCAGACGGTGAGAGACAGACAGGTGAAAGGATACGAACTCCGTTGACTCCAGATATCTTGAAGTCGTCGATCAGCTGAACGATGGTTTCTCTGAAGGGGTCAGACGGGTCGCTGTCTCTCACCTGTTCACAGACACACAGGTCAGAGGTCTGTGTGTGTGTTTGTGTGTGTGTGAGTGTGTGTGTGTGTGTGCATGACTCACACAACGCAGCAGTTTGATTTCATCCACAGCTGTCTCCGTGTAATGAGGAGCACTCTTCACCACCTTCAACGCCACAAAGCGCTTCCTCCTGAAACACACACACACACACGCTCATCAGATACAAACACACCAGGTACACACACAAAGGTGATTAACTGAGGACAAAGACCTCAGTTATGTACCTTTAATTGAATACTATGTGTGCGTTAATGTATATATGTGTGTGTGTGTGTGTGTGTGTGTGTGTGTGTGTGTGTGTGTGTGTGTGTGCTTGTCTTACTGAAGGTCCCAGCAAAGCCACACTGTAGAGAAATGACCCCAGCCCAGTTTGCGGACCACATGGTACCTCCCGTTGAACAGGTCACCAATCTTCACCGGGTAGTAACCACCTGGTTCAAAACAACACAGGTAAACACACACCACACTCCTAATGACATCATCACACACTCTTATGACATCATCTGACTCACCTTTGCAGTAGTCTGAGGGGTCTTCCTGCTCTTCATCGTCAGAGCCCAGCAGCTGTACAGGGGGTGGGGTTAACTCAGGGGGCGGGCTCATATGTGGAGGGGGTGTGGTCATTTGAGGGGTAGCTGATGATGTTATGGAAGACAGGCCAATGGGAGGTGCCAGAGAGTCGAGGGAGCAGAAGAAGGAGGACGGGGAGGCGGGGGAGTAAAGGTGGGAGGAGACACTGGAGGTGAAGGTCACTGAGTTCATCAGGAAAGGGGAGGAGTCAGAGTTGCTAAATGTTGGGCTGGGAGTACCTGTTGAGGGATGTAAGGCCGATACCAGTTCAGAGGCATCATGGGTAATACTGAGTGGTAATGCTGGAGGTGAGCTGGAGCAGTCTGATTGCCTTTCAGTCTGACTGACATCCTCAGGAGTTCCATGACAAGATCTGGTGGAATTCTGGGTAATATTTTGGGTAAAAGCTGGCGGTGGAAATTCACTAGGACTGTAGGCGGGGCTTAAAGATGGAACACGAGCTGATTGGTTGAACGTCTGTGGACTGGCAGGGTCTCTCAGGAGAGTACCAGCTGTACCTGATGCTTTTTGTAGGGCATTTGTAGGGTACGGGTGAGTCGGGGGGGTTTCAAAGTGCAGTTCAGAGTGTGGCAGGTAACGCTCAGGTGCTGCGCTCCTATCAACGACATCATCAGGAGGTACAGGTATACTTTCTGATGATGAGCGGGGCCGAGGAGAACTTACTGAGGGGAGGGGAGCAGTACCTGGGGGACTCTGGAGGGGCAGACAGGATGCCTCTGAAGAAATATGGGGCGGCAGATCCAGTTTATCTAATGGACTTTGGTCAGGTTGACAGAGTACCTCAGGGGGACTCTGGGAGGGCAGGTGGGGTATCTCTTGTGGACTCTTGGGGGTTTGACAGGTTATCTCTGGTGGAATCTGGTAGAGTAGACGGGGTATCTCTGGTGGACTCTCGGGGGATAGACGGCGTTTCTCTGGTGAACTCTGGTGAGGCAGGTGGGTTGTCTCTGTTGGACTCTGGTAGGGTAGATGGGTTGTCTCTGTTGGACTCTGGTAGGGTAGATGGGTTGTCTCTGTTGGACTCTGGTGGGGTAGATGGGGTGTCTCTGTTGGACTCTGGTGGGGTAGACAGGTGTTTTGGGAGTGGGTCTGTAATGGGTCAGGAGGGGGGCAGCTGTTGGGGCTCAGGTCGTTGAGGTCACCGGAGTCTTCAGGACTAGAACATCAAAATTAGGTTTTAGACTGAAGCTGATGACATCACCATTAATCCCTGCAGTGATTGGCTGTCTGTGAGGGGATCAGGAAGTTGTCTACTTTTTAAACTCTTTGAAACAGAAATAATTTGAACGTCGGAGGTGAAACTATAAAACTCGGCTTCATATTAAAAACTTCCTGATGAGGTGTTTACATTTAACACACAGGTTAGAAAGAGGTGATTACACTTCTATTAATACCCTACAGAGAGAGCAACACACTCACACACACACTCACACTCACACCTAAATTTAGCCACTGACTGTGTGTATCTGTATCTGGGGCAGTCACTCATGTGTGTGTGTGGTTGTGTTTTGGATCCTCACCGGGTCTCATCTCTTCGCACTCGGCGGTTTTTCTTTCCTCGGCGGCGGTGCTTTTTGCTTGTTGTGGGGGTGTTTCCACTTCCTGCACTCACAGCTGAGAGAACAACATAGAAACAGATTATTGTTTCATTTAATTTAATCCAACAGACAGAAAAACATCCGAACACAGCAGAAACTCCATCACAGAGAGGAAAGACAGCAAACAGCAGAAACAGAATAAAACTCATTAGAGCCTCCAAACATCACTCAGCTGATCAGGTGGAAACGTTTGAGTGAGGGGTCAGAGATTAAAGACACTTGACTAATCGAATAGTTGTTTGGTCCATAAAATGTCAGAAAATGGTAAAAAAAAAAAAAAAATGTCTGTTTCTCTGGGTCCAAGATGACAGCATCAAAACTCTTCTTTTATCCAAAAACCAAAGATATTCAGGAGCAAAGAAAACAGCAAATATTCACATTTATGAAGCTGAAATAAGAGAATTTGGATATTTTTTCCTTAAATATTTCCTTAAACCAATTAAGCAATGATCAGAATAGTTGAAGAATAATTTAATCGATTAATAATTGTTTGATTAACGGTTGCTGCTCTACACCACAATACAGGAAATAAGATCTCTTTTTCAAAATAAGAGCCTTCAAGTAATCACCAACTCCAAACTACAGAAAATAGACCAAAACAATAAGGACAAATATTACCATCAATGGAAGTTGGAAACTCCATCAATCAACAAATTAGAATGTTATCAATTATTAAAGAGATCATTTAAAATGGCAGATTATCAGTACTTAAAGATCCCTTAAAGAGACAGACACTCTCTAAATACAGACTCTGAGACAGGCTTCAGTTAAAGATGATTAATAAGGTGTCAATAAGTAAAGAACAAATCAACATCTATATCCATGCAAATAAAAATAAGTGTTTGTTATTGTTGTTTTGTTTGGGTTTGTGTTGTTCATTTTATTCTTGAATGACTTTATTGCTGATTATAGTTTATTGTTGTTTTCTAAATTTTGATTGTACATTGGCATTTTTTAAAGAAATCTTCATGCCAATAAAGCTCGTTTTGAATCTGACTTTGACAGCAGCACTGAGAGGCAGACAGGAACACTGAGAGACAGACAGGAACAGAAACAGAGAGAGAGAGAGAGAGAGAGAGAGAGAGAGAGAGAGAGAGAGAAACAGAGAGAGAGAGGAACACAGAGAAAGAGACAGGGACACTGAGAGAGAGAGACAGACAGAAACACAGAGAGAGACAGGAACACAGAGAGAGAGACAGGAACAGAGAGAGAGACAGGAACACAGAGAGAGAGACAGAAACAGAGAGAGAGACAGAAACATGGAGAGAGACAGGAACATGGAGAGAGACAGGAACACTTAGAGAGAGAGACAGGAACACTTACAGAAAGAGAGACAGGAACACTGAGAGAGAGACAGGAACAGAGAGAGGGAGACAGTAACACTTAAAGAGATAGACAGAAACACTTAGAGAGAGAGAGAGACAGAAATAGAGAGAGACAGAAACAGAGAAAGAGACAGAAACAGAGAGAGAGACAGGAACACTTTGAGAGAGAGAGAGAGAAACAGAGAGAGAGACAGAAACAGAGAGAGAGACAGGAACACTTTGAGAGAGAGAGAGAGAGAGAAACAGAGAGAGAGACAGGAACACTTAGAAACACCTGTGGACCCAGTAGGTGATACCATATCACTGCTTAAATGATGCTAACTGCTAAACCAAAGCCGTTTCATATGTTATGATAGCTTAAAATGCTATCACTCTGAACGACAGGTGGGGCTGATCTTACCTGCTCAGGTACACTTCAGTAAAGGGTGAGTGTTTGAGCTGATTCCAGGATTTATGTGGTGTTAGTCTGAGTCTTTGAAGGAGTTCACAGCAGTTTGGAACTCAACACACACACTCACAACACACTCACACATAAACACAAATACACACATACACTGTCAGCTCTTTGTTTATATTGTCTATCATATTATCTTATTGTGTGTGTGTGTGTGTGTGTGTGTGTGTGTGTGTGTGTGTGTGTGTGTGTGTGTGTGTGTGTGTGTGTGTGTGTGTCAATCACTGCCTGGTACTGTTAGCTAACAGTTAGCTTCGTAAGTTAGCCTTGTCTTCACTGCTCCCTGAACGGGGGTGACAGTTGGACCGGGACCCGGACCCGGGTCAGGACTACATACCTATAAGCATTCTGGCTTCCGGTCCTCGAACCGAGCCGGCTCAGAACGGACTAACGGTTCTCCTGACCCAGCGTACTTCAGCCTCCGTTTCGTTAGCCGCTTGAGCTCTCCTTGACACTGGACTGAGACCCGGAGAAGTTCTGACTGAGGGAGTTCAGAGAGTCCAGAATCTATCCCGGGCTGGACCGGGTCAGATGGGGGAGCGCCAGGCACGTGAGCCGACGGCCTGTCTGTGGGCTAACAGCTGACTGCTGTCACTCTTAGCCTGTTAGCCTGTTACCTCCGTCAGCCGTTAGCTCAGATCCACGTGACGAACTGTCCGGTACGAACGAGCTGAGCCAGTACCGGGTAAGTCCCGGGTTTGTATGGGTCCACTCGGTTGGTCTCGGCGTGTTTCTTCGGTCTCTCCACACACAGTATGAACAGCTGTCAGTCTGACACCGGACACCGGACTCTGCGCGTGCGCAGTGAGCAGCCATGCTGAGTCTGGATCCAAATAGGGAGCGGGGGGGTGCGCATACACCGGAAGTCTTTTAAAACTTAAAAAAAAAACACCTGGAGGAAAAGGAATAGGATAAATGTCTGCATTACAAACACACACACACACACACACACACAGAAAGCTGTATTTAAAAAAAAAAACCATAGGAAGTCTGGGTCTTCTTTGCTGATTGAACTGAAACATTTCAGGAAAAAATCCACACCAACAGGAAGACTCAGAGGTTGTCACATCTAGTTTGTCTTAGAAATGAAAAACAAAGACAGAGCGATGTTAAAATTAAAACTTTATTTTTACAGAGTACAAAGTGTTTGGCCTCCAGCATCTTCACAATAAAAACATTTTAAAACAACCAAATCACCCTTCTTCTTCTTCATCATCATCATCTTCATCCTGACAGGTATTTACAGACACATTTACACTCTGTTAGCAAACTGTACAGTCTGAACTTCACAAACTGATCCTGGATCAGATTTTTAAAAACCCTTTCAACATTTTATTCCCTTATACAAAAAAGTTTCAGAAACAATCAGAGCTCTGCAAATCAGAGCTCCGCCCATCAGCGCTCAGCCAATCAGAGCTCCACCTATCAGAGCTCAGCCACTCAGAGCTCAGCCAGAGGATCTGATCCATGAAGTCCTGCAGGTTAGAAAACTGTACAGAGATCAGGAGGTCAAAGGTCAATGACACTGAGGAGCAGAATTCAAGCTCCACCTTTTCTTTTCTTAAGAAAAAAAAAAAAAAAGTTTTTTTAAGAATCAACGTAAATCTTCATCATCTTCATCTTCATCACACGCATGCATGCATAAGTCTAAAGAATTACAGCTATGGGTCAAACACAGGCTCAAAAACAGGCAGACACACAGTTGTGCTCAGAAACACCAGAGGAAGAAAAGCACAGGAAGACCAGGTAAGAAACTTTACAAATCAAAATGTGCTTCCTGTTTCACAATAAAAGTGACACTCTTTTTTTTTATTGCATGTAGAGCTCAGCTCGAGACTTTAACTCTGAAAATCTAAAGACTTTCACATCAAAAGTGAATCAAACTGAGCCTCAGCGCTATGGAGCCCTGATGTTTGTAGGTTTTTTTCACCCTGTTAAGTTCCATGTTTGCTGTAAACAGTACTTCCTGTTTCCTGTTGGGATTCTAAATATTTACAGTAAAAACTTTTACATTAAAAGTCTGACAATTCCACCGCCAAAATAAAAGCCAACCTTCAATCATTATTGCTCTTCAATCAAGACCCACAGTGTGTGTGTGTGTGTGTGTGTGTGTGCATGTGTGTTTATGTGTGTGTGTATATGTGTGTGTGTGTGTGTGTGTGTGTGTGTGTGTGTGTCAGTTTATATTGATAAATAACAGGTTTTGTTATGCTCAGCTAACTGTTAATAACACAAGTTGCTAAGCTGTGGCTAGCAAGTTGGCTTAGCATTATCATGAAGTGCAACACTTGGGTATGGTGTAATTATGTATGCTACATTTAGCATTAGCATTGATTATTCTTGTTGGTATGATGTGACCAGTGAAATTATACCATTAGCTAAACACAGTTAGCATAATTGTGTTTCACACAAATAAACAAAAGCTTGTAGAATCGTAGAGAGCTAGAAGTCTTTACTGCCAGCTGTTAAAAAAAAGCTAAGTATGGATGAATAGGTTTAGATGTTTCGTCAGGTATTCAAGGTGGTATGCTATGCTATGCTAAAAATAGCACCACATTTAATTCATCTAGCCTGTTAAAACATGTAGCATAGCATTAAGTTCATTATTGTAGTGTAAATGTAACAAAGGCTACACGTAACTAACCGATACATTTTCTGTTTGAAGCTAACTTCCTGTTAATAAAGCTTGAGGCTGTTTGCTGCACAAAAACCACCTAGGACATCTGCCAGGCTAACTGTTTGGCTAACATAACATAGTCACGATGTCGTATTTTTAATTTCACAGTTCGTTGTTGCTATGGTAACAAAAGAAAGCAACAAAAACTGTAAAAAGTTCATTAACGGTATAAATTAAGTCGACCTCACACGGCTTTGTGCTAGTTTATCTGCTGGGTGGCTAATGTTATACTGTTGTTGATACCACACATGATGACTCAGCTTTAGTCTAAGACACTGTTTCAAAACCTACTTCCCATGATGCAATGGGACACATGATTCCTGACCATGCTGTCAGATCAAACAGACAGCGCCACCTAGCTGCAAGAGTGAAGGCACAGCCGAGATAAATAGATATTAAATAAAACTTAAAGTATATACACAAAATAAGTTAGTAACAGGCACACACACACATAGAGAGAGAGAGAGAGAGAGAGAGAGAGAGAGAGAGAGAGAGATGGAGAGGGGGAAAGAGTTTAGCCTTGGCTTATTAGCTCATTAGCTTGTTAGCTCTTTTTTAATGAGAAATTTAAAGTTTCAGCTGAATTCGTATTCAGTGTGATGCTATCTTAGCATGAAGCTATCAGCTTAGCAATGTCACTGCCTTTGAGGCAATAGGAAAGGAGGCTCTCAGCTCAGCTCTGAATGGACAGCAAGATGGAGAGTCCAGCTTGAAAGCTGGCAAAGCTAGTTTGCTGAGTGCCCACTAGTGAAAGTCCTACTGTGGATGTGGTCCTGGTCCTGCTTCTTGTCCTGGGGAAAGATGTCCTGACGGTAGAGAGTCTATTTGAGCAGGCTAGCTTCAGCTGCTGAAGACACGATTAAAAGCTGTCCCTGATTCTGATAAATCTGTCCTTGTGTCAGCTGGTCACGAGAAACGATGAGCTTTAGACTGCAGGGAACTCTGGGAAATGTAGTGCAAGGCAGCAGGTGGCGCTGGTGCTCCCTGATGGGTTAGATTGTCATTTCAGACCACACAGGTCCCTCTGACTCAGGTCCAGGTGGGGTCCATGTTTAGACTGACTGCTGCAGAGTAAAGAAAGAACTAAGATCTCCTGAGTCTGACTATAAAACCTCACACACACACACACACACACACACACACACACACCAAACACACACCAAACACACACAGCAGGAAGACATTGTTGTTCACAGGAAGTCCACTTCAGTCTCTAAGAGCTGGAAGCTTTGTCATCCTCCTCCCTCTCAGAGATTCTGGCTGTCTCCATAGCAACGCCATCAAAGGTCATCAGAGGTCATCAGAGGTCAGTGACTTTGTTCTCCACCAGGGCGGCAACCTGCTGCAGACGGTATCCCAACTGCATTTTCTGACCAGAACTGTCCTCCTCCAGAGACATGATGATCTGTGAGACAGGTACAGACAGACAGACAGACAGACAGACAGGCAGAACAGGGAGTAAGACAGATGAAGATATTCAGGTGTGCTTTTTTAAACCGGGTTAGTTTATGATCTTTCACAGCTAAGGTCATGGATCCTTTCATTATTGCTGAGTAGATCTGACAAACACCTGACGATAACACCTGACATACACACCTGACGATAACACCTGACGATAACACCTGACATACACACCTGACCGAAACACCTTTAGCTCCATTAACCTGTCCACTCATTATAACGCTAACAGGTTAGCTTTAAATTAGCCACTACACTACATGCTAGCCAAACACAATGTAACCTTAGCATTTGCATTAATGTTTGATCCTGAGCTTGTTAGCGTAGCATTAGCTATCTGGCTAACAGTTGAAATCTGGCCTTGTATCTGTGATCTGTTCTACTTTCAAGAGTAAAAAACAGATGTTGTTTTACATGACGAAAATCTTTTACTAGTCCAACAGGAAGTGAGCAAACACCATCAGTGTGTGTGTGTGTGTGTGTGTGTGTGTGTTACCTGGTCATAATACTTATTGATGTACTTGTACAGTTCATGCAGAGCAACAAGACTGTTCATTTCTGAGGCAAAACTCTGCAGACAGGCAGAAAGACAGACAGGCAGATGACATTAGCTCTGAGTGTATTCAGTCAGTAGTATTTGTAGTCACAGTTCTTCAAACTGAAGTGTTGTTTGTCGTTTTGTTGTCTTACCCCTGACAGCTCCGTTAGAGTTGAGTTCATCTCCTGATAGCAACCTGACGCAGCACTGTGGATATCACTGTAATACCTACACACGCACACACACACATTTAAAATATGATATATATGTGTTATATATGTTTCAGTCATTTATGTTGCAGGTGTGTCAGACAGGTAGCTGTCTCACCTCTCCACCAGTTGCTTGTATCTGGGGATCTCTCTGGCATACAGCAGCTTATTGACTGGAGAGTCCTGATTGGACAGAAAACCACCATCAGGTCACATGACTTCTCCACACAGACAGATGGACGGACAGACAGACAGACTGACAGACAGGCAGACAGGCCGTACCCGTCCCACTTTGTGCTCTGAGGTGGTGCAGGAGTCGATGAAAGTCTGAGCGATGACAGACAGGACGGCGTCGATGCTGTCGGTTACCTGAACATCCAAAACAAACTGAGGATTCTTTAAGATGTTCACCCAGAACCTGAGAGGGAGACTGCAGAGAGACAGACAGACAGGTCAGAGAGATAGACAGGCAGCACAAAGAGGCAGTCTGCTGTTCTGATGGGTCTCACCTGTTGGTCTTCCAGATGTGGACAGTCTCAGGGTCATCGATGCCGTGTTTGTCCGCCATGTCGTCCAGAAAGTCAAAGAAAAATCGAACAGCAATCGGAGGCGGTCGCTTCGTACTGAGGATCGCTACGAAGACATCATCCACGAACTTCTGCAGCGTCCCCTGTGGACGAAAAGTTAAAGACGATCAGTCATGTCAATCACTGGCTCCATCACTGACTGTGTGTGTGTGTGTGTGTGTGTGTGTGTGTTACCTTCATGGACAGCAGTCTGGTCAGGTAAATCTCAGGTATGGCCTTGGCCCTCTCTCTCTCCCTCATGCTGCTCTTCCTGTGTTTTGGAATTTCTGGATCTTCACTGCTCTTCACCAGATGCCACAGTCGCTGACCCTCCTCCTCCTCCCCCTCCAGCATTGGCGTTTCTATGGTAACCACATGCACACATACTGTCAGATGTTATGGTAATCCAATCAAACAACACCTGTTAAAAAAAACAACTAAACCAGTCTTTGGGCTGGGGCCTGAGGTGGTTTCTCTGGGTTCTCTGGTCTACGCCTTGGTTTTGGTTCTACATGTTGTCAGCTGTTCTCCCTGTCTGTGGATCATGTGATCATGCAGTTTGTGTTCCAGGTGAGGTCTTACTCTCTCCAGTCTGGAACACCTGGCTGACCCCGACTCCACCTGAACTCTGGGATCGAGGGATCAGAGCGACCGTGGCTCCATCTGGAACCTGCAGAAAGCAGAGCTTAAGGTTTCTACCAGAGTCAGGACCTGAAGCAGCGCTCTGATTGGTCAGTTTTTACCTTGTAGTGTTGCAGAGTGTTTAGGCGTTTCCAGCGTCCATTAACCACGGCAGTGACATCATCATCAGACAGGGTCAGGTGACCTGCCTGACCCGAACGCCACTCTTTTAAAGACAGAGAGACAGGGAAGAGCTGTCAATCAAACCAGACAGGTGGAACAGGTGTGTGTGTATGTGTGTGTGTATATATTTATATATCTATATATGAATATTTATATGTATACCAAGGTCCAGGCTGTCTGCTGCTGGTCTTTGGGAGAATGGGGCTCCTCTGTAGACCTGATCCAGGATTTTATCCTTCACCTGCACACAGACAGACAGGTGAAAATAGTACTGACAAACACACACACTTACACACACAAACACACACATTATTTTTACCTGTGTGATGGTGTCAGTGTCGAGAACCTTCACAGGATTTGGTTGGACGTCAACTCCACTCTTCACCAACACATTAAGGGTCTGAGAGAGACAGACAGGTTCAGGTGTCTGTGTGTGTGTGGGTGTGTTAATGTATGTGAGTGTGTGTGAGTGTGTGTTACCACAGAGCTGTAGTCCACGTCCTCCCTCAGCAGGTGACTGTCGTTCAGAGTTCGTTTAGCTTTGCCCGTCACGGCATCCACCGGCCCTTTGTCCACCTGATACTTTATCGCTCTGTATAGCATGTAGAGAGGCTCCCCTGCCACCTCCTGACAGACAGACAGGTGAGAGTGAGACAGACAGGTGAGAGTGTGACAGACAGGTGAGAGTGAGACAGAATGCACACAGGACAGTTTTTGCACTGACAGCAGGCAGACAGACAGGTTTACCTTCAGAAAGGAGTACAGGCAGATCGACATCCAGTTAGTCAACATCTTCTCCACAACCGTCTCCGTCCTGAGGCACAGACAGACAGACAGGTGGAGAGACAGACAGACAGACAGACAGGTGGAGAGACAGACAGGTTAGTTTCGTGCTGTAACCCTCACCCTAGCCACTTTGTTCCATTTTCAAACTGAGTGTACACACGCTTGTGTGTGTTTGTGTGTGTGTGTGTGTGTCGTACGTACCGGCGCAGCATCAGTTTGGGGTTTTTGGCGACGTACTGCTGGACCAGGTCCTGCAGCAGACTCTTCATCACCTCAGTGAAGTACTCCAGTTTATCGTGCAGAGCCATGGTGAGCAGGCTGGCTACGTAGCCCCGGTCCCTCTGAGAGAAACCCTGCTGGGCCTCCAGCGTGTGGATGAACTGAGGACAGAGACACAACAAACATCACCTGCAGCTCCAGGTGGGTCCTGACCATATATGGGCACATGCGCACGCAGCTACCGGCAGCGAGTGAGTTTCATGTCCTAGTGTTGGTGTTCTTTGGTGTCTTTTTAATGATTCTAGTTGTTTGGTCTACATGACTGAGTACTCCTGGTTCCACTAATCTTAAATATGGATCTTCTTTATACAGGTGGGTCTGTGGGGCTGTAAGCCAGGTGAGGATACAACACCCCAGAGATACACTGCTTCAGCTCAACTGTGCCTAAGAGTCCGACACGGCTCTACAGCTACTGGATCATATTCTGAGGGGCTCTTATAGATCGAGCGAAGGCAAAGGTTGACAGAAAAAGGAAGCATAGCGAATGCTGAGGTGTTCGACTACATCTTAAGAAGCAACAGCTCAACCGGATTCCTCTGCCCATGATTGTGATGGGTAACATCCAGTCCCTACGGAACAAAGTGGATGCTCCTCTTGCTACAAAACAAATTCTACCTACATGTACAAATAAAGTAACCTACCTACCTACTGTAGACCAGCCGCCCCCCTTTACTCACCCGGGTCAGAAAGAGTCTGTTGTTGAGCAGGTTGTTGAGCTGTAAGAGACCCTGCTCAACAGTCTGCCTCCTGGACTCTGGAAGATCCAACTGGCGGCTCAGTGGTGCCACCTGCTGGCCAGGGAAAAACACTCTTTCTGCATAAGTCCTGTAGTCCAGAAGGGGGAGCCCTGGTCCTCCAACGTCACTGCTCAGGTCCATCATCTCCGTCATCAGGTCTTCATGGGGCCAAGAAGAAGAGAAGTCACCTTATTTATATCAGTGTGTGTGTGTGTGTGAGTGTGTGTGTGTGCGCCTACCCGTGAACTCTTTGCGGCACTGATCTCCAACATTTATCTCCAGAGTTTCCAACTGCAGCAAAACCTTTTTATAATCTCTGAGGGCCTGTTTACTCTTCCTCCTACACCCACACACACACACACACACACACACACACACACACACACACACACAAACTTGTTAATAACATGAATACAAAAAGTCTGATCATAAATCATCAGGACAGACAGGTAGAGTGAGACAGACAGGTACCAACCTGTACATGAGGATAACGACCAGCACTGACAGGATGATGACGGCTGCTCCCGCCCCCAAACTGATCTGAGCAGCCAATGGGACGGGAGACAGAAGAGAGTCTGTGTCGTACTGAACCAATCCAAGATCCACCTGCAGGTTCCCCATGAACACCTGAGAGACAGACAGGCCAGGAGGGAGAGACAGGTGGTACTTTCTTTACTCCAAATAGTTTGGTTAGGGTTAACTAGTTCTGCTGTCTGACTCTCCAGGTGCACTCTGGGAGTTGAGGTGACCTCAGCAGGTGAAGGTGTGTTCACTGACCTTGAGGCTGGGCAGCTGGTTGTCCCCTGTGCTCAGTGGTTGAGTTTCTGGAGGTTCACAGTACAGGTGAGTGTTGTCCAACGTCTTCACCTCACACTCCTGATCCCCGAGACGAGCCGTCACTTCCTGTCTGGAGATCGCTCTGATCAGGTCCTGACCCTGGGGGGGGGGCAGAGAGACACGGACTGGGTCACACTGGTTCAGACTGGCTCAGACTGGCTAAGTGCTGAGCTATACCTCCACAGCGATCACTCCTCCTGGTTTGAAGCGATACGGGGAATCTGGAGCTTCTCGATTCAGAGGAAAAAACTCAGGGTTCGGATAATATGTGAAGCTTTTTCCCTGCAGACAGACGGGTAGCAAGACAGACAGGTTAGAGGGGTACGAGTAGAGACATGGGTAGAAAAAGACAGACTGACAGACAGATCAGAGACGAACAGACAGACGGGCACCTTGATGCTCTCGAAGTGGACTCTGACGTTGTCCAGCTGGAACCAGACTCCTCTTACTTTGACCTCAGGTGAGACTGTGGGAGTGAGACAGGTCATCTGAGAGGACGACAGGACTGAGCAATGCTCCAGCACCTGTAAGACAGATAGGTGGAGATCCAGAGAGAGAGAGAGAGACAGGTGGAAACAAAGGGAAAGTTTCAGTGCGACAGTTAAACAGATGACCTTTGACCCTGTCTGTCTATAGCTGCTGTCTGATTGGCTGGTCGTCTCACCGTTGTCATGGTGCTGTTGAAGACCAGCTGTTGCCTTGCCGTTAGCAGAGCCAGTCGTCTCCTTCGTCTGACCCTCTGAATGTCCACAGGCTCCACCCACACCGCTATGATTGGCTTCTGTACCACGTCCAGGTTCCTGCCCGTCACCACGATGACACGCCCACCTCTGAGGACAGGAAGTGTTCGCCTTGTAAGGACATGGTTTGAGTCGTGAGACGATTGGTCACTCAATATCATGTGATCAGGTTCTTACGCATAGAAGCTCTCTGCGGGCGTGGCGTCTGTGATGACTGGGTCATCAAGGTAACGGAAGGAAACACCTGGAACCATCCTCTCAGCTGTGCCAAAAAACACCCGAACTGGAACGCCCCCCGTTTGATTACTAGAACCGGTCTGACACACCAGCTGGGTGTCATTCACCTCCTCCACTCTGAGGACAGAGGAGACAAGGAGACAAGGGGGAAAGCAGAGGAATGATGAGGACATTAGGAGACAAGGAGAAGGAGAAGGGACATAAGTCAAAGGATAAAGGAGATAAGGATACAAGTAGACATGAAAGCATGTAAGAGTCAGGCTCAGCCTTTACTTTCCAGCAGGGGGAGCCAAAGATCAACAAACTGATCGAACAGACAGGAAGGAGCTCAACCGTCCGAAACACTGCTCATACTGCTGATACCCCAATTACTACAACTACTAAAGCCAGTACTAACACTAACCATAACAACAATACTACAACTACCAATAATACTAATACTACAACTGATGCACTTCCATCGTAGTGTTTGTAGTTTCTCTGCGTAGTGTTTTGTAGTTTTTGAATAATTTTGTAGTATTTTGTTTTTTGTAGTTTTTATAGTATTTGAAGTTTTTGTATTGTTGAAGTTTTTGTAGTGCTTTGTGGTTTTTGTAGTTTTTATAGTGTTTGCAGTTCGTTTAATCTTAGTTTCTCTCCTCACATGTAGCAGGTTTGGGGGCCCAGGAAGGCACTCAGGTCCGTCTTCTGTCCAGTCAGCAGTTGGCGCCCTCTGATGGTCAGTCTGGTTCCTCCAGAGACCGGACCTTTATCAGGAAGCAGATCCAGCAGCTGAGGATCCTGAAACACAGGGGGGAGGGGTTGGAGACGCAGGGAGAGACCTAAATGGCTGAGATGTTTGTAAACATGCATGATGTAACAGTGAGATCTGTCACAGGAGTTTTTGAGGCAGTTGTCTCTTGGAGCCAGGATTTTGTTTGGTTTCTCAGGATACATCGGTTCCAGCAGGGTCTGAACGGGGTCTTGATGGTAAAGTCAATTCCCAGAGTTAGCAGTCTGAGGGGCTAAGAGCTAAACTTAAACCTGATTTGTTCAAACATCAGGTCAGAGTCTGGAAACATGTGGGGACAGGTGAGTGGGATGCACAGGTAAAGGTCTCTTTGATAGCCTGGGGTCTGAAGTGCTGTGCTGATCCTGGTCAAGGACTGGGAGAGTCCTGGACCGGTTTTCTGAACCCTGGAATGATCACAAAGCTGCTGTTTTAGAGGTAACCAGGACCCTTAGTCTTACCTGATAGGTGAAGATTTGTGTGGACCTCCCAGGAGGTGTCTTCCCCACGGTGACCAGGACAGGTCCGTCCCTTCGCCGTCCACTTGGCAGCAGCTTACACACCACCCGTGTGGAGATCAGGTACCCTTCAGGTAGAACCTCACACTGAACACCTGCAACTGTGACTCCACCCACCACATCCTGGTACTTCATCCCCAGGTTAGACCCTGTGATGGTCACCAGGACCCCGCCCTCCAAAGGACCAGAGACAGGTGTCACCTGAAGGCAGACAGGTAAGCAGACAGGTGAACACACACTTTGTGGGTTTCCACGGAAACTGTGGTAGTTTCAAGCAGACTCACCTGTGTGATCAGAGGAGGTGGGCAGGTGTCTGCAGGGATGCTGCTACAGGATTGGTTGTAAACACAGCTGGGGGCTGAGTTTCCCTGACACCACACACAGCCGTACTCCGGAGGAACGGCCCGACACTGAGAGCAATCTGATTGGCCGGCTGAACAGTCGTACAGGTGAACTGTAATCATAACCAGCAATTTAAGACAGCTGTTATACACACACACAAACACACATGCTGTGACACACACAAACAGAGTTGAGCTCTTACGTCTGAGGCCAGGTGCTGCATCAATACGTCTCTCTCCTCTGAGCAGGTAGACAGGTGCTGAGTACTGGAGTTGACTGACAGTAAACTGAAACTACAGACAGGTCACTGTATTTAAACTACAGACAGGTCACTGCATCAAACTACAGACAGGTCACTGCATTAAACTACAGACAAATCTCTGTATTAAACTACAGACAGGTCACTGTATTTAAACTACAGACAGGTCACTGTATTTAAACTACAGACAGGTCACTGTATTTAAACTACAGACAGGTCACTGCATCAAACTACAGAGAGGTCACTGCATTAAACTACAGACAAATCTCTGTATTAAACTACAGACAGGTCACTGTATTTAAACTACAGACAGCTCACTGTATTTAAACTACAGACAGGTCACTGTATTTAAACTACAGACAGGTCACTGCATCAAACTACAGAGAGGTCACTGCATTAAACTACAGACAAATCTCTGTATTAAACTACAGACAGGTCACTGTATTTAAACTACAGACAGCTCACTGTATTTAAACTACAGGCAGGTCACTGTATTAAACTACAGACAAATCTTTGTATTAAACTACAGACAGGTCACTGTATTTAAACTACAGACAGGTCACTGCATTAAACTACAGAGAGGTCACTGCATCACACTACAGACAAGTCACTGTATTAAACTACAGACAAGTCACTGTATTAAACTAGAGACAGGTCACTGTATTTAAACTACAGACAGGTCACTGCATCAAACTACAGACAGGTCACTGAATTGAAACTACAGACTTTATCAGGACTTTATTATCATGCTTACAACACGTTATGATGTTTGTGTGTGTGTGTGTGTGTGTGTGTGTGTGTGTGTGTGTGTGTGTGTGTGTGTGTGTGTTTGTGTGTGTGTGTGTGTGTGTGTGTGTGTGTGTGTGTTTTTACCTGGTGCGAGTTGCAGGTAAAGATGTGTGTGTTGTCAGGTCTCCTCTCTGCAGCAGCTGTCAGGTTGAACTGGAATCCTTCAACTTCAACAACACACATGTACTGAGCTTCATCCTGCACACACACACACACACACACACACACAAACATTGTTCAGAAAAATATGATTGAATCTCCTGAACCGTTGATGAATGTTTGATGTGGAAGCGTCTCTCACAGAGAACACGTCCAGGTTTCGTCCTTGCAGCACCACAGAGCTGCTCAGGCCCAATGGCACCAGGGAAGAACTCTGCAGAGCAAACACCTGAGGGCAGGACGAGGGGCCAGGAGAGTCCTGAGGATACACAGGTAAGACAGATGCGACAGGTGAGATGGAGACACACACAGACTGGCAGTTGGACACAATGGCAGGTAGACAGGTAGCTGTCTCACCCTCTGGTTGAGGATGATGTGCTGGTTGAAGCAGCTCTGGTTGTGAGTGCAGAGTTGATCCAGAGGACACCAGTTACACCTCCACACACTGCTGACGCACGCCAAACACCTGTGTGAGAAACACACACACACACACAAACACCATTATAGATTATTCATTGATAATCACTGGTTATTGATTATTGGTTTTCAGTAATGGTGAGTCTTACTGGGAACTCTGGTTGAGGCGGCTCACGGCGCCGCAGTCGTAGAAAGTCATGTTTCCCGTGGTGATGGTCACATGACCAAACCTCAGAGACACAGGCAGGATGATGTGATCTGGAGGAGGAACAGGAAGTGATGAAACCTGACAGGTGATTGATAACCTGACAGGTGATCAGTGCTGAAACTCACCACTTCCTGTCGGCATTGGTGGGAGGAGTTCTGGAGCAGGTGATTGACAGGTGATGCTGGTTTCCATGACGATGGCTGGCTGAGGTGAGAGGTGCCCAAACACGCAGGACAGAGACTCTGCTTCGGCAAGGGCAGGAAGCTGGACAACTGACAGCATTACCTTAGAAACAGGATGATGAATACAGACTCAGAGATCACCTGAACAAAGCATTATGGGATTGCGAGTGTTCAGGAATCAAAGCTACTCTCTAATCTGTAAACTACAACCCAGTAAAAACATCTGTAAGTAGTGATGTCAGAGAGCCACCTGGGGGCAGCAGCTGCATCATTCAAACACAGAAGGTAACTCTACCTGCGTCTGCTCGTCTCTGCTCTGATTGGCCGGCTGCAGGCTCATGACTGTCACGCACTGATTGGTGGGATCAAAACTCCACAGCCAATGGTTGGACTGTGTGTGACGAGGACAGGTGTGTTTACGGGAACACCTGAAGACAAGAGATGAGAGTTAGACAAACGGCTGATCAAAGAGAGGTCATTCAGGTGAAAGGTGTTTGGACTCTACCTGCCCTCCACGACACACCAGCCACAGTATGGGTCTCTGAGAGACAGACAGGCTCCACAATCAGTCTGTCTCTCACAGGATGACACAGGAACCTTTGACAGCTGAGAGACAGACAGGTATCATCAGGCCAGTGGGTTCCCACCACACAGGCAGACGGGTGATCAGACAGACAGGTGGAGACAGAGACGGACAGGTGAACAGACAAGTGAGGACAGACAGACAGACAGGTTGTCTCACCTTGCTGGTTGTTAGAACATAGACGTGCTGACGGCTCTCATCCAATAGGAGATCAGCGCTGACACCATTTCCTCTGTCCACTAACACGCTGCTATAAAGGTCACCTGATCCATCAGAGTGCACCAACACCTGGAGAACACACACACAGACACACACACATACACACACCAGTTTAACCTAAATTACCAGTTTAACCTGAAATACCAATATAACTAAATTAACCATTTCGTCTAACTTAGTTAAACCAGTAAAGCAGTAAATCCAGTTAAACCACAGTGACCTGATGGTGGTGATGTAAACTCAGGTGTTTTAACCTGTTTTTAGTGTTTATAACCACCTTGTGCAGTTTTCCCTCCCGGTCCCCGAGAAAGGCAACGGTGAGACCAGCCTCAGTTGTCGTGGTGACAGCGGTCAGCTGGGTGGTGGAGGTGAAAGTTGGCGTGGCTTGTAGTGGGATGCTGCTGGCGATTGGGTTGGGTGTGTGTTCCCCCCCACAGGGATACTCAGAGAGAGAGTCCTGGCACAGAGGCAGAGAGAGAGAGAGAGAGTTAATAGGTAAACTAAGGGACAGGCAGCTGACATAAAGGACAGGTGAGACAGGTGAGACATACAGAGGACAGCAGAGTTTTTTACTGTGCTGATAGAAACCTGTGTACCTTTGGTAGTTTCAGACACCTGGATGACACAGCATACTCGATGTAGGCCTCTTCCTGTCCTCCAGCTCCCTGTCCGGCGTTGGTGTAACAGACCTCCTGAGCTCTCCTCAGCATGGCGTCCAGCTTTGCCATCCCATAAACACACAGCGCTGAGCGACTGGTTGCTACAGGTGTGGAAGCTTGACCTACTGCCATGACAACAAACAAGGCAGCCTCACCTGAGTGGTTTCCAAGCCACGCCCCCTGAGCCAGGTTGTAGCCCCCGTGGCACAGCAGTGGCACTTCCACGTAAGAGTAGAAGCTGCGGTCAGAGGAGCAGAGGCGGGACGCATATGTGCGGTACTCTTTTTTATGCCACATGTCCCGCCGAGAAAACAGGAAGTACACATGGTTACCGTGAGTGACGGCCTTCACAAAGTGGTTGTTGTATTCGGAGTAACTTCCTACGACAAGTTTCCCAAGCTCCTCCTCCTGAGAGAAGGCCCGGCGAGGCGGGACCACTGGGTACAAGCGCCGGGTAGTGATTGGTGGAATGTCCCCTGGACCCTTACTGGTGTAACCTCGACCAACGAGCATCAGACGCAGGGCTCCGCCCCCTTCCTGTTTGTTTTCTGTGGTAATCACAACGGCAACAGTGGAGACTCTTGGGTCGTTAGCAGCGACGTACTGCGTGTCAACGGGGTTCAAGGTTTGATAGACGAGCTGGGATATGTTGGACAAACTCCTGCAGGAAGGCAAACAAAAGACACATGCTAATACAGGCTAACAGCAGGCTAAAATGATGCTAACATGGAGCTAACATGATGCTAACTTTGGAAGGAAGGAAAAGGAATCAAAAGTGTGTCAGATACACCTGTGTCATGTGACTCACAAATGAACTTAATGACATCATCAGCGTGTATAAATAAACCCACAGGTGTAAACACGGGGACGGTCTTACCTCTTATCACAGGTGCCCTGATAGAGGGAACCACAGACGATCAGACTGCTTGGCTCCGCCTCCTGCCCCGCCTCTAACAGCAGCAGCTTGTTGTGGTTGTGAGTGGGCGTGGCTGAGGAGCAGTCCTTGGGAACGATCGGGGGGAGACAATCAGGTGAGTCAAGGTGAGGCCCAGTCCTAACATGTGACATCACATCCAGTTCTGCGGTCAGCTGATACAGGTGATCAACCCCGCCCACATAGAGATGCCCCGTCCTGGGGTACAACACCAGGTGAGAAAGGGGGGCGCCATGAAGCTTCACACTCCACATCAGAGGGTCAGGGGTCACCGTGACATCAGCAGGTAGGGAGAAGGGGGAGAGGAGGAGGAGAAGAAGGGAGAGGGGGAGGTGGAGGGGGGGAAAGAGGGAAGATGGAGGGATGGAGGAGGCCATCATGGCAGCTCCTCTTCACCTGTGACAGGTGATGCAGAGAGAGAGAGAGAGAGAGAGAGAGAGAGATTTTTGATTATATAAACATTAAAATGATCAAATTTAACTGAATTAAAAAGTGACTGCAAAGAAACACCAACACATAAAAAAATCTGTCAATCATTTTACCCAGTGACATCATCATGTGACATCATTCAGTGACTAAATTCACAGTGACATCATTTAAAGTGATAATCAGATCATAATGATGCAGAATCAGTGATAAGCCCCGCCCCCTCAGGTAACGGGACCTGAGCTGGTGCAGCAGGTCTGTTCACTCTCTAGATTCATCTGTAAAAACTTTCTGCTTCACTTTTATTAACTGTCAAAGTGTAGTAATGTTACCATGGCAACACACCCGTTTCAACAGCAACATAGTGAAGGACTCAAATCTCAGATGAGCTGACCAAGCAGGAGGAGAAGGAACGCCCCCTGCAGGTCAGAGATGTTCATTCAAAGCTCTATAATCCTTAAGGGGTCGCTCTGAGCTCTGAGGGTTGGTCTGTAGGGGGCGCTCTGAGCTCTGAGGGTTGGTCTGTAGGGGGCGCTCTGAGCTCTGAGGGTTGGTCTGTAGGGGGCACTCTGAGCTCTGAGGGTTGGTCTGTAGGGGGCACTCTGAGCTCTGGGGGTTGGTCTGAAGGGGGCGCTCTGAGCTCTGAGGGTTGGTCTATAGGGGGCGCTCTGAGCTCTGAGGGTTGGTCTGTAGGGGGCACTCTGAGCTCTGGGGGTTGGTCTGTAGGGGGCGCTCTGAGGGTTGGTCTGTAGGGGGCGCTCTGAGGATTGGTCTGTAGGGGGCGCTCTGAGCTCTGAGGGTTGGTCTGTAGGGGGCGCTCTGAGCTCTGAGGGTTGGTCTGTAGGGGGCGCTCTGAGGGTTGGTCTGTAGGATGCGCTCTGAGCTCTGAGGGTTGGTCTGTAGGGGTGCTCTGAGGGTTGGTCTGTAGGGGGCGCTCTGAGCTCTGAGGGTTGGTCTGTAGGGGGTGCTCTGAGCTCTGGGAGTTGGTCTGTAGGGGGCGCTCTGAGCTCTGGGGGTTGGTCTGTAGGGGGCGCTCTGAGCTCTGAGGGTTGGTCTGTAGGGGCGCTCTGAGCTCTGAGGGTTGGTCTGTAGGGGCGCTCTGAGCTCTGAGGGTTGGTCCGTAGGGGGCGCTCTGAGCTCTTTTATACAAAACATCTTTTATCGCTCTCTCTCTCCTGTCTCAGTCAGCCTCTCTCGCCCCTCCTTTCATCCCTCCTGCTGTGTGTTCGTTCACTCTGAAACTCTGTTTAACATGCCCCAGTGCATGCTGGGAAACACCCAAAGAGGCCTCAGGACACACACACACACACACACACACACACACACACACACACACACACACACACACACACACACACACACACATGCTTTTACATTTCCATGGTAATGCTGAACATCCTCACACTAAACTCTGTGTGTGTGTGTGTGTGTGTGTGTGTGTGTGTGTGTAATAATAACTTCCTCCTTCAGCCTGACGGGGGGTGGGGGGGGGGGTCATTTATAATTCATGGAACTGAAGAGAGAAAGAAAGGGAGGAAGAGGTAGAGGGAGAGAGAGGGAAAGAAAGAGAGAGAGATAGAGAGAGAAAAAGAGCAAGAGAGGAAAAAAGAGAGCGAGGGGGTGCTGATTGCTGTCAGAGAGTAAAATAAGAGTCAAGTTGAAGACAGAGAGAGGTTATGAGAGGGACAGAAAAAGGATGAGCGGGGGGGGCAGAGCTGGAGGCAGCAGAGCGTTTAAGTTAAAAATGAGGAAAAGAGAGAAAATATATTTATGTCTGATCTGCTGAATTCACATTGTGTGTGTGTGTGAGTGTGTGTGTGCCTGTGTGTGTGTATCAGCCTCAGAGGATTAATGAGCCACACCCTTAGTGTGTATGAACAAAACTGAAGCCAAAGCCAATCTGACATGAACTGCAGTTCCCTGAGTGTCCACTAGAGTCTCCAGCAGATAAACAGAAAGTACCTGAGGCCTTGAAAAGACAGCTGACAGACGATGTCACTTCCTGTTCACGGTGCCATCAGAGAAGGGCAGTCTAGCCAACAGTTAGTTCAGGGTTAGATGAAGCTGCTGCAGGTTGCTGAGCGCCCCCTGCTGGAGATCTGTGAAACTACCACCTGCAGCAGAAACACCACCTCAACACCTGTGTCCAGGTTTGAGTTGGTGTGCACTAACTTAGTCATTAGGCTAACTAGTTTAATGCTAAAACATGACAAGATACCACAACTTTTACAAGCAATGGTAACCATGGTAACCATTTTGGATACCATGGCAACAGTACTGATGCTGAGGGTGTGAAACAGTCAGCAGTTTGTTAAAGCTGCAGAACCCATGAATGTAAATCAGGACACACTGCTTCTAACATGTAGAGGTTATGATGATTGCCCCACCTCAGGCACTCACTCACCTCACACACACACACACACACACACACACACACACACACACACAGACACACACACACACACACACATATCTCATGACATTATCAGTGGTAATGAATCCCACAGTCACTCTTCAAGGAGCCAAAGATTTCAACTCATATGGAAAGCGGAGTGTGTGTGTGTGTGAGTGTGTGTGTGTGTGTGTTGTGAATTGGATGATCTTAGTTTTATTTTTTATTTGGATGAACTCTTCTGTTTTTGAATCATCAAGAACCACTGCGAGTTCAAATGTTTGAACAGCACTGATGACATCAGCAATCCATCATCCATCCATCCATCCATCCATCCATCCATCCATCCATCCATCCATCTGTCCATCAGTCCATCATCCGTCCATCCATCCATCCATCCATCTGTCCATCAGTCCATCATCCGTCCATCCATCCATCAATCCATTATCAATAATCTTAACTGATTGTTTTTTCGTTTTTGGGGTGGTGGGTGGGCCCTTCCCCAGAAGTCTTTGGGGGAGGGTGGGTCCATCTGAAGAGGTCTCCAGCTAATCACAGAGCTCAAAGTCAATCATACCTACAGACAACTGAAAGAGATCAGACTCATAAGCAGGTTTTCTTGACTGTTGGAGAAAACTAGAGAGAACCTAAAGATGTACCTTTATCTACCCTATGAAAAGCCTTAACTAACCTATAACTTAACCTTAACTAACCTATAACAAACCTTAACTACCTATGACTTCACCTTAACTCACCTATAACTCAAAATTAACTAACCTATATTAAACCTAAACTAACCTATAACTCAACCTAAACTAACCTATAACTTAACCTAAACTAACCTATAACTTAACCTTAACTAACCAATAACAAACCTTAACTACCTATGACTTAAACTTAACTTACCTATAACTCAAAATTAACTAACCTAATCAAACCCTAACTAACCTATAACTTAACCTAAAGTAGCTTATAACTTAGCCTTAACTAACCTACATTGAACCTTTACTTACCTATATTGAACCTTAACTAACCTGTAACTTTACCTTAACTAACCGGTAACTACCCCTCACTTAATTTAAGGTACCCTTTATGTTAACTTGAACTAACTTGAATAACTTAATTAAAACAAACTAAGTAACTCAGTTTTGAGTGACTAAACTTTAACTAACATTAACTTACCAGTGTCAGGCGTTAACCTGTCTGCTTCTTTTCATGTTTTTGACTCTTTCTTTTCAACACACACACATGCACGCACCCCCAAATGCATCCACAAACACACACACACACACACACACACACACACACATTCTCTCTCATCTGGTGAACTCATGAATATTTTGCAGTGCTTGGAGAAACGTTTGATACCATCAAGAGTGTGTGACAACTCTAACACACATACACACACACACACTCACACTCATACAAACACACACAGGTTTAAATTCTCTGTGTGTGTAGCGTGTGTGTGTGTGTGTTGTGGATGTTGTCTCTAAATAAAGACGTTTCTCCTGGGAGGAGAAACATCTTGCTAGCAGGAAGTCAATTTGTTTCCATGGAGACGGTGCTTGTTGCTGAGGAGACAAAAGCCACTTGAACGTGAACACCCGTCTACTGTTGTTGACAGCGTTTCCATGGAGACAAAGGGCGGGGCCTAAACAGGTCAGAGGAGGACACTAAAGAAGATCAGCTGTTTCTTGGTGGAGACATGGCGATGTCACAGGAACGAACAGGAAGTGATGAAAGCTCGATCTTGTTATCTCACTCACCGCCTGACCTGTAGATGTCGCTGTTCAGCCTGAAGGCTCCTCCCTGAGCAGGAGAGAGAGAGAGCTGCTGCGGTAGAGAGACATAGAGGCTGAGAGGGCTCAGGCTTCTGACGAGAAGAGCTTATTCAGGGATCAGACGAAAGTCCTCTGATTTCCACGTTTTAGAGAGAGAATATCGCCGAAACTGACATCATGTGACTGAAATGATAACCACTCACCTGCTCCCTCCTGAACGAAACAACCTGTCAAAGAGCCGCCTGAAACACCGGCTAATGAAGGCCTTTGCACACTGAGCATTTCGTCTGTTTGTCCGTTGAAAAAGAAATTCGATGCCATGTTTTCTCAGTCATGTTTGCACAATGACACAGAAACTTTCATCCATCTTTTTCTTCAGATCAGGTTTGATTTTCTGTGTTTTTTTGCTTCCGTGTGTGTACGTCTACCTCAAAAATACAGCCAGCCGCTTTTCAGGATCAACTGCTTCACAGAAATTGCTTTTCGTTTTTAATGTGTGCAGTTTATTTTCTATTAATAGAAAATAAACGCACCAGTGTACAATGTGTCTTTATGTGACGCTTTTTATGGATTACGGATCCAAAAAAAACACAATTTTTCAATTCAAGGTTGTTTTAAGATGCACTTCATTACAAATAAGAGACTGAAACGAAGTGTTCATTGAAAAAACAGCTCACTGAGCACTTTGTACTTCAGACACTTATTGGTACATCATGTTACAACATTATTATGTGTTGACTTCAAATACGAGGAAAAAATATGCAATGATGTACTGCATCAACAAATTTTGGAAGGATTTTTGCATTTCTTTAACAGTCATTTATTCACAGACACAAAAAGCACTCGGTCCACTGTGGTAAAATAAGTATAGAAGAAAAAAAATCCTGAAAAATTAAAAAGATTAAACAGATTTCCTAGGGCCCTACCATAGATATGAATAAGTAGACAGGACATGCCCCTTTGAGCTGCATGCCTACCACAAGGCTAAGCTAGTGGGGGCAGAGTGTCAGGGCGTTCAGTGGTTGTACAAAGCATGAAAACTAAAATTGGCATAGTGTACAGGAACATCTGTGCCGAGTATAGACTGGAGGTTCCAGGGTCAAGATGGCAGACGCCCCCTAAAGTGGTGGAGAACAAGCGGGCCGAGGCCTTTAGCCAATCAGCCTGACATAGTGCTGGACAATAAACATCAGAAGAGAGCGGGAGTGATAGAGGTAGCAATATGGAGAGATGACAACATCAGGAAGAAGGAACACGAGAACCTGGAGAAATACCACCTCAGTGTCTCCATCTCTCTGTCTCTCGCTCTCTCTCTCTCTCTTTTTGTCCCTCTTTCCCCCTCTCTTTGGCCCCCCCACTTCTCTTTCTCTAATCCCAACACAGTCTCTCTCTCTCAGATGTCTGTCTAACATGAGTCTGGTTCTGTCCGAGGTTTCTGCCTGTTAAAGGGAAGTTTTTTCTCTCCATTGTAACTCACTAAATGCTGTAAAGGTCTGTACTCATGGTGGGTTAAGATGAGATCAGACTTCTTATCTTGTCTTGATGTTGGGTCTCTGTTAATAACATTTATTATCATTTACAGGTCTAGACTGGTCTAGACAGGTCTAAATAAAGATTGATTGATACCGGGAACAACATCTGAGATCTCCGTCCAGAAGAGCACACTCCTAGGAACAGCTAAGATCCTGCGCAGATCCCTCAGACTCCCAGGCCTCTGGTAGAGGACCCAAGCTTGAAGGAGACACAATACCGCCCAGGGTGGGCGAGGCAGAGATTTTTATTCTTTTACATATATATTTTAAATCAAACGTTCTGTATTAATAGCACATGTTTTGACGTTGACAAAAAAAGTTAACCGCGTGAAAATCAGTTGAGAAATGAGCAAGTTATGATGTATTTTCAGTGTACATGCATTGCCTTTAATGGGAACATTGCCCCTACCAAGATGGCTGACATTTCTAGTCTTCCATACATATCTACGTCTGTTCCTGCCTGAGTCCTGTCAACCAGCTGAGCCCGCTCTTCAGTCCAAACACTCAAATCAGAGTTTTAGCAGTCAGACCGAGACCCAACCCTGGCCCTCAGGTACCAACATGTTTGACCTTTGACCTCCTTCAGTCATCAGTGTCTTAATCACACTCAGTCCAGGAAATAGTCAGGCCTGCTGATTCTCCAGAAACATCAGAAACCAGCTGAGATTCAGAGATTATCTGAGTCCCTGTGTGACACACACACACACAAACAAAACCATACAAACACACACACACTCCCTGACGTGTGTGTTAATCTTAAGGAGTGTGGGTTTCTGATCTGGCCTGAATACATTTAATTCCTCTTTTCTTTCAGAGTTTAAACCGAGCCGCCACACAAACATCAGATAAAGACGTTTGTTGTATTGAAGACGCCGAGCTGCTATTCCCGTCCCCTAGTCCTAATCCGGATTAAAGATGTTTTTGATGTAAACACAGAGAGTGTTTGACAGCACATCAGACCAGAGGCAGGATGGATTTTCTCTTATTGAGGTAACTTCAGGGTTAACCCTGAGTTTTCCATCCTACGACGCTGGTTCACTTCTTAGCGGAATAAATCACCGTGGTAACTTATGCTGCTCGGCTAAGCTGCTCCAGAGCAGGTTAAGATCTGGATAAGAGATCAACGAGTATAAAAGCAACACCTCTTGACCAATCAGCTCTCTTGGAAAATGGCCTGCCCACTCTGAGAAGATCCTGTCCACGTTGGTGCATGGATCATGAGAGGAGCGCTCAGGAGAGAAAGAGCTTTTAGGGAGGGATAAAATCCCTTTGACGTCCACGATGACATCCTGTACCAATGATTCAGATTTTCATCAGATGGACTGAACTACATTTGTCAGCTGATGGAGTCACATGTTACAAATGTAAAGCATCACAGTCGGGTTCATCTGAAATAAAGATGTCGATACTACTCGTGCCATCACGGCGAGGAATTAATATTCAACACGAAACACGGTCACACGGGGGGCAGAGCCTCAAAAGGACCAGGAACACCAGACGATCAAAGAGAATATCAAGAACCAAGAACACCAGCCAATCACAGAGCACATCAAAGAACCAGGAACACCAGCCAATCACAGAGCACATCAAACGCTTATCACCTGCAGGACGATCTACACCAGTGGTCCCCAAACTATGGCCCAAGGGCCAGATACGGCCCGCCTCCACATTTGGCCTTGCCCTCCGAACTGGCTGTCTGGAAAACAATACATGTTTACGTTTAGGCCCCCTGTTACTTACTGACCCCGGCCCCCCATCAGAGAAGGGAAAAGTTTTGTGGCCCTCACAGGAAAAAGTTTGGGGACCCCTGATCTACACAGTGGCCAGTCTTAAAGGAACTGTCCAAATTTGTTATAATTTCCTGAATACACTCACAGGTTCCTCTCTAAAGTAGACCTCCTCAGGACCGAGACCCGTGGGCACCAGGAGAGGGCCAAGTTAGCTTGAGTCCAGGTCTATCTTTGATGTGTTTGCTGTGATCTGAACTAAAACACAAACTGAATACTGATCTCTGAAACATGAAATATTAACAACCCCCCCCCATCACACACACACACACACACACACACACACACACACACACACTGAATGATCGAATTAGAATCAATATCATTAACACCCATCACCTCTCTGCTGGCTCACACATCCCCCAACACTCAGTCACACACACACACACATAATCTCTACAAGTGTGTGTGTGTGTGTGTGTGTGTGTGTGTGTGTGTGAATAAATTATCTTTGCAGCCTCCCCTCAGATTAGCAGTGTGTGTAAGTGGTTCTGACGAGGAGGAGATCACATGACCAGTTAACCTCCACCAGGACCAGGTGTGAGTCTTTCCTCAGACCGGTTTGTGTGTGTGTGTGTGTGTGTGTGTGTGTGTGTGTGTGTGTGTGTGTGTGTGTGTGTGTGTGTGTGTGTGTGTGTGTGTGTGTGTGTGTGTGTGTGTGTGCTCCCTGGATGTACTTCTTTTACTCTAATTTGAGATCATTTTTGATACTGATGCTGTCGACATGACAAGAGGAGGAGCAGACAGACGGGCAGAGAGACAGACAGACAGAGAGAGAGAGTGAGACAGAGACAGAGAGAGTGAGACAGGTTCCTCAG